>OX381718.1:16949344-17545193 GCA_947462335.1 Harmothoe impar | reverse complement strand
CCCCCCCCCCCCCCCACTAACCCCCATTATGCTGCCATCAGCCTTCAGTGTCTGGGAGTTTCTGCCGCCTACCGTGTGTTATATACATGGTGCCTCCACATAATTCTAAGCTGTACCCATCCAATAGTGTTAGTGTACCAGGTGGTAGATGGATATATGTATCCTCCATTAAATGCATTTATGTGTATGATATTGGTGAACCATACATGAACATTGCCCTATTAAAATAGTAAATGGTGTAAATGGTGTAAATGGCTCATCATGAGAGTCTATTATAGTTCTGTCTCTGGGCTGTAACTTTCAATTAGTAGTGAAAACCACCGAATTTATAGAATAATTTTGTATAAACATTTACAGAAAACTAGTGTATCCAGGATATATCCTCTCAACAAAGTGTAGTTCTGTTCTTTTTTTATATATCTATAAATCCATGATCCTTTGTATGGATTGTAAAAGGAATTTTTCTTGGACTGTTTTATAGTATAAATACAGTACTGTTGATCGGATTAAAAGTAAAAGAATGCCTATTAATCGGATTGAAAGTGAAGGAATTGCCTAACTCTACTACCGGTATTTCCTACTGACCCTTTGCTCTCAATATGTATACACATGGGTACCCCCCCCCCCTTCCTCTCCACAGTAGCCCGTGCTGGGGGTCTGCATACATGTGTTATGTATTATTGTGTGTGGAGTTTCCGGTAGCGTAACATACAGTAAACCCCTAGCTGTGTATACACATAGCCTATATGTATGCATATTCACAGCCCATTGTGAAGCCTTCAACTGCTCCATTTGTATGTTCCTGCCCCAGTCTCTTGCAGTTACAGAAGTGCCACATTCCATTCTGTAGATGATAGATCTATTGATGATAGATCTATTGAGCATTAGAGACACTGCGTGTATTTCTTTTGTCTAGAAATATATCTGTAAATTGAATAGTTGTACAGCTACTAGTATGATGTATAAGACCCAACAAGGCATCCAATACTCTCATTTCCCTTCATCGCAGAGACACAAAGTATAAGGCGGAGTCATGGACCTTTTTTCACATACCGTATCGTCGCGATATAGTTCTGGGTACCTAAAGAGTACCGGTATTGTATAATCTCTGGGGTATAAAGCACTAAAACCTGATCTTGTATAATGAAGTGCCTTGTGCAACGTTGCAGTACATTGCTATTAAAATTTCTGATTACAGAAATTCCTGAAATTACAGGTTTTATGTCACCCCCCCCCCTCCCCCCATCCAGGCACCCCCTCAGGCCTACCTGACCCATTGCTACAAGTGCCGCACACATAGGCTGAAGGAGTAGATTGGTGAGTGCCCAATAAATTTAATCAGGTGCATTATGTAAGTCCCTTAGTGGATTACTGCTCGGGAAGCCGCGGTGATCGAGCACCCTAACGACCCAAACCTGATGATCCCCAGACCCCGGACGTGCTCTCCGCGCCTCCATACGACGGGCACGTTCGGGCGCTTTTCAAAATACACCGGGGTATTCTTTTTAAACTGATTGCTCTTTCTGACATTGTGACAGAGAAGGGCTGTACAAAGGATAAATTAAATGTATTCGAAAGATATAAAACACTGCTAAATGATCTCATGCTATATGTCTTGATATTGGTTGACATTTTGGAATTGGGCCTCAAATTCTACTGGTGCCGGTAATTCTGGAGATAATTTGAGACATTTTGATGTGTTGGTCAGTTTGGGCCCAACTTATAAAGTCAATTGAAAAGTTGAAAGTTAGACATGCTTTAAATGACTTCCACCCACACTCTCCAGCTTACCATGGTTTAAAATTCAGCCATTACTCGAACGCGCCTATTTTAAAGCTTCTCCGGTATGCTAAGTCAATTACTGACTAATTGTTTAATGGAATGAAGGTCAGAAAGGCGGCGTAGGGTCAGCCAAATCACAGTCAAGTGTCATTTACATACGCCGACAGTAGAGCCCCTGACATGACTGAACTCAGGGTGTGTGTTTGTTTGTATACAAAGGGGGCTACAATGTATACAGGAGCTGAAACTAATTTATCTTTATTTATTTTTATTTATACATGTATTTATCTATTCATCCGTATAAATTTGTGCAGCTAATGACAGTATAATTGCATTGCAAATCGCATATGTTTAGTCCATGATAAAGTCCTATACTGATCCATGGCTAGTGTGTTCACACTATGCATAGTAAAATGTAGCATAGATGTACAGTACAGTAGTGATTTTGGTTACACATACCAGTAAAACAGGTCGCTACCCAGCGATGCACGGCGCCCCAAGCTGGCCCCATCATAAGTCCTACCTTGGACTCACAGTTGGAGATTGAAAATGATATGCCACTCCGACCCTATTTGCGATATGCTAAGGCATTCCCGCCATGCAGTATAGTAGGGCAGACGAACGCTGTCTCCACGATTTTCCCGCGCCAATATCTCCGGCAGCGGAGCTGCTGGTTTTCATATTTATAATACCTGATATAGCTTGGTTGGGCTTGGATGATTTCTTTATCAAGCATGCCATCCACCTGTGCTTGAACATTAAACCGAGCATTCATTCTGACTCACCGACATATTCACTTTTAAGCGACCACTTTGTCTACGGGAGATGGGTAGTTTGATCCCCTCAGGACCAGAGTACAAGTTCAGATTTTATGTTCACTGCTTGCATTCATGAGGAATTATGGGGCTGTGAGTCTTAAGAGCTGTCCAGGAGAATGACTTGAAGTTGTAAATAAATGTGCCTACTGCCAGACTGCCAAGTGCCCGGCAAAAAAGAATGGAAATGGGTGGGGTGGATATGGGGGTTCTAGAGGGAAGAATGGCCCAATGCCTAGGCTGGCACCTGTATATATAAAGTAGGTACATTGTATTATACCTAAAATAAACACTTTACACAGATTCCATTCTATCACAAGGAAAAAGGGGTTTATTATCGCGTGAATTTAGCTCTGTCCACACGTGCTGCTGGTACTTAGATGATACATCCGACCAATCATGTATTGCAGAGGCATGGTACCAACCAGAAGCACGAGAACAGAGCCAATACGCCTGCCTCCACCGGGTCACCTTTTCTATCTTCTTAACACTTTAATGCCAGCATAGTGCTTACCGGTAGTGCATTTGTCGCCAAGATGCATTAATTTATAATCAATGCCAACCACATGGGTTTGATACACTCCCGAAAGGATCAGCATGATGCACCGATGGCACTGGCAAGTTACTCACTGGCCCTGCACTGGTGCATCATGACGAGAAATACTCTTGATACTGGAGGCGTCATCCTGTCCTTAACCCTTTGAGGACGGCTTAGTGCATTCATGCATCATGCCCTTGGTCGTCATGATGCATTCAACTCCCCAGGGCTGCATTTAAGTAGCATGTCGACCCTACGTGATTGAATCAGTCCAGAGGGGTCAACATGATGCACCAATTCAGCACCGATGAGTATCTCGCCGCGCATGCATTGGTGCATCATGACGACAAACGTCCTATTTCAGCGACATGCTGTGCTTAAAGGTTTAATCTGGCCCTGATAGCGCTGATACCCTTATCTCCCCGACCTGGGTGAAGGTGAAGGTGGCCTGTGTTTATGCTGCTTTAACCCTTTAAAGACATATATCGCTAAAAGTCAACTTTTGTCGTCATGATGCACCAATGCAGCCCCGGCAAGTAACTCGCCGGAGCTGTATTGGTGCATCATGCCGACCCTTCAGATGTGTCTCAACCCCGGAGGGTCGGCATGATGCTTGAATGCAGCGCTGACGAGTAACCCGCCAGGGCTGAATTCATGCATATGCCGACCAAGGGCATAATGCATTATGCCGTCCTTAAAGGGTTTACACCTGATCCCTGTGTTTGTAAATGCTACCCTGATACCCTGATACAGAGACCACCACACCAGCAGGGCGGGCCTACACACAGGTGGCCAGTGTAGTTTATAACCCACAGAGAAAAACCCCATTGGTGGAGGGAGGCAGAGGGGGAGGGCCCTGCCCTAGAAACAAGTGAAACCCCCTAATTTATCTTACACGGTTGGACAGAGGTGTCACGGTTCATACTGAGGCGAATGGTACATGTTTTCGGTCTTTTCTTTGTTGATGACTTTTAAAGTCTATAGAGACAATGTTTGAATTTGTATTTAATCTATTTGAATGCCATGGCATGGGTTTTATCTGAGTATCCGGAGACTTCAGATACAGGATTAACATGCCACATGTAGACATCTTCTTATCTTTATAAAAGGACCAAATGGCAGTTTCATTTCACTACGTATACATACTACATGTACCGGGTACAGATTTATATCAAGGGGACAACATATCGATCTCATTCCTTATACCAAAATACAAAATAGATACAACGTTATAATTCAATTGCATTCATGACAAAGTTACAGAACCAATAGTAATACGTATATTAGCACCCCAGTGAGTTGACACTCTGGGTGGAGAGGGGATGTCCTTTTCATGGGGCCTCTAGACAAGGGTGTAACTTTCATTAATATTGACTCAGGTAAGAGCTATAAATAATTCCTGATGTGAAAAGGTTTCAGGGTGGTAAATACACTGAGCATGTGACGGGACACTTTCTGCTACCGGAGGTGGTGGCAGTGGTGGCACTGACAAATGGGGTGCTCAGTGTAAAACATGTTTTCATTACTCAATACTGTAGTACATTGCTTTTATTTTGGTTGTGTGTTAGTCTAGTTAGTATATCTATGAATAGGCACTCAGAGTGATACCCCAGAAAGAGAAAGGGCAAGCCAAAAAAAAAACGACAACTAAATATGATGAATTATCTGATTTTAGATTGACATGTTGTCACTCACAGCTAAGGCAAGAGCTCAAAGTTCCACTTGCTGCTCTTGTTCTTCTCCACATATTTCTAGTTTAGATAGCAAAATAATGGAACCGCTATCTACAGCTGAGCAAAGTAATACTGCTGCTAATCTATAGGCGTAACTATTGGTGAGGGCGATGGAGTGGCTACGAGTGTCAGTCTATTGTTTGGGGCTATGTCCAATATACCAGGGCCAATGTATTACCTCTACAATACTATTAATTTAAATCGGAAAAAAAATCTACTAGTATTCATTTAACATTTGGCGCCCCATAGTCAAACATCAAGAGGTGGTGACCAGTGCTCACAGAGGAGGGGGTGGGGCGGGGGGGGGGGGGGGGGGGGGCGTAAAGCTATTGTATAAAGACGCCAGGTGAGGCCTCCAGCTCAGACCAGGTTACCCAATAGGCACCCCCCCCCCCCCCCCCCCCACACACACACAGCCCTACTCACATACACCTGCAGCGGCCGGACCATACTGTCACAATAATAAGCACCAGTTAATAGACTATGTCAAGTCGTGCTGTGCTGGCATGTGAGGAATGTACTGGTCACAGTGTGTGTGTGTGTGTATGGGGCGGGGGGGGGGGGCTTTGAGTGGTGCATGTCCTGGTATTATTACCATCCCGCATATATGTCGGAAGTTGTTATGAATGCATTATAGTATGTATAAGCCATGGTTGATGTAATATGTGGTCAAACAGTGCCAAATGTGATGTGATCAGACACATCAGTAGAAATGTGACAATTGAAGGTATTTCAGACTGGATCTAGCCTAGAGGGTCTCTCAGTTTTTAGACTTGTTTGGGTATATTTAGTGTTACATTTTCTAATTATAGAATAGCCATTCACATTCAAGGTGAATGTCTGGGACTCAAAGCTATTGCATACACATGTTGACAAACATTAAAGTCGGGGCCCTATCTTTATATTTCTTTTACCCTCACAATGAAAGGTCAAGTAGATGCTCTATCCTCTACCAAGACACTGACTTGACTATCATCTTGATCTACACCTGTCTAAGAGCTTGTGTAGCTGTCACATAACTCACCCTAACCAAGTCACAGGGCTTTGCCTATGGGGCTGTGGTAAATAAAATACAAGCAAAAACAAGTCTCTGCTAAACCAATATTTTCAAAGAAGTGCAGTATTAAAGAATTGCCTTTACGGGTATCTTTAAATATATCTACTTATATTCAACTTTAAATTGCACCCGGCTAGTAGATCTACAGACCTATAGATAAATATTGCTGGAGGTGAGTAGATCTACCATTTGCTTATCAATCTGTCATGTGTTCAAAGAATGAAGATGAAACTGAAACACAGTGACATAAGTCATAAAACAGACGATACTCATTAGGCTAGCTCATGGCTATGAAATACTAGTAGTTCAGGAAGTCACTAGATGCACAGGTCCCATTGCAGTCTATGAGTAATGATTCTATCCTATTGTAGAGGTCCTAGTCCTAGAAGCTTTAGAATCATTATTAAAGTTTAATTTCAAATTGCACTGCACTGCCACTGGAAAAGTAAATGTAGATCTAGAATAGATCTACATCATACATTTATTGGGGCTGTCACTGCGTTTTTGATAGTCAGACTCGCAGAGGCACCAACCCCAAACACTGACGTTACCCACTGGTTTGACACAGTCTATGACAGACTAGATCCTGAGATCTAGGGGCCTGGGTTGAGACAAGAGGAGGAGGGGGAGGGGTGGGGGGAGTGTCTGAGACGGGGTGAGTCAGTGAGTGTGACAGCCACAGTCACAGAGAAGATGCTAACCCCAATTTGAGGCCGCTTACACAGACAATAAAAACATTACACAGACATGTCCGTGCCATTTTAGCAGCCAGAAACAGGTGCTTAGCTGATGGCGCTAGATGCACACTCAGAATTGTCTTTGTTTTTGATGGAGCCGAGTGAAAACACGGAAGGATGCTGGGTTCACTTACCTCTTCCAGAGAAGAGACACTGTTCCGACAGTGCCCCATACGGGGCACGAAGTTGGAGGTTGTAGGAGAGTTATAGTCATCCCAGCTCTCGTTTACGAACTCGTTTACAGATATCAACTCTGGCATTACATCTAAATTGTATTCCACGCCAGGGTGCACGACTAGGACGCGATCTGAAGGTGTAAAATCCCGAATTTCCGGAGCAAGTTTTATCCACCGTGAACCAAAATACACTCCCCTGAATGAAAGCAGAAGTCCGCAGTGAATATGGCAAAATATTAGAGAAAGTGAAACCCGCATCAATAAAATACAAAACTAGTTGTTCTACATAGAAATATATTTTATAGTTTAGGTCGCGTATTATTGAAAGGGAAATATTAAGACACCATTTATTACCCGGCCGAATATTACGTCATTCTCGACCAATCAGCATCGAGGATTTCCCTTACTCCGTTCCGAAATCACCTGTATGGCCTTGACCTTGGCAAGGTTGCCGCCTGTTTTAAAGTTTTGCTGACGACTTTCCAAAACAAAGGTAGATTTATACGATTAATACATTTATTAGGTCATGATTCACGCTGAAGAGTTCATAAAGTTCCCACAAGTTCTCCTATACTTCCATTATTACTGCCACAGACACGCTTACTAATCATATATGGCCTAAAATGTGAACGTTTCAACAGCGAGGGTTGGCACTGTCTCAAGACTCAAGTGTCTGCCTCAGCCGGCTCAGGCTCAGGATCACTCACACACTCGAGCCCAGCACCACTAGGCGAAGAAACATTTCGACCCCTCCGCGCAAAATCTTTTTTTTTTTTTTTTTATTCGATTTTTATTTTTCATCTGGGACAGTTTGTCAGTCTAGCACCTATAGCCCTAGCCCGATCTCCCCGCACTACCCCAGGTCGAGTCATGTGTGTGGATGACTCAGGTTATTTCAGTTTACTTTTTCATTTACTTTTGTACCGTAAAGTTCATACACACTTACTTATTAAAACTAAAAGCACTCAAGAGTCTATATGTAACTAAAGTTCTAAGGCTCGCGCCACAGGACATACTGGACATACAGGTCGCTGTTCATAGTGGGTTTGAGGCTTTTGTCATTATTTACTATGTAGTTGTTGGGGGATCGGTTCACATGGCTGACTGTCTCGCTGTACTCTTATTCCATATCCTACTCTAATCTGACGCCATTGACAATAGCTTAACCATCTCTATCTAGCCTAATTGTCCATTTGTCTGCACCCTTCACTTCTATTTTATAATTTTGCTGCCGGAGTGCCACACTTATTTACTCATTGCGCCCCATTGACAACAGGGTCTCCCGGCAACCTGACGTCACGACCTTGGTAAAGCAGGTGTGAGTTATCATTCTGCCACCTTTCATAGAAGTACCTTACTAATTTACCCAGTATTTGTTTCTTGAAGGCTTTTTTGTCAAGGGTCCACCTAATGTCCGGTTGTAGGCAGTTCCACCTTGCAAAGGCCTGATAAGTCGGGTTCTGTATTAGATAATTCTGCCTCGGGTGCCTCTGTCTAACCACAGGCGCCCCAGTGGCTCGAGTACCAGTACAAGGGAGAGTGTCTAGATTACCTGCGTACAACTGCCTATGGCAGGTAGTATTTTGTAAGTAGATCCTACGGAGCTCTAGCGGGAGTACCTTTCCCCTCACATGCAGCTCCTTCACATGCTCGTCCTGTGGATTTCTAATACCTAGACAGATTCTCAGCGCGTTATTCTGTAGTACTTGCAGCCTATTGTGCTGTGCTACCGTCAGCCCAGTAAGGAAGACCGTGCCATAATCCAGGTACGGCATCAGCATTGTCTTGAAGATTAGCAGCGCTGTTACTATATCTACAAACACCCTGATGTATTTCAGCATCCAGGTCTTGTAACTAACTGACTGGACCATCTTATTGTACTGCTCTTCATAAGATAGGTCACTGTCCATTACTATTCCTAGGTACTTGTACCTGTTTGTGCTTTCCAGCTCAGCGTCACCCAGTGTAATATGCATGTCCGCAAAATGTATACTGCGCGATATAAGCATGGTTTTGGACTTGGCCGGATTTATAGTCAATTTGTTTAGATTACACCATCTGTGTATTATGTCCAGGTCCCTTTGCATTGTCCTAGTTACTACTTCTGCGTCTGCGTGACTGTACACCAGCATGGTGTCGTCCGCGTATAGTCTTACCTTGGAGTTCACTGGCAGCCGAGGAATATCATTCACGTAGATAATGAAGAGGAGGGGCCCTAGAATGGACCCCTGTGGTACACCGTGCTGCACTTCCTCCCAATCAGACAATACATCGTTACATATTGTTCTTTGCCTCCTATTTCCCAAGTAACTTTCAAACCAGTCCATAGCCGGCCTAGCCACCCCATACTCAGGAAGTTTCCGCATTAGTAACCTATGGTCAATTGTATCAAATGCCTTAGAGAAGTCCAGGTAAATCACCCCTGTGTGCTCTCCCCGAATCTGCGCCTCATAAGCATCCGTGTTAACTTGGAAGACCGTGTCTAACGTGCAGTGATTTTCTCTGAAACCCGACTGCGCTTTTTCCAGTAACCCATTCGTTTCCATGTAGGCGTAAAATTGCGTGTGGACTAGCCTTTCAACTATCTTCCCCGGTACTGGCAGCAAAGATATCGGTCTTAGATCTGACGGGGCCGTGGGTGCATTGACTTTTGGGGCCGGCACCACCTTGGCCTGCTTCCATTGGCTAGGAAATATACCCTCCGCTAGGGACAGATTTACAAGGGCCGTAAATTCAGTGGATAGAATCTGAAGGCAGTCCCGCAGCATCCGTCCAGAGATTGTCTCTATCCCGGACGACTTGGTGATATCAATTTTCTTTATTTCCTTCATCACTTCAGCTTTAGTCACTCCTTTTAATCTGAATCCTACCTCTATATCAGGTCTGTCTATCCTTATTGGGTCTACCTCCTCAGGTATCCTGCTAGCTCTCCTATCGTCGCAAAGTAATGGTTTATGACTGTAGCTGCCGTGTCAGTAGGTATCGGCTGGTCTCTGTCATCCAGTAAGTGTATGGGCTGCCTTTTCTTCTTGGCTGGCAATAGTTTCTGCAACGATTCCCAAAATTTCTTAGGGTCTCGTCTGTGCAGTCTTATCTTCTCCCCAATGTATACCCCCTTTGCTCTCCTCACCGTGCCATTAGTCAGCGTTCTCAATGCCATGGCCCTCCTCGTGGTGATAGGGTCTCTTGTTCTCTGCGCTGCCTTGTATGTGTCGTCTCTGTCTCTCATCAGCTCTAGTATCTCGTTCGTGAGCCACTCCGGCCTCTCATCTCTGAATCTATACTTCTTCAATGGGTACAGTTCGTCTGCCATGCTCACTATCTTCCCCTCCATTATTTCCCACCCCTCCCCCACCTCCCTACCTCTCATTAGTTCATCCCAGTCCTCCCTCCTTAACATCCCCTCCATCTTTCTGTAGTCGTATGTGAAATATGAGCGCCCCGTGAATTCAACCTTGGTGTGCTGCCCTTTCTTTTTCTTCATGATGGAGAAGACAGGTGCGTGGTCACTGATGTTCACCGGTATGAGGCCCGACTGTAGAATGTTATCCGCTGTGGTGTATATTTGATCTATAATGTTTACCTCATTGAATAGGGGTCTAGTGGGTTCTTTTATTAGAGGGGTGAGGTGGTACCTACGCGCCACTATGTCCATGGCTGTAGCGTCATGTCTTTCTGGGGGGAGGTGGATGTTAAAGTCCCCTCCTATATAAAGCATTGCTCTAGGGTAATATTGTGTTATTGTATTTAGTGCATCCCCCACTGCGTTTGTGAACATTTCGACATTCCCTCTGTTGGGTCTATAAAGACTAACTATTACTTCGGGGCAGCATTCTTTCCTATGTATTTTGACAGCCATCAATTCGCAGTTGTCCGTCATAACATTACACTGGGGCGCTTTTATCCTCATCTGGGGTATACTGTCCTTCACATAAATGCTGACACCCCCCGCTCTATCTACTATCCTGTCCAGCCTGTGCATTGTGTACCCTGTGAATTCAAAGAAGCCGTCCGGGGTCCATGGCTTTAGCCATGTCTCAGAGAAGCTTACCACATGCGGTTTCCTAGAGTATGTGAAGTATCTTAGTGACTCCACCTTGTTCCTCATACTCTGCGCATTCCAGTATATGACCTTGAAGCCCTTCACATTCGACTTATCCATTACTGCGTGTCTGACTTCTCTGTCTCCCTCCCCCCTCTTCCCCCCGCCCCGCCCAGAGTCTCGCTCCAGTATATGCAGATTTATAACTAGACACTCTCACCTCGCGTTGTACCCTCTTCCCCACAGTAACATGCGCCTTCTTTACACATAAAACATAGAAAAGGTTCGTCAGGTCATACCCTTTAACAGGATGGCCCTTACCCAACACACACACAAAGTCAGTTTTATGTCCTGCGACCGCGGATTTCTGCATCTTGTTTTTGTTTTGGAGGCGTGGGGCCTAGGATGCACCTTATCCGACACGGCCAGGCATCAGTGTGTGGAATAATACAGTCCCTTCCCCTCACCCATTGACAATAGGTGGTTCTTGTCCCCTTAATTTAAAGTAAAGCTTAGGTCAATTTCAAAAATTTTATTTTAATCAATTTTTCTATTAACAAATTTAACCTCAAATTCATAATTCAACCAACTTTCTGTAACATAGGGCTGCTGTATGCACCAGAACAGGGTGAACAGTGGTAGTCAGGGTGTATCCATTCACAATAGACACTTCACCCTTCCTGTAATTTCATATACTACCTCAGCGCTCTTCACTCTGCCAAGTTTACCTTCACGACATGATTGAGAGTCATCCAAACTCACACAACAAAATGATAGACAGGGGTGGGGGGATACCCATTAACAATAGGCTCCCAACAACAAGGTGGTCAACATTTACAATATCTCCACCAACTTTCATGACCTAATTAGTTCTACCCCTTAGCCCACTGAGCCAGCATCTGGGGGGGGGGGGGCAGCCGCGCCCTTCATACTCTGACCCCACCCTGTATAGTCCTCCCTTAGTTACCCTGGTTTAGCCCCATCCAACCCATAGTCACACTACCACCCCTACTTTCACTCTGCATTATGCAGGAACTACTTATGTAATTATTGGTCATGGACCTTCAAATGAGATTTATACAAATGGAAAATAGCATATCATAAACTATGACAATAATAGTGGTAAAAAGTCAACAAGTGTAAAATGAAACATTTCATATCAATCAGTGACCCACTGCTATACCTGTACAGATACACTATACCTGCAGTTGGGATGTGAACTCTCGCTGTGCCAGAATTCTGTAATCTATTCGCATCTATTTTATAGCGCAACATGTGCAACTAGATTTTTGCATAATATAATAACAGTACTTGTAAACAAGTGGATGTAATAAATAAATCATCAGTGTAAAAAAGATAAAATCAGTTCACAACCTAGTAGTGACAAGCGTAATTACCTAAGTAAACATTAAGTAGTTAGTCAATGAGTAATGGCACGCAAAGTATAATGAGATTTGTAAGGATAAAAGGTTCAGTTCAGTTCAGTTCAAGTCAAGAGGCTCACTCGCCCGTTACACACCCATAGTGCGTTGTCCTCTACGTCCTTGCTAGAGCTGTTAAAGTACTTATCTGATTATATTCATTTTATAGTGTATCCACCTGTGTCCTATCGCCACTAGGTCTCTGTAAGGGCCGGGCGTGAATTATACCTGTTCCAAAGTCATAAGCAAAAGTGTGGCAGTTACTCCGCCCAGTTTGGCGCGTTCAGCAGTTATCAGACTGCGCTATACGCCCTACACTCTCATTATTCTAGCACCTTTACGTAATTATAATGAAGTAGGAATCCACCTGGGTTGGACATAGTATAGGTACACAATTTAAACACACCCTGTTACTTAGCACATGCTCCCCCTCCCTATTACATAGTATACTCCTTATATCACTCTCCCTTTCCGCGCGGCTGACACCCCCCTGGGCCCCCTCCTACAGCTGCATGCCACAGCCTCTGTGGCTGCCTGCGTCGGGGACGTAGAGCCGATGGGGGGAGGGGGGGGGGGACCTTACAGTCCACCCAGCCCAACCCGATCACACCACCCTCACAGCTTCTTCACCATCTTCTCTATCTCTTCCACCCATCTTATCAGGAGATCCGGGGTGGGGTGTATGCCGTCCTGGAATCGGCCATACTTGTGGGCGTAATGATTATGCCTCCTGACATGGACCGTTTGGTTGATCCAGGGCGTAGGGACTTGATGCTTCACATTGAGGGCTACAATTAGCTTATTTATCCTGGGGATAGCCCTGTTGACTATTGGTTGCTGCATTATTGTGGGCAGTAACACAGCTGGCGGGTTATCTGAACATGGCGCCCCCAGCATGGGCGCTAATATGACGTTATGATGATGATGGATTCCAGATATCATTTCCCCAGCAGCTGCTATTTTCCGTGCCATGGCTTGAACTAGGTCGTCCTCGTTCAACCAGTTCAGCCACACCCGTCTGGCTGGCTGTAGCTGACAGGTAAACACTTCATTCAGCCCGCCCAGGACCAGGGCGTAGTGCGTTGGGTGCAGTATGGTATATTGTACAGCATTATGTACTAAGAAGTCCAGGTCCGCCGCAGGAAAATAGAATCGATTGAAGGAGACATTAGGCAGGGTCGACGTCTGTAGCGCCTCTAGTATGTATCTTCCCCGTCTGTCGGTGAACAGTGTCACAATCATCCTCTCGTTTGATTCAGCAGAGTCTACAATTTCATAAAATATGTCACATTTAATGATTTCAGTATGTGTAACATTTTACCCCGTCCGTCCATGATCTAATGTAGGCCAGTACTTCCATACATTTACTATATGTTCGCCGCCATTTCTTTTATTTGATCTGCCCATCTACGCTGCATTCTGAGGTCAGGGATGTACCCTCTGATCAATCTGCTATATGAGTGCTGCCATATCCCCTCAATATAACCATGCACCTGTCGATCCACCCTGGGCGTCGGCAATGACCTACTTGTATTAATCTGTTCAATAATCCCGTTCATTTCAATCACAACCGCCTCGTATGCTCCCTGTAAGTGTATCTGAGGGGAGGGAGGGGCCGTCTGGGGGGTAGAGGTCAGCCTAGCCCCTATAATAGGTGAGAAAATGACCGGGGCGTCTTCTTGCAGGAATTCCTGTATTATTGCGTCCGCCTCCGTCACTGCCTCTGTCACATGTTGTAACAGGTCAGGTGGGTGCTCGTACACCAACCTTACGTGCGGGTTCCGTCCCTCTCTTATATTACAACAATCTTCTAATCCCCCCATAATGAGGATAAACCAGTCGGGGTGTAGCACTGACGTGTGTACCGCCTCCCGCGCTAGAATATCAAGATTCGCCCCAGGAAATTCCTCTACTGTCACTGTCACTCCAGGGGAGTGTGTGTAGTCCAGACATTGCTGCAGCTTGTCAGCCCGCCCGTCTGTCAGCACCCTCACGTATGTAGAATTATCTTGCAATCCCCCCATGACCTTTAGCTGGGTTGCCTGTTTTGTTTTGTTTTGGCTCCACACCAGCAGTGACCCCTCGGCGATAATGGGTGAAAAACACCGTTGTTTACCGGAGGCCCGTTGAGCGATAATAGGGGACTGGGCTGTAACACGGCTTATATCGTGGATTTCCCTGCCTTATGCTATCTTGTCAGAGCATGCTGCTTACCTCATGTATTCCCACTTGTCCTACTTGGCCTACGGGGTATATACCTAATCACTCCAGTGTATCGCGCACTTTGTTCCTGGTAAAGTCCCAGCTGACGCGTCGACCATGTGCTCCACTCTGCCAGCGTGTTTCGCTTGTTCCCAGTCTTTACCGTGTACTCCAGGAACTAGCTCCTTTTGGCGCTGCTCACCGTGCTGTGATTGGTCCACCCGATAATTTTGGCGGGCTGCGTCTCGGCGTTCGATACTGTGATTGGCTCATCTTTAGCGCGGGGGATTTCGGCGCGAAAAGCATCGCCGGTCCCTGATTGGACGGGCGGGGGGCGCGGGGTCGAACGTTCGTTAGCTGATTGGCTGACGCGGCCAAGCCCCCATCCGCTGTTCGATAGCCGATTGGTCGGCTAGTTGCCGCCCGGCGGCCGGCGTCATCGCGCGGCTCTTTCCCCGCCTGCCCATCGCCACGCTTTACGCAGGAAAGTTTGAATGAATGTGATTGAATTTGATCGCTTCACCCGACTCCCTCAGTTCCCGTCCCGATCTTTATTTACTCATTGATGCGCCATAACGGCATAAAGTGGCGACCCAGACAGAGCAATGGCACGAATAAAGTCAATATAGTGCTATAACAGCTTAGTATGGCTATAACAGCCAAGAAGTGTACCATTTTCACTGTCCGCGTTTCCATGGCAACCAACTTTTCTTCGTGAGCGGCTGCTCACATTAGGCTGTAACATGGGTATTTCAGTGCATTTTAATACATCAGGGTATTTCGGTCATATGAACACAATTTAAAAATGAAATAAGGCATTCATGCAAGCTTGGATGTTTGTTTAGTGTTCGTCCCAGCTGACCCGCTTCCTGACCGGGTATCTGGGTCAGCGCTGGCTCGTCCTACTGACCCCAATATAGGACAGCCGGGGCGACACGACTCTCTTTTAGTCAACTCTCTCTGTTTCAACCGTTACTGTGGCAACTTCTATGGGGACTTCCTCTTGCTCCCCACCTACTTCCTCTCTGTTTCCGCCTCCCCCCCCCCCGACCCCAGCTCCTTGTAGTTCCCGTACTTTGTCTTGATTCAGAAGGTCTGTGCGGACTTTCTGTAGGATTTTCCCCAGCATGTTTTTCCCCTCCCACCGTCCCTCCTTCATTTCTCTAGAGAATAGAGTGACCCCCGCTGACCAGAATCTGTCCCTGGAGGCCTCTATTAGGTCATAGCCCTGGCTGTCCCTCAGATACTGTGCTAAGGCCGGCCTTTGGGTGAATTTTGCTCTGACTGCCCTCTCCATAGCAGGGAGCCTCTCCCTCTCGACCCAGTCCCTGTCATACCTGAACGAGTCACCCAGCTGTTTTATTGTGCGGGAGTCGGTCTCAAATTGGATTAATTTCATAGCTGCTTCATTTTTGTGATGCTTGGCTTTCATATACATGAAATAGTGCTCTACTGAGCACCAGCTCATCTCATCCAGTACAAAGGGTGTGACATACCAGTTCGAGAAATAGCTGAATTGACTTTGAAAAGCAATGCCCCGGGGTGTGTGCTTTGTGAATGCCCGCGCCACACTGAGCTCGTCGGGCAGTAGGCCTAGTTGATTACGCCTGTATTCATGCCCATCTAGGAAGATGTAGTCCTCCTCTATTCTGACCGGCTTATTCAGCTCCCCTGCCAGCTCACTCAGCCCTCTGAAAAGGAACTGCAGCTCCTTTGCCCTATCTGCTAGGTCCAAGTTAACGTAGACATTACTGAACGGCCCTCTCCTCCTCCCCAAGTTTGTACGGCGGGCATAGATGGCATCTCTAAGCGCCTTCCTGGAGAAGCAAACTACTACCGGCCTAGGCGCCCTGCCCACCTTTCCTATCCTCCTGACTGAGTCTATGTCCTGTGGCAGAATATGTACACCTAGGTGTGCAACTATGCATGCAATATCTCCCTCTAGAAATTGATTTCGATACTCCCGAACGTTGTCAAAGACAAGATTTCGTTTTCTAAATTCCTGATCCATAAGACCCCGCACCTGCTCTTCAATAAGATCCTTTATCTCTTCCGTTCTCTCTTTCTTTTCCTCCTGGATGGACTCGACTAATTCTTCTACATCATCTAGCCTTTTGCTACAGCCTTTAATAAATTCATCCTTTCTCTTTAGTTGGCACCTAATGTCATTTAGACTGGTCTCATATTCGTGCTGGAGTGTACTAGTTTCGTTCGCGGCCCCTTCCAAGTCCCCGACTTTGATCCGGGAGTCACCTGACGACGTTTCCGTCGCAAGAACCCTCGCCTCCAGTAGTAAGGCGTCATCTTCAGCTCTCTCTACCCGCTTTCCCAACTGAAGCCAGGTTTCTTGCACCTTCTTTAATTCACCCAGATCCCCTAGTATTGAGTTTACTCCCTCTATCTGATTGAGAACTGAGTCTACTTTCTGCTCTAGCGTCAGTTCTTTGTTGTTGTTTTTACGTGATTTGCGCTTGGACGGCGCTTTAGCGTTTTTTCCCTCCATTATCGCCCACTACTTTTGAAAGCTCGCCGAGTCGAGCTGTCTTTCAACGAACTTTCTTCCTCCTTTGCTGTCTGCACCGAAATAATTAGTTCAGTACGTACCTGGGATGTTGGGCTACCAAATACACTCAACAATTTAGGTCTACCCTATTGTAATTCCTGGATGCTGTCGGATTTTCGGCCCCACGCCTCAGTCTGACGTCCTACCTATCCGCCATTATCGCTCTCACCCCCCCCCCCCCTGTTGACTTGTGTTGTTAAAAAATGAGCACTCCCTAACGTTTAATTTCTCATCACACATGGAATTATTTATTCGCAGCAATGGTTTATGGTTGATTAGGTAAGGGAGTGCTCATTTTTTAACAACAGGGGGGGGTGGTGGATTTGGGGGGGGGTAAAAAATTTGGACCCCTTGACCGGGGGGGGGGGTAAAAAATTTAGACCCCTCTTGGGGGGGGGGTCAAAAAAATTCAACCTGTTTTGAGGGGAAAAGCCCGCGCGTTACTATGCTACAAAGAGGCGCGAACGCGCGCGATTTTCGGCCTGCCGGGGGGGGGGTAAAAAATTTCGACCCCTCTAGGGGGGCGGGGGGTGAAAAAATTTCGCGCCCTCCGCGCGAAATCTCACCGCCCCCCCCCCTGTTGTTAAAAAATGAGCACTCCCTAAAGGGAAGGTTTTACAAACATATCTGGACAGGTAGCCCCACAATAACGATTCTACTGTTACTGTGGGAAGCTATTATTTATTATCTTAACTGAAATTTAAGCTTTGGGGGGGTATTCACCGGCCGTCCCGCTGTCACCGGGTATCACTGTCACCCCCCCCCCCCCTCCAGCCTTCCATGTCCCAAATACTGTGAAATATTAAACGTTATGTATGTATAGACTGCTCTACTTCACACTTATGTCCTAACAGCTGCACCATGCCGGGCCCGGGC
The DNA here is from genome assembly GCA_947462335.1 of Harmothoe impar. Taxonomy (NCBI): domain Eukaryota; kingdom Metazoa; phylum Annelida; class Polychaeta; order Phyllodocida; family Polynoidae; genus Harmothoe; species Harmothoe impar. The sequence continues at coordinate 17,527,251 of OX381718.1, read as the reverse complement.
CGCATTCAGCTGGCCGTGGTGGACCAATGCACCAACCACTTCAACAAGATGGCCGAGTACATCGACTCGGGTTCAGAGACTGCCATCGACCTGGTCGAAGATCTCATCACCAAAGATCAAAGTAAGGAAATTAGGTTTTACTTTTATGTCAGGGACATACACTGATACAGGTATATGTCCATTGTCTTGTTCGTAATTTGTGGTTAACATTAAGTTGTATATATGTCGATTTTCAAGAATACATCATGATATGAAAATGTGCCTTCAAATTACCGGTAGTTTGCAGCTCCACCTGTATTTTAATTTTATGGAGTACCAGGTATCCCACCTTCCCATCCTCTAAAAGTTACTAGTGATTGTATATGATAGTTTACATATTTACTTAACCATTTAAGTACGGCATATCGCATAAAGATTACATTTGTCGTAATGATGCACCAATGCAGCCTTAGTGAGAAACTCCCTGGTGCTGCATTGGTGCTCTGGTGAGTTACTCGCCAGGGATGCATTCATACATCATGACGACCAAGGGCATGATGCATTAAAGCATTATGCTGTGACGAGCCTGTCTTTAAAGTAAGGGTATTAACCTGAAGCCTGCTATTCCAGCTGTGCACAGCCCCCAGGTGAAGGAGTTACAGGACATCCTCCTAGACTACTGTAAGATGGACCGGGAGCACACACAGTTCCTGAGTGCACTCGGCGAAATCAAGGAAGAGGTAATTTCAACGCATAAAACACAGTGTATAACGTCAAAAAAAAAATTACACAGATCAGGGATAAAACTCTTCAAATTTTTCCTGAATTTCAAGGTGTTTTTTTTTTTCATGTCACCGAGTCCTGTACTCTCCTTTAGAGAAGCTGTATTCTGGCGTCTCCATTTGAACATTTCAATTTTTTAAAGATTGGTCACTTTTATCCCTGCTAATTGTATTAATTTGTTAATACAATGAAAATTGTATGGAAAGATATCAAGTTGATAGTGTTTAAATTTACAGATTTAAGTGAAACATAGACGCTAGTCCTTTGAGGAGGTCATCGTACCTTCCCATTGCAAACACCCATAGGCCAAGTGAGCCTAAAATAACCCCATAAACAGCTTTTCAGAGCCCACATACTGTTATAATGTTTCTCTACGTTTATCAAAAATTTTTGTTAGGCGTTGGAGCTGAGCCCGGAGGAGTGCCTGAACCTAGACAAGATGCTGGAGGCGCGCATTAAGCAGAAGGCGGCCGGTAACTCAGACGCCGACCTGCGGCAGCACCGCAAGTACCTCAGTCTGATGGAGCAGGTCAACAAGGCCGTGGAGGACGAAGGTACAGCTATGGTACATTAGCCCTTTAAGGGACATGATGCCTTAATGCATCATGCCCTTGGTCGTCATGATGCATGAATGCAGCCCTGACGAGTAACTCGCCAGGGCTGCATTCAAGCATCATGCCGACCCAATGGGGTTGAGACACTCCTGAAGGGTTGGTTGGCATTGGTGCATCATGACGACAACTGTCATCTCTTAGTAACTTCACAATACCCAATCACATATAGAAGTAAGAGATTACCATTTTGAAACTTCCCATGAGTATTCTGTGATATTTTCACAGAATGCTGCATGGAGACTTCACCGAACCTAGTCATAACTTGAGGGAATATCCCTCATTTTTCGTATCAAAATAGTAGAGTGGTTTGCCATATGTTTTCTTGGATAACTTTGAAAAATGTAATCTTTGCAGAAATCAAAACAAGTCCACGTGTTTTATATTCATGACAAGAATATGAATGATCCAAACACTGTTAAACTAGATACAGATCCTACCCTGCCCTCTCTCCCGCAGTGACCAATAAAATAAAGAAATCAACATTTTTATTTTCCCGAGCACGACTAGTATGGAAACTACTGTAGCATAAATAATATGTGAATAGTGACTTAGAAAACATACTTTTTGACTCTTGATATGTTTGAATACCTTTATGATTAACCTTAACAGAGCCGGAGTCTGCGGCAGCCGAGACTGAAACGCTTGACGAGTCTATGGAGTTGGCAGTCACCCAGCAGGAGATTAACGTGAAGTGTCCGTTTACGGGAGTGGAGATGAAACACCCGGTCCGTAACAAACACTGCGGACACAACTACGACCGAGACGGTATCAACGAGTATATCAGACGAGGCCAGAACAACATCAAGCGGCCCAAGTAAGTACATTTGTAGCTCAACTCAATATCGAGAATTTCCATGTATAAACAGAGAGGCCACTTTTCTTACTTTTACAGGAATTCCTACTATTTGGCTGGAATATTATATCTGTATTGAATTACATGAATTTCCTACAGAAAATTGACCAAAATCGCAAGATTTCCTACATTTTGTTGACGAGGGAGTGGCGTCTCTAATAAGCCTGATTTGCGTATTAGCCTCCTCCAAACTTTGAATAATCCTATAACCCTAACAGATAATAATTTTAGAACTGTAGTATACTTATTAAAGCTCATGTATAAGCCGCAACTGACTTGAGCCGATCCTATAAGCCGCACAGGGATTCCCGTTACTGTCGGTGTGAAGATTTATATTCTGCACGGGCTGCATTCATGTATCATGAAAACAAAGAACTTACTGCACTACTGTAAATGTAGATTTAGGTGCTGCATTCAAGCATCATGCAAACCCTATGGGGTTGATATACTCCGGAAGGGTCAGCCTGATGCACCAATGCAGCACCAGAGAGCTACTCGCTCCGGCTGCATTAGTGCCTCATGATGACAAATGTCAACCTATAGTCACATGCTATCCTTAAAGGGTTAGCTATACTCAAAGTCTATACTTTATAACTACAAACCTTTCTTGTGTCCCCAGGTGCCCCGTGAGCGGCTGTATTAATCATAACGCTCTCTCCATGGACGACCTCGAAGACAACAAAGAGCTCAAGCGCCATATCGATAAGAAAAACCGCGCCGCCGGAAAACGACCGTCCAAAAGGAAGTAAACCAGATGATATATATAATCTAACGTTTATATAAGTCACATTGTAAATAGTAGGAATAGGTTATATTGTATCCATTCCAGAGTTTGTATTCAAGATTTAAAGCTTGCCTTGTTAGGCCAAGAAAAAAAATTCTATTCTGGTAACATGGCGCCAAAGAAATCGGGTCGGTAGGTAGATTTTTTTTTAGATTTTATTTTTTTACCAGGTTTAGGCCCTAAAACAATTTTTTTCAGAAATGTCCCCAAAAAATTCAGGGTCGGGCCAAAAAAAAAGGGTAGGTCGGGTTACCGGAATACAACTATTTTTTAGGCTTTATAATATAAAGGCATGCTTCATACATGTATAGACTACTCATACTGGAACCTTGTTATCATCATTGTCTATCTAAAAGATCTGTGGACATGCCCATTTGTTATCACTAATGGTGACAACTTATAATAATTATATCCCATTCAAAGAGTCGTGATGGCAAGAGTGCAGATTTTATCACATGTTTAGTATGTTTGTACGTAGGTATGTTAAGGAAAGGTGGAGATCTCAATGACTTAGAAACATGGATCAAACAGCAAGGGCGCTGTAGAGGATTAAATTTGCGCTCCAGTAAATTGCAGGGAATGATTCCTTTTCTAGTCTTAACCCATTAAGGGTGGTAAGATGTCTCAAACTTCATGCTCGTCTATCTTCATGATGCACCAATACACTGCCGGCGCACTGTATTGGTGTATCATGCCGATTCCTAGTGAGTGTATCAAACTTACTTAAGTTTAGCATGATGCATGGATGCAGCACTGGCTTGTTAGTCTCCGATGCGGCATTCATGCATCATTGCATCAAAAGTGCATTGTACATTAAAGCACTATGCAGGACGTAAAGGGTTAAGATACACAGGTCCCTACGCATATTGATATACAACTATATGTGCACTGTACATTCAGCAGAAATATTTAACTTACATTGGTGCTATGTAGATCACATGATATATCCAGCTATCTCATCAATAAACAGTTGAACAACTAAGCTTGGTGACTTGTTAAATTATTCCTATTTTAAAGGTGCATTCCCCCCATTCGCACTCAACCACATAGTAGACTAGAACAGTACTAGAGTGGGATACGCTTGGTGATTATGCCACTTTAAATGAGTGGTCATTGTTTATTAGGTAATAAAGAGGGGGTTGGTGGATTTGGAGGTGGGGGGGGGGTGAAAAAAATTTCACCCCTTTTCTGCAAAACCCTGAATTTTATAACTATTGTTCAAAGGGTGGTCAGAAAAATGTTGACCCCTCACGAGGAGGCTCGGAAAATGTGTCACATGCTCGCATGGAAATCATAATATTGAAGGTATGAAATGATGACACAGCCAAAGGACTAGAACAGGGTTCCCACATGTCATGGAATTTGAAAGCTGTCTGGAAAGTCATGGAATTTTGTAAATATTTACCGTCTGTCATGGAATGTCATGGAAATTGAAAACGATGGAATTAATATCACAAAATCTCCTAGAAATCTCCCATTTGCTTTCTTGATTTTAGACATTTTCGCGGGGAGCAAGCCCCTCGACCCCTACAAGAATGTTATAAATGTCATGGAAAATTGAAATTTTTGTCATGGAATTTCAATCTGGATTTTTTGTGGGAAGTCTGCTAGAACTTCCTGCCATCCATAGAATCTTAGATGGTGCTTTTTACGACCTATTTTTGCAGGGTAAGGTAGTATTATGTAGCATTTGAAAATAAGCCTACTTGTGACCTCTGCTAAAGCTAATGTTACACAAAAAGATGTTCTTTTTCAAAATGGTGCGAGTAAGCTAAATGTACAAAAGAGTTGAGCGACGGAAAGATTTGCTCAGTCATACTGTCAACTTTCCCATGAGTTGATCCCACGGCATTGAATGATGTATGGTAGCTTGCCATGGGAAGAACATGTTCTACGTGAGCTGAGCAGAAAGCATTCCTCTAAGTACTGTTAAACTTTAATTTGCATTTCGAATAGTATGAAATTTGTAGGGCCAACTTTTTTTTTCCTTTAGTATGGTCTACAAGGATTTTAAAAACAACAGGATAGCATAATTTTTGGTTTGAAATAACCATTGTATTTGGTACCAATATATATCTATGTACATTGTATCACTATTGGGACGTATCTTTTGCTGCACATACCTTATGGTCAATTTCTATGATATGTATATTTACATGTTTTCGTAAAACTGGCATTCATTTATTATTTATAATTGGTAACATCATTTTTATGAAATATGCATCAGTGACAAGTTGAGCACATTTAGAAGTGATTTGAGGCAACAATATAACTTGTTCCTGTCAATAATTCATCATCACATTTCCCAATATAATCGATATGATTTAACGCAAGAGAAAGCACTTGCTTCTGTCTTGAATTGTCTATAAGTGGGTTGTATGTAAGTTCACGAAAGAAGGTGTGTCTGTTTTCAACTGTCCGTTCTCTATCGGTAGCGTTTGAACTTCATTTTCATACCCATCGTTTACCATGCCATAGCCGTTCGGGAACTTCGCGTCACCATTAATTGAGGGTTTCAAGTCTACTTCTTTTACTTTGCTCTTCATGCTTGGTGGAGGCGGTTTGTAAAGTTTCCAGGCTAAGATGATGAATACTAAAGATGCTATTTTGGTGGCTAAACATATGGCGAAAAGGAGAAGTGCCATTGTCCTCTTGTCGTAAAAAAGACATTGGCCTTTGCCCCCGGTTGCGGTTTTGGCAAATTCTATACATGCTCTATCGAAAGCAGCTCCAAATACAGGTGGCCCAGGGACGGTTCCTGCAAGAGATAATCCATATAGTGTAATATAAGACTGTTGGCATCACAAAAGATTATAGATATAACAGTTGGAAATAAAGGTAACACTGACATCTCGAGATTTAAAATCACATAGGGGTCCGGTGGTTATTACACGTTTTTAACAACGAGGCAAGCAAATAAATTGGACCCCAGTGCTTTATCATAGGTCTATACACCCAACGGGTTTGGTTTATGTACACTTGTGTGAGAATCCTCCAACCTCCTTGATAACCTCTCAAAGTAGTATTTGATAGCTACAAGTTCAGCTAGATGAAAGGACAAAATATATTTACCAACATTTCTTAGATATTTTGAGGATTTCTTGTTAACTTACCTAATAACCTAAGGAATATCCACTGCACTCCTATACCTAAAGATCTGTGAGTAGCCGGCAAGCACCTGTTGAAACGAGAAATGTACAATAATACATGTAGTTGAAATTCAGGGCCATAGCAATGATGGCACTCTTTATATAGGTAAATATTCTATATTTTGACTGTCTTTGGAATCGCCGTCAAGATGATGAATTGCTCAATAGGTGATTACACATAGCATTGGTTGACCAAGGTGTTCTAGGGCAGAGCATACTTTGCCACATAGGCAGTTTCTTTATATTCTAAAGCAAAAGAACTGAATCACTGGGATCTCACTTTTACTACTTTTGCAGGATTTTCTACTCTTTCGGTGGAATTTCTGTCTTGAATTACGCTATTAAATTTCCAACAGAAAGTTTATCAAAATCTTGAGATTTCCTAATTTCTGTCGACAAGGAAGTGCTACCTCTGAGTGAAAATATTGGTCGCTTATACTGCATGACCGTTATCATTTAAGCAAACTTTTTATTGCTTAAAGTCACTATTCAAGCAGCCCCAAATTCAGTAAATTACATGTCCCGGAAAAGAAAAAATGACATTTAAGCTGCTTTAAGTGGCATCTACTGGAATTAAAGATGCTTAAAGTGTGACTTTAAGCAGTCTGATCTTCCTTAAATGCCAACATTCATGTAATGTAACTCACCTGACGGTAGCAGAGATGTTCATGCTGCTGCAGGCAAACAGACAGAACATGGCACAGAAGAAGATGACCATGAAGAGGGGTGACAGGTTACAGTTGGGGACCGTGCACGGCTCGGTGCTGGCCGGGGCCTTGCCCAGCGCGCTCACGTTAAGCCGCTGGGAGATGCAGCTACAGTCGTAGTATTCCTGTAGGTGAGGAAGGGTATTATATCAGATAAGTTGAATTATGATATAAAATGTATATTATTAGGCCACACTTTTTTTATTCTTTGAGTTACGGGCCCGCCGCACTACTATGAAAACCCCCGTACTAAAAATAATATTGTGAATCTCCAGTTAAATTGCTATATTTCAGTTTTTACGGTTTGTAAATCGGACTATTAGGCCACTCAAAAAAATTAATTGGTTTCTCGTCACCGCGCGCATCCTAAGAATAAGGTTTTGGGGAAATCTTCTTCTTTTTTTTTGCCAAATTTTGATGAAAAACCTCATCATTATGGAAAAAATTGGTCATTATTTGGTATCAAATTAAAGCTGATAATGTCAGCAATGCAGTTGTATAGAAATAACTTACATTTCCCCACTTCTAAAGATCAATTATTTCTTAACCAATAAAATGTGAATATTGGCCACAGACACCCGTAAATTGTCCAATACATTTTGGCCTGCGAGTTACAAAAAAAAAAGCCTCCCTCGTCAGATTTCTCAGACCTTGGTGATGAGAAACCACTTTTTTTTTGAGTGGCCTTATTAAAGATTTTAGGTAATAAAACGTAAATGACTAAATTTTATTTTATTTTTATTTTGTCCTCCGTAGGCCTACTTGAGGAAATTTTCATGGTGTCCGTAACCCAAAGAATAAAAAAAGGTATGGCCTTATCAATGTTGGGCATGCCTACAGCAGCTGAACGTGAGTCATCGAAACAACACAATGCCAGTATATTAAAGTACTAGCAATTATTAATATTTCTCTACAATGCTCATATATAATTATATAAATTACCCATAGAAAATTGATCGACATTGGAAGGTTTAGGATAAAAATAGGGTAGGTAGGTAGATTTTTTTTTAAACCTTTTTTTTTGGGGGGGGGGGGGGGTAATGAGACGGAATTCCTCCCTTTTTCATATAATTTCAGTAAAACAAAAAATCAGTAAAAAAAAGGTGGTAGAAAAAACAAACAAAAATGCATTTACAATGTATATAGAAAAAGAAATGTGGGTAGGGATAAAAAAATAGGGTTGCTCGGGATACCTGAACACGATTTGGCCTGAGAAGAACCAGTCTCAGGCCCTGACTCTATAATAGTCTGGGCAAACTCATATAAAAACCTTGTTTCACTAACTTGCCCTCAGGAGTTGACCAATCAAATCATGTACACCAATTCCTGTGCACAGCCTTACAGGAAGTAGCAATCTAAATATAGCAGTTCCACCAGTCCCATTTGCAGCCCTTGTGGCAGAAAAAGGTACTGGTTGAGCGAGTCTGGAGGAGAACAGCCCTACCTTGCCGTCGGTAGATGAGTTAGTACAGCCGGCGTGACAGGGGGAGTAGTACTGGATGTTGTCGGCGCTACACACCGGCCGGAACGCCACCTCCGTACAGCTACAGTTGGTGTTACAATCAGCCGCAAAGTCTACCTTAGAAGGTGCCTTCCTGGGAAAACAGAGAGGAAGATCTTCAGAATGATTATGCTGAGTTAAGTGTCTCAACTTTTGGAACTTTATCATTTTGAGCAGGGCTCGAATGGCTGTGTCTCACGAAATTGGGCCAAGTTGAAAGTCAATGACCAGGTGCAGTCTATGACTGGGTGCAATCTATAACCGGGTGCAATCTATGACCGGGTGCAATCTATGACCGGGTGCAATCTATGACCGGCTCGAAAGAAAACGGTTTATTTAGGGCAGATGTAGATAGAAATTGAAATAAAATGAGTGATATAAAGTCTTAAAACACCCATTTTCCACCATTTGTATCTCCATCTGCCCTAAATAAAGCATTTTTTTCCAAGCCGGTCACAGATTGCACCCGGTCATAGATTGCACCTGGTCATAGACTATCAACTTGGCCCGATTTTGTGAGACACAGCCAAATGTATTCATAGAGGAAAGAAACAGTGTCAAAAGGGAGTCTAGAATGACTATCCTCATTAGGGGAGCCCACGCTGCATAAGGGAGCCTAGGTGACTCACTGGCTGACCTAAAGGAGTCACCCGGGGGAGTCACATAGATCCTTGAATCACCTTAGGGCGTCACATATGCCTAAGGGACCAGGGCGCCCCTAGAGAGAGGAGTCATTCTGGAGGCAACCTGGACTCCCGTTTGACGCTGTTTCTTTTCTCTCTGTTGATATGACACACTAAATTATTTAATTCATAAAGGAAAATAGTAATAATCGAGCATCACACTCTTAAAATCTAGATATGTGTAAGGTGGGTGCTGAAATGTGCAGTAAGTAGTGAATTAACATTGCCATATTTCATCAGAATATACCCACTGACACCGTAAAAACCTGTAAGCTATTCAGGATTTAATCAGTTAACAGAATACCTAGGGTTTAATACATGACTTTGTGTGGATCTATCGGTGAGATAAATCTGCCCGAGTTTAATACCACTTTTCATATACTACTGACTTCCTAGCATAGTAATGTCTCGGTTTCACACCAGGGGGACATACTGTAAGCCTGACCTTGGTTCCACTTTCCATATACTACTAGCTTCATTTAACGGTGATGTCTCAGTTCCACACCAGGGGGACCTACTGCATTAACTTTCCTACTCAAGTTCTATTATTAAAGCACCACATGTATGTTGTGATTACTGCATTAGTGCTTTACCTCGCCAGTTACCAGATCAAGCAATGGTGCCCCCAACTAAGGAACCTGCAAACTCGGTATACTACATGATTACCAATAGCACAAAGTATGATAATTAAATATGGTCTTAATGATAGCCCCATAACAATAATAATTACATAACACCCAAAATATGTGTAATAATAGACTTTTTACTCACGTGTTATTATAACCAGTGGAGACTCCTGCGAAGCTGAGAGGTTCACATATGATGAAGAACATGAATCCGGTCACCATGATAGCTATACTGAAGCCCATCTCGGCCTTCATGATACCCGCACACTTTAACGCCAACTTTTTCACCAGAACCCCACCCACTATGGTACCTCCAGCCCCACCGGGGATCACCACTATACCTGAAAGCATTAGGGTATTATCAGTGAGTGTATGGGGTTGCATATGGAAATACTGCAATCAGAGGTGCACACTGTCAGAATTACAGGAACAATTGATATTACTATATATAATTGTATGCTAAGGACTCATTAGGCCAAGTTAAAAAAAAAAGAAGGTTTGTTCCAGGTTACATGGGAAGGAAGTCTAGGGTCGGTAGGTCGGATTTTCCTTCTCCTTTTTAACCTTTTTTTATACAGCCCCTCCACGATACCCATAAATTGAACAAAAAAAGTGTAAAAATGGGAGTGTTTTTTTTCAAAATCTTTGTAAACCTTAAGTTGACACCACAAAATGGGTAAAAATATAAAAATGTCTTCAAAATTGCATGAGAAATGTAGGGTCGGCACTGTTTTGAGAGGGTCAGTCGGGTGACCTGAAACAAACCTTATTTTTTGGCCTTGTTCAATTATTTTATAATTATTTACTCTTTTTTTTTCTAAAACCCTGTTTTTGTGGTCTGCTGGAAATCGGACATAACCCTCTAGGTGTAACAAATAGGAAGCAAATTAAGCTCAGTCAAATCGCCTAATCTAACAGCATGCCCCATGGCAGCCAATCCCACCCACACTTTCTCCATCATACTTAAGATGTAGGTAGGTTAGGCCAAAAAAAAAGGTGTGTTTCAGGTTACCCGACCCTACCTAGGAAAACAGGGCCGACCCTAGACATTTTTATCCAATTTTGAAAAAATATTTATACTTTAGGTCATTTTAGGGCAATTATGAGTTGTTCTGATAATTCACGAGTCGAGGCGGTCGTCGGCGAGTCGGCATTAAAGTTCGCGAGTCAATTTCTAGGTACTTTTCAGGCCAAAGTAAAAAGAAATCAAAAAAAATATATAAAAAATCCGACCTATACCTACCCTAGATTTTCAGACCATGTAACCTGAAACACACCTTCTTTTTTTTTGGCCTTAAGGCTTCACAGCCGTTGGCTAGACTAAGTCATACTAGGGCAATAAAATGTCAATATAGACATTCAACTGGATATCGAGCAAGCACAGGCAGTACTGATATCTCAAAGTTTGTTTTTTAAATTTGTTTAAAAAAAAAATCAAAATTCATACCCTTCTAGGGGGATTTTTCTTTTAAATTTATGCCTACATATGAAATATGTCAATATTGGGTGGGCATAAAGCATTGCTACTCACCAAACATCATGCCTGATATAGCAGCAGAAACCCCAAACTGTTCCTGTACGTACTTGGGTCCGAAGGCGGTGAACCCCCCAGTGAGGAGGGAGTCACAACACACCATCAGGGTAAGGAACACGTAGGTCGGGTTCAGGGCCAGGTCCTGCAACATTTTATATTGAATCACAATGACTTGAAATAAAAATTACTTTCTCATAAAAAATAGGAATTGGACAGGTTTATTTTCGGGTATATGTGGCTTATGACAATTGGGTCGACATGAATTTATAATAGATCGATACATGCACTAGTCCTGGTTTTTGTATAATAGTTGTTCTGAGATATCTACTGCACTTAGACTGGATTTTCCTTTTTATTTGTAGAACTACCTATGCCAGCATTTCAGTATACTGCTTACACTAGGGCCTGACTTCTATTTTCCAACATATATACGCTTAATATTGCTTTCAAAATGCTTTCTTCATCAAATATAGGTTGTGTAATAGAAGGTGAGTTGTACCTTGAAGTATTTGGGGAGTTCTCGCCATGAGACGGTAATCTCGCCATCTCCCATGCCATCCTCGTCATCGTCATCACCCGCGTTATACGCCTCCGATACTTTCTGTGCGCGCACCTCAGCGGCACCTAGTGGTAGAACATGGATCTACATGTAGTATAGGGGTGCTGGTGGTATGGGGAATGAAGGAAAGGGATAGGAGGTCGGGGTATAAGAGAAGGATTCCGGGATGCATGGGCGATGTAGGAACGGTATGATTTTTCTTTTTTACATTTTTGGTACCATTAAGAAAAAGAAAAGGATGGGATCAGAAAGACAGATTGTAAATTTGTTTAAAAAGCTGAGAATGGTATATCCCTGGTATAGCCTAAATGTGCGTTTGCCCTACCAAAAAGAATAGATGTAATAGATGTTCATACAATATGTTTGTGTCTATTGGATGGACAGACGCATTATTTAAAAGCATTGAAAAAGTATTAACCCTTTAAGGACATATGTTGCTAAAAGATGACATTTGTCGTCATGGTGCACCAATACAGCCGGGCACGGCCTGCAAACTCACTAGTGCTTCATTGGTGCATCATGCCAACCCTTTGGAATCCCGTAGGGTCGGCATGAGGCTTGAATGCAGCACTGGCGAGTCACTCGCCAGGGCTGCATTCATGCATCATGGCGACCAAGGGCATGATGCATTAATGAATTATACCGTCCTTAAAGGGTTAACCAGTTGTTGCAGTTACCTGGTAGATCCCTGGCGTACCCTGATACAGGTACGGTGACCATGAAGAGGGCTATAGCCCCTGCCAGGAAGCCGACCCACCAGGCACCCACCCACCGGGGACTGCTGCTGTCTACACCCGGGCTGCAAGAAAAACACAACACTGAGTTATAGGAAAATGACGATTTTATTGGAATTTGTTACTGGTGACCAATAGTGCAGGAGCTCTTCTTCATTAATGTTAGGATGTTCGCTAAGTGGCGGAGAGTCCTAAGGGAGTGGTCATTTTTTAACAACATGGGGGTTGGTGGATTTGGGGGGGGACCAAAATAATTTGGACCCCTTGAAGGGGGGGACCAAAAATATTTGGACCCCTCTTGAGGGGGTGACCAAAAAAATTGCACCCCTTTTTAGCGAAAAAGCCAGCGCGTTACTATAGCTCAAAGAGGTCAGCCGCGCTCAATTTCAACTTGCCTGAGGGGGGGACCAAAAAAATTTCAACCTCTCCCGTGGGGGGGGGACCAAACAATTTTCGACCCGCTCACGTGAAAATCCACCGACCCCCCACCCTGTTGTTAAAAAATGACCACTCCCTAATTTATAATTGTAGCTGGTATACAACTTTTCTTTTTTTAATAATTCCTCATAAGAAGTGCTTTCTCAGTACTGTCATATTGGTAACCAAAAATCATTAGTGCAGCTTTAAATGACGTTGTTTCCTAGGTTCTAGGATTCTGAATAATTGATAACTTGTTGGATCTATAATACATGCAATAAAGAGAGAAACAGTCAATATTTTAGATTACTATAGGAATATTCCCATTCCGCACAGCAAATCTGTGTCAGCTAGTGTCTTCATTGGTTTCCACACTGAAAACCCAGAGGAAGGTTCCTAGTCATTATGACGAGCTAGGTCGTCATAATGACTAATGGAAAGTGCTCTGGAGAATGGGGTATGAATATAGTCTCTAATTAGTTCACCTCCTAACGAGAGGCATCCCTTTCACATATTTGGTTTACTCTTGATTAAACTAAGTAGCATACTTGTTATAAATAAGTTGTGTATGGGTGAGAATGATGGCATTGAAGGTATAGAGACTACTCTGCTCCCTGTCATCAGTTTATTTCTCATGATAGAAAATTTACTTCAATCAATTTACCCTGGGTGGCAGCACGTGACAGGGCATGTTCCATATCTAACACCCAGATATACCCTAGGTTGTCCCAATGGTGTTGAGACTTGTCATTACTGATGACTTTAGGTCTTCAAATTTACAATACCTAAAACAACAACCTTAAGGTAGTCAATCTGACTACCCAATCCATGTGACTACCTAAGGTTGTCATTATGACAACTTTGGTCTATATGGATCAGATATGACTGCCTTAGGTCGTCACAGTGATGACCTAAGGTCGTCACCTTGACGACCTAAAGTTGTCAATTTTGGCATTGTCAAAATGACGACCCTGAGGTTTTCAGTGCACCTGACTACAGTGTGCTAGGATCATGTCCATTATGTACATGGTGTGATGGTGTGTAAGTATCCATACAATATTCACTTACTCTGGTACTTGGTAGAAGTCGGTGAATATGGTGAGGAGGTAACCACCCACGATGTAGCCGATAGCCGGGCCCAATACACCCGCCGAGTAGAACAAAGCTGCAACATAGAACAGAATGGTATAACTAAATATATGATATAACCTATAGTAAAACCGTTGGCTAAATGCAGTAGCTACATAGCAAATGTGCAATACAGTCATGTCTCAGGAAAAGAACATAATTTTCTTGAAGTGTCAAAAGCCATTTCTTGTAACTTCATTTTTTTCTATGGAGATCTCAATAACTTAAGACATCCCATTAGAGGGAGTACGGGTAGTCATTTTAGTGCTGGGTTAGTCCTCCAGGCTATCCTTCATCTTTGTCTTTAAGGGGGAAAGCTTACAGCCATCCCCATATGGGAACCACTATCATACTCAATTACTATGGCCTCAAATCAAAACAACTGATTTAATCCTCTAATACATTCAGAGACCATTTGTATGTGGCTTCAAATAAATTAGACTGACATCAAGTGTGCAGAAACCATGTGTTGATATATGGCTTCAACACAGAATAACAGAGAAGCCATATCTAATGTGGCTTCAATCTGATGTTAACTCCAATATACTTTTCATCCATAATTTGTGAGCAGGGAGGCAAAAACAGCAATCCCGGGGGGAATTGGAATTACAGCCGGTGTCAGGATCTTTAGAATGATACATCATGAGCTAAAATATTTCTGCAAATTCTGTCAGAATTGTTCCCAAAATACAGTGTTTTTTTAATAACCTTAAAAAAAGATTTTCGGTATCAAATCGGTTCTAGCATGAATTTCCATGGTCTGTTTCCAGTTTTGAGGAACCTATGGAATGTCCAATAGATTAGGACCAGAAATACCCCATTTATAATAATGGAATGGGTTCTATGGCAACCAGAAGTCCTATATATGCCAATTCTCAATGGAAAATGTTCCATTACATCCCAAATATAGAAAATTTGCACCAAAGATAAAACCATTCAAAGAAGACTATCACATTCTACATTTAAAATTACCCAAGGCATTTTGTGGCCTATTTGTCACTCTTTTGTAATCCCCGTGCACCCTGGTAGTCAAAACTAGAACTAAAAATCCCCCCCAGAGGCGCGTTATCCCCCGCCTGCTGACATTTATTTCTGTTGTTGCTTTTCCAATCAGCTTAGATAGCCCAAGCAAATACTGGATAGCTCTCTCAGGTGAGAGGACAGACGTTTAGAGCGTTATCTTAATCTTAAGTCTTAAAGTCTTAATTCAGTGTCTTACGTTGGGGTAGGGGTTGTCAGGGCTAGGGTGCCACCTGTAGTTATACTTGTGTAGTCTTTATCAAGTCTTAATAAGTCTTAGTCTTAAAGGCTTAATAGTACTCACCATCAATAAAGAAGGAAGAAAATAGAATAAAAACGGGGGTTGGGGGGCAGAGCCCCCCATGATATTAACAAAGAGTGGCACTTGAAGTAAGGGTGGCTCCATCTGTCGGATTATGTAGAAGGTAAGGTGGCTACTTCAGACTAAGATTAAGACTATTAAGACTGTCTTAATAGTCTTATTAAGATAACGCTCTAAACGTCTGTCCTCTCACGTGGGAGAGCTATCCCGTGCGTGCATAGCCCAAAGGCCACTACCTACAGTACATGGCTTCTACTGCAGCTTACTTCAACAAACCATCTTATCTAGAAGCCATTGCCAACATGGCTTCAATTCAGTTAAATCAAAACATACAGACCGAGAACCAATCTTTAAAGACACCTGCATTATGCATGAATTCAGCCCTGCATGTGAGTTATACTCACCAGGGTTGCATTCATTAATGCTGCATTAATTCATGAATACATTCATGAATGCAGCCCCGGCGAGTTACTTGCCAGGGCTGCACTTACGTATCACGACAAGAAAGGATACAGCACTATCTGGCACCTAGAAGGTGAATTCTTGCTCCGATTCTTGTGTGGATTACATCATAGCTGGACATAGTTAGGCCATACAAAAAGAAGTGCGGTACGTTTCAGGTTACCCAACCCTACCTAGCAAAACAAGGCCGACCCTAAAAAATTGATCCAATTTTGAGAAAATATTTATATTTAAGGTAATTTTGGGGCTATTTCAGAGTCAACTTGATAGTCCACGGGTCGACGTCATTGTCGGTGAGTCAGTGCTGACGTTTAAGAGTCAATTTCTGGGTACTGTTCTGCCCCCCTGCATAGTCTCCAGAGCAAACACGGGCAAATCCATCCACGTTGCTTCGCGATGTTACTGGGAGCCAGAGTCTGATGCACAGTAATTTCTAACACGTACAATTTTATACGTGTACGGGGCACTGACCAATCATGGCGCCCGTATGTCCCACCGTCGCCAATGACGGCCAATGTAACAACCGTACTTGGCAGACTCTAGCTCCCAGTAGCATTGCGAAGCAACGTGGATGGATTTGCTAGTGTTTGCTCCGGAGACTACTCCCCTGCAGGGATCCCTTTTATTTATTCCTTTTTACCAAAAGATAAGACCTGTTTTTTTGTGTGTTTTTTTTAAATCCGACTTACCCTACCTAGATTTTCAGACCATGTAACCTGAAACACACCTTTTATTTTTTGGCCTTATCGTTACAACAACCAGGTGGCTATTTGACAACATCATAAGTTCTATTTAGTACTCATGATTTTTCCTCTCATCAATAGCTTTTCATACATTATAGTGTACTAAAGTCGCTACAATGATAAGAGATAGATAGGTGCCCAACAGAATCACATTTGATATCTTCCATTATACATGTATTACTAATACCATGTCATATCTAGGACTTAGAACTATGGCCTGATAAGATATATCTAATCTCCTGTAACACTCTGACTATCGCATGTATGGCCATCTACTGGTTGAGTGCCATTGTTTTTATATTTGGCATTTAGATCCAGAGCCTATATAGTATATGAGACCTCGCAATAACCTGGCCAATGATAACCTAATTATGCAACACACCTCCTATATACCAAGTCTTAATTAAAGCTGCCAAGAATTCATTTCTTTTGATATTCTATTTTTGATAATCGTATTCTGTACTTTAAATCACGACACACATGGATAATACCATAGACTGTCATCCATTCCAGACGGCAGATAGAACATGTATCACTTGTTGCATGTGATGATCGGTTAAATAAAATATTCAAGAAAAATTAAATATAAAAAAAGGAGAAACAGAGAAAAGCGGGTACTACATCTGTCTAAATTATAAAGCTATTTTGGGCAAAACAAGAAGTTAATCTGCAGCATTCGTGTACCAGGAACAACAGGTGTATGGTATACTTGTATGAGCGATATCACAGAACTGTTTGGTGATTATCTATTGACAAAGACCTGATATTCTCTTCAGTGGGTCATATTGGGGCAAAGGATAAGATAAGGTTCTGTTTTCTTTAGTTCAATCCGTTCAAAACCACTAGCTGGTACTGTGGTCGATGTACTGCGAGACAGATATCCAGACTAGATGATGCATCTTGTTGGTATCAACTAACCTAATTTAAGGCAGTGTACGTGTTAAGATGGGCAGAGGGGATGTGGAAAAGAAGAGAGGAGGGCACAAATAAACTAGGAAGGGAGAGGCAGATAGGCAGGGATATACACGTTCAAATACAGAGAGGGGAGAGAGAGAGAGAGAGAGAGAGAGAGAGAGAGAGAGAGAGAGAGAGAGATATGGAGAGATGGAGAGAAAGAGGAGAATGTACAATAAAAAGCAGAGAGTGTAGGGGATGAGGGAGACAGATCTAATGGAAAGCCAGAGAGACAGGGAGCGAGGCACACAGGGAATGTAAATACTCCGACCCTTTGACTGTTGTGGCTATCCCAGGTTAGTCATAGGGATATTGGTCAGCCATAACCAAGTGCTATTCAAGAATGACGAAGGCAAAACGACATAATGACTAATGCCTCACTTAAAAGGAGTTATAGTCTAAATTGCAAAGACCAAGGTAAGAATTAAATAACCTAGGTTGGTCGTATAGGGAACCAAAAAACGACTAACCTGGTTAGGCTATAGTGACTGAGAGATGGGTCGTATATATAGGGAGCCAAAGAATATCAATGTAGCTAGGTAGACAGAAGCACATAAAGACAAAACGAAAAGCCCGATTGAAAGTCAGAATTATACAGAGATCATCTTTTAGCCTGTCCCCAACCCATCCCACATTATACTGATAATGCAATAAGATGCATATATAATTCCCTAAATCAACTTCTCCTACATAATAGGGAAAGTGGGGCAGAGGGGTCTGAGCATCTATTACGGATTATAGGGGGCTGAAACACTATTTTCCTAAACAATAAATATAAACACCCATCATGCATGGACGCAGACACTTAATTCCGGTTGGAGTGGACCCCCAGGGCCCTCAATAAAGATTTGCTTCCTATATAACCTCCTATGCCTCTGAAGTATCAGCCTCACAGCATAGATAACCTACAGGGTTATCTCAGGTACGATTACACCTGAGACAGGACCTGAGCACCTAGATACCTATACATGGTCTAGATAACCGATACCCGGCAATCTAATGTGGAACGGGTATGGACAGGTTATAATGTCTTATACAATTGTCGTACTAGGATAGGTGGTAGATATGATACAAGTGACTCGCTGTATAAGGGATATAAGCCAAGGACAGGATAATTGTCCAAGACGCCAGCCGCGGATAATTACCATTGTCCAAGGCTTTTATAACACTTCTGCGTATCATATATGACTTACACTCACAGTAGGAGAGTGTGCTCAATGGACCGCATCAACATACAGTCATGTATTGTAAAATTCAGTCAGGCCATTTCTTTTGTTCTCTGAGCCAACTCTGATGTAAATACACTTATTTCAGGGATCCTAGATCACATAGTGAAAATAATTAATGCCAGGTTATTTCGTAATCAAAAATACTGATAACATAATGTTAAGGTTTCTTGGAAGCTTAGAGTGGGTATAACTTTCTTGTGAAATTGGAAGCTCAGAGATATATGTCTCTAATCTTTTGACGCATTGAGAAAGAGTATGCTCGGCCGCCTGTACACCATATCAGCCAGAAAACCACTTCATTCTGAGATTATTCCCTTATACTACAATATTAAAAGCTGCTACAAAGACGTATGTCACTACACAAACATTTTACTTAATTTAGTTGCAGCTACCATGGGGATATCAATGTCCTATAATTTGCATCAATTAATAGATATAAATCTATGAGATAAATAGACAAAGATTTCCAAGTTTTGATCTGCTGACTGAGTTATTTCACGAGTTGAACGTCGGCTGTATTCCTAAAAGCTGTAGCCCGAGTGGAATGCGCCAAAGTTCAATAAGTGAAAGTTTAAAAAAAATTAACGGGTTGATTATGTAACTGATGTTTTTTTGTGCATCTCAAAAAAGGATTTGTCAAGATATTTGACATATTGTAAATTCTATCCCGAGATAACCCAAAGTTGTTTCATACTGCCTGTATCATCTTCATGAGTAACAAAACACTGCATAATTATGCAAGTGAGGGTTAGGATGAGGATGAATGCGGCTTAGTTGCTGGACCATAGGAATGGGTTCAATTGCACCATGTTTAGACTTAGTGACTTGGATC
Source organism: Harmothoe impar (assembly GCA_947462335.1). Lineage (NCBI taxonomy): Eukaryota > Metazoa > Annelida > Polychaeta > Phyllodocida > Polynoidae > Harmothoe > Harmothoe impar. The sequence continues at coordinate 17,507,638 of OX381718.1, read as the reverse complement.
TTTAAGATAGTGTAGCACATACAATCAATTTGAGATCGCTCTTGCCTTTGAACACGTGAGAGATTTTTTTTCTGTAGCATTTTGATAGTTGTGTAGTTGTTGATAACTAGTGGTGACATTGAACAGTTTTGAGATTCGTACATAATATATGTCTTCTTGTAGATAATACACACACAGAAAAGTGAGAGTCATTGTCGCTAAAACTACCCTCACCTGAGGGTCACGCACTGCCTGACTCTCAGGTGAGGGTAGTTTTAGCGACAATGACTCTCACTTTTCTGAGGGTGTACGGTTTGAGAAAATGAGTCCGCTTTACAGTGAAGTAATGGCAGTTTATGAGACCCATCCTCAATTCCCTGTTTCGGGCATGACTTACAGATCATCGTGTGTCTGCACCGATATTATTGTAGTAGCCCAGCCTGTGATGGGAGGTGTATTGCTATATGCCCATGCAGAACCTGCCCATTGACACTGAGCACATCTTATCCTTCTTGAGAAAGTATAGGTCGGACCCTTGGCCCACAAAATTGCTCTTATTGCCCAAAATAGTATCGTTTTGGCACACAAGGTAGGGCCCTTATGCCACAATAGTGACCTTAAAGCACAAAAGTCCTTAGCCCACATAAAAAATGCCCTTATCCCACAAAAGCCCTTATCCCACAAATCTATATACCATTTTGGGGGATAAGGGCAAATTTGTGGGATACGGACCTGACAAGGTACAGTTCTAATCAGAGTTTAGGCTTACCACAAAAGCCCTTATCCCCCAAAACCTATATACCATTTTGGGGGATAAGAGCAATTTGTGACAAGGTACAGTTCTCATCAGAGTTTGGATTATTTAGCTTTTAAATCTGACACATGATAGACTGATTACAATTCAATAAAATATTTGTGGTGAATAGATAAAACACAACTTACCAATGTAGAGAGAGAAGGACTCCTTGGACACACAATCATCCATGAAGGTGACGGCTAGAGTGTACAGTGGTACTGCCCCAATACCATGCAGCACCCGCCCAAAGATAAACACGGCCAGGTAGCCAGACAAGGACCCTGTACTACCCCCACCCCCTCCTCCAGTACCTCCTCTGGTCCCATTAAGCAGGCACATCCCAGCGTCATCCGCCTCATCACTCAAGTCTGCTCCAGGGTTGTAAGCAGGGGTGGTGAAGTGAGGAATAACAAAGATAGCCGTCCCTATCACCAGGAGGAACAACCCTGCTGTGGTCCACCTGGGCCGGTGACTCCTGGAGCCAAAGTAACTTACTATGGCCAACACTGGGACCGTGGAGACATCATAAGCACTGGCTATCCAGGAGCTCTGGGAGGAGGCCAGGCCAAACCTGGTCTCCAGACTGGAGAGGACTACCCCCACCAGGCCATTAATGGTCATGGATTGGAAGATGTTGGCCAGACACATGAAGAGGAGGAAGAAGGTGGGTGTGTTGATCTTTTGGAGGCAGGAAGGGGTGAAGCCGAACCAGCCGTACAGGAACTTGGGCCGGTCTGGTTCTGTTATTGTAGGGGCAGCCTCCATCTTCTTACTCATGTCTTGTGCTGCTACCTGTGAGTGGAATAAGCGGAAATATAAATTTTAATGTTTTTTTCTAATATGTCCTTTAAGGATGGATGTCGCTAAAAGATATGATATTTGTCATGATGGATCAATGCTGCCCTGGCGAGTAACTAAAGAGGTTTCAAGTATGAGAAAATACTGATATAACTCCACCAATACGATATTTCTGAAAGATCTTTGAAATTCAATAGTCATCATCTGCCACAGGACAATAGCTGTAATCAAAATCTGGACCAGGGTGCTGTTTCTTCACAAATTACGGAATTTGCGGAATCGGCCTAAACTGTTTCTGTTCATCAAATTCTGTTCATTCTGTATGGTTAAGTACCATTTGTGATAAAAGAAACGATCTTATCCTTCTTTTTTACTTCCTCCACAAAATGTGGAATGTTTTCTCCGCAGATTGCAGACGTCCACACTTTGTGGAGAAACAGCACCCTGGTATTATTGTTTAGATTCATAACTGCGCCAGTACTCTGGCACTTTGAAACACACATTGACGTACTTATCTGCCGCAGCCATAAAATGAATAGGTCCTATCACTGATAACACGAGATAAAGACATGGTGTCGTGCTAACATGGATATCATGCCAAATATTGATCTCTGATATGTTTTGGTGTGAGAAGAGGACATCTTAACTAGATTTGACTTCTGGGTAAACTTAACCCGGTTCGGGCCACATATATAGTGCACTGTCAGAAGTTAGTGTAGCTTCACAGTGAGAAAGTGGGTTCAAGTCTCATCTTGGCACAGTAATTAGATATACGTTTTTCTTTCTATATTTCTTTAATCCATTTGACATGGATTTCGACCGATATTTGTAAAATCTAAACGTTTTATGCACATTTCAGCAGTAATACGTATTCTGCAAGGTGGGACTCGAAGCCAAGATTTCCAGATTGTGGTTTACAGTAGGTGAGTTTGTAGCTGTACAGTATGTGATACTGGAAACCAAAAATACGTCCTTTTATACTGTGCAGCGACACTACTCACTTCTAACAGTGTGCTCTATTGCATTGTACCATATCGCAATGATGCATGAATGCTGTATATGTATATTATTTATTTAGCTGTATATATATTATATGTGAACATAGTCATTGATAGTGGGCATATCGCTGGTGATGCCTCAATAATGGGGCATAATCAAAAGCAATATGGGTATAGTGCATTAAAATATTACATATGCTAGTGAAAAGAAGTATCTCAAGTATTACTGGATAATGGATTACTGGATGCACTCACCACCTTTTTATTGGTTATCTGGAAACTTTTACCCTTTCCTTGCATGATATCTTTAGTCAATTAGATTATTCACAACAACATTAAGACGTGTACAGTATTTCGGACATGACCTTATCCAGCGTGACATCATTTAGCACCGATCATTATTAGCTAACCGACTCCTTAATAATTATAATGACCTCTCAGTGATCGCAACAATTTTCAATCAAAGCTTGACAATCTTAACACTTACCTGAGCTCAAAGTTGTGGAGATGAAAAAGAAAATCGAATTCCTGTTTCAGCTTCTGTGGCATACAGCAGTACAAGCTCTCTCTTGAAGCAGGTAAAACTCCTTGAATCTTGATCTCCTTAAGTTTTCTGCTGACTATCCAAATTGCTAACAGTGACAGGTCAATGCCATGTTCACAGATGAGTATCCTTCTATAGAACCACACAGCTAAGTCCTACCCAAGCCCCTGGTCCCCTGTTCTGTACAGTAAAGGGTCTGGTATAGGTTGTCCACATGGAGTGAGGGTGTCGACTGACCACCCAGCCCTCTCTGAGACCTTGGCTCCACGCACCTTGGGCTGTGATAGGACGTGACACAGTGATAAGATTAGAGAATAATGATAAGATTAGAAACATGGCCTGATTGTTGTATAGTGGTGTGGGGGAAGGGGAGGGGGCTCGACATGCAGGTATAGACACTCTTATGGCTGCAGTTCTCGCACCAACTCTCGCAATCTCGTACCTCCTTGTACAAGGATCCCACAGATTTTCTCTCTTTGTGAAGCAGGTTTCTATCTCTATTTTCTCGGTTATTTTACACATTTGAAATAAATAAAGAGTGTTTATAAGTGTTAATGACTGTGTTCCATTGATAAATACCTTCCCTTTCTTTCAAACCAGTAAAATGGCTGAGAAAATCGAGTTTGATATAGACTCAACAAAGAGAGAAATTATTGGGATCCTCGTACAATTCAATCATAAGAGGCCGAATACATAGATGTAGCTGGGGGTCGACGTTGTGCATGAATGCAGCATGGGCGAGTTACTCGCCAGTGCTTTGCATATTTATACTATATGGTGACAAAAGGGCATAAAATCATTAAACTGCCCTTATTGATGGTATCTTGGTAACCATCCCAGTGCATGGGTACATTACCGTGAATCACGTTTTGTGAGTATCAGGACCTTTTTTGTAGTCTGTCCAACTGTATTTTCTGTTGGCTCATCATTACAAAAGATCGTACCACATTAGTCATTACATATGTGAGATGAGTCACATTTTAGGACGGAGATTATGCCATCCTCGTTCAGAACAGGCTCGAGTTGGTAGCTCAAGACTGAAAGATAGTGCCTCGTCGCTTGATGACCTCCCCCCCCCCCCCCCCACCAATCCACCTGACCCAGTTAGGATTGCCCATTGAATAATTCGATACTATGGAAGGTTTAAATTGACGTGTCGTTTAGGACTGAAAATGCAGCGCTAGTATAAACCAATCCTTCAGCTTGATAAGCCTGCAATAGGCTGTAGGCTCGTGACTATACAGAGTCACTGTGATACTGATACACATGGGCTTACTGCGGGGTCTGCCGATTGGAGGACCCTTAGAACCACCGCACTATATGGCAATCTGCTTCTTAAGCCCCTGATTACTCCATTCATGGCTACATTATAGGTGATATATGCCTACCCGTATCTACCGGGTGTGACTGGCATTTTCAGTTGTGTAGAATACTGATATGCCTTAACCCAATATTTAAAATCAAGCATCATATATAATAATGACTTTATATGCAGCATCAAGAGTTGGTTAAGGATTCTAGAAAGCAAGAAAGGGTTCCTATGCACCTATTCTATCTCTCTTTGATAACAGATACCCTGACCTCGCGGTGACCTTCCTAACTGCATGGCGCCATGCATGGTACCATACTTTTTTTTGGATGATGCCCAATGATATATTCTCTTAAGTCTATTTCAGATTTCTAACCAGTTACTAATCCAGACGCAACCAGACTCCTACACGGTTATATACAATTTGATAGCCCATGCCATTTATTTTGATATTTCTATTCAGAAGCTTTGAATATGTGCATTCTTGCATCATCATTGTTTGTGTGAAAAGTATTATATTCTCGGCATAGTGGCTCAGTCAGTAGGATATGGCATTGAGGGCCTAGAACAGAGCCTTGTGTGACTCTCATAACACATGGGTATTGCTTGATATACTGGTGTTAAGATACTATAATCTGTCTATTCAGCATTCAAATTTAGAGAAACCATTTCATCACAATACCATTTACCCCAAGCATACCAGGTCTTTTGACAATATGTCTATGATGAACTGTATCAGGAGCTTTCCTCATATCTATAAAGAGTCCTTTCTGCATGCTTGGGTGGAAACCTTTATCTTAAATGCTCCTTATGATCGAGGTGTTCAAGATGTTTTCTTGTTATGAGAGAAGCCACACAAAAATGGAGACATGGAGACGCAGGGATCACCATTCCACTAAAACAAATGGGGATTTCTGTCAGGACAGTGTAATCAGCCAAGGAGAAAGGATGCTCCCGATCTAAACGCACATGCTTTGGCTCAATCCCTATACAACCAACCTCTCAGTCACTATAATGCCTGACCAAGTTAGTCATTTTTTGGCTCCCTATACGACCAGCCTAGGTTAGTTAATATTGTCTGGTACTGGTAAACTCAATTTTCAATTTTAGGCTAAGTTCTTTTGAGTAAGGCATTAGTGATATATTGTTTTGCCTTAGTCACTCTTGAATATCACTTGGTCATGCCTGACCGATGTCCCTATGACCAACCTGGGATAGCTATTACAGACTAAGGGCCAGGGCTTTTAGATTATCTACTAAGGGCCAGGGCTTTTAGATTATATGTGTAGGTTAGACCGGGTCCCACTGTTATGCAGTCGAAATACACGAAAATGATCAAATCAAATCAAGTCGAAACCTACTCCATATTGATGATTGATGATGAAAATGATGATTGATTGATGATTGGTTGCAGATATGATGATCAATGATAATGATGATTAATTGATTGATATGCTACTCACTCTCAAAACAACTCAATAATATCTGTGTTGATAAAGTCAACATTAATTGACATTTCCTTTCTTCAAGAGGCAATGACTAACTATGCTTCTACCGATCCCACCCAGTCAATGTGCAGGTGGATTGACCTACATTATCCCACCTACAGATACTGGGTATCTTTCAGATCTCTAACCCTTGTTCCTCATTGTTGTGTAGGTGTGGGCTGTGTACCAGCTGATACGGAGGTCTTCAGCGCGGATTGATCCTCAATCGATAGTAGATAATGACTCAGTTAATTGTCAGGACTAGCTGGACTCTCATGTAGGCTTACAAGAGGCCTGTAGGTCTTATGGGTTTTTAAAGTAAGAGACAAAATACTAAACTCATTGTTTGGTTCACTTCAATGTTTTTTTAGAGAGCAATAGGCCTTTACACATTATGTGAGAAGGAAAATGAAAGGTGGGGATGTACTGGCGATACATCTACTGTCCGTCTCCCTTTCTACAGGAGTGTTCATTTTTTACCCCTGCTGAGGGGGGGGGGCGTAAAAAAAGAATTCTGACGCTCTTGAGGGGAGGGCTTGAAAAATAATGAATCCCGCATGTTGGATGTAAAGCATTGTAGGATGATAGGGTATCCTCAGATCTAATGTGCATCATTTTGTTGGCACTGTTTGAAAGACTGTACTTGTAGAGTAACCTTTGCCAAATAAAAAGTATCAAACTCAAACTCATGTTACTATAGTTCCAAGGTGGGGGCGAAGATTTGTCAGCGCCTTCGACAAAGGGGGCAGGTGGTGAAATATTCCATGCACGTTTATGGCAAGCGATATGTTCACCCCGATATCGGAGTTTCTAACTCCAATATCGGAGTTTCTAACTCCGATATCAGAGTTTCTAACTCAGATATCACAGTCATTTACTCCGATATTGAAGTTATTAACTCCGATATCACAGTATTAACTCCGATATCAAAGTCCGATATCGGAGTTACTAACTTCGATATCGGAGTTATTAACTTCAATATCGGAGTTATTAACTTCAATATCGGAGTTATTAACTTCGATATCAGAGTAAATAACTTCGATATCGGAGGGTGAACAAATGGCTTGACACACACGTTCGAAGGAGGGGGCGTAAAAATGACCGTGCCTCCGTGCGATATCTCACTACCCATCCCTGTGATTAATAAATGAACACTCCCTTAGTAAGGCTATCTCCTGTATTGTGACGTCACAGTAGTGAGATCCCAGCCGCCCATGGTCCCATAGGTGAATGGGGTGTTGGGACACGTGTGACATGGTCAGTGTATGTCCCATATCTATCCCTGTAAGCTATTATAACGCCGTGTTACTGGTACTATCTTGCATCATCACAAAGATCCCTGGTGACAAGATATTATAGCCTTACATAACTGCTATTTGCCACGGAGGCAATGTTATCTAGCTCGATATTACCTTTAAAGGGAAACTGGAGTGGCAGTATGACCACTGTTTCCACTGCAGTGGAATTGGCAGGAAACCCCCGCTCCCCACCTTACTTTACACACAGGTAGCTCCAAATGGGTCAAAAGCGACCTGGCGACCTGGGCCGTTTTGGAGGCGACTTTCGACCTTTGGCAATAATTTAAGCGACCTGGGCGACTTTTGCACATGTAATGATTGAGAATGGAAAAAGGGTACAAAGAGAGCGACTTTGTGACCTGGGGCCCTTAATTTTGGCGACTTTCCGACCTCAAGGGGGGGGGGGGGACTCCTCTGCACCCCATACAGACATGCATATATACCACACACCTGAACTGCCTGCTCAAGCCTGTGCCTCTGCGCCTCTCAGACACATGTTGGACAATTTACACCGTATGGGTCTTCCGGTGTATAATAAATCAATCTTTAAAAAATAGCTAGAACTCATTACATAATCTGATAAAAATATACTATGTTTTTATAATAAAGACATCCACAGGTATATGTGAATATATGGGCTCCTCTCAATCGATCGGAAAAAGCTATTTTATTGCGATCAAATCATCAATTTAAATGATTTAAAATGCCCTGAAATACAGGAGAGGATTATTTAACAGGGGATTCACCATGAAATAAAGTAAGTTATATGATAAAGAGCAATGATTCATGGGGCCCTTACCCAAACATATGTAGCCTTGTGGGCTCCCAATGAATTGTGGTAGAGCGCTATGGAATCTACATGCTGTGTCTCACGAGATCTGGCCAATCTGATAGTCTTTGACCGAGTGCCATCTTTGACCGGCTTGATAGAAAACAGCTTATTTAGGGCAGATGAAGATAGAAATAGGCTGAAAAGGTTAATGGATGTTATAACACTTTAAACTAGTAGTTAGTAGCCCATTTATATCTTCATCTGCCCCAAATAAAACCCTTTTCTATCAGGCGGTCAAAGATGGCACCAGGTCAAAGATGGTACCTGGTCAAAGACTATCACATTGACCCCATCTCATGATACACAGCCTACAGTGAATGGTATGGTCAATCACCCTCATATAGGTCCAGAGGCACAGGCCTGACCGGGCAGAGCAGGCGTGTGATATGTGCATGTTTGTATGTGAGTTGGGGGGCTTTCTGTCAATTCCACTGCAGTGGAAATATTGGTCATACTGCTACCCCCATTTCCCCCTCAAGTGATATACATGTGTACCCTGTAAAGATGGATAGATGATCGGATCACGATCTGATTGATAGGTTGAATGAGCGCTACTGGTTTACAGGTTGAACTGATAACACCCCCTAGCCCCTGGAGGCCACTTATTTGTATGACAATAAATCAATAGATAAGTAACATAGGGTGGGTCAATGACAGTTCAGACTACCATACATGTGCTACTGGATATTGTTACCTGATAGTTTGATTCAAGTTTGAGTTCTTATCTCTGTGTCTACACCTATACAGGACCTCAGTGTTATCAATGTTATCTACATGTGTACATCCTGCAAATGGACCACTGAATCATCCACCACCCATCTTGTGCTGTTAAGAAATGACCACTCCCTATACATGTTGTCTTTGATAAAGCTGTAGATACAATACTGTTGGTAGTTAACAAACAGGAGCAAAAGCATGCACCATATCTGAGCCACTAGAGACTATACCTGGAGTTTATAACATATCTAGATAAGAAGGAAAACTCTTATCATGCAAATGAAAATCCTGACGTCTGCTAATGCTGTGAATGTAACCGTTGCTTTATTGTATTGCTTAGCAAGACCACAAGACCATCTATAAGTCTCCACAGATAACAGTCCTGGGACACCTACACAGAAAGAAGAAACAGCGTCAAAAGGGAGTCCAGGTTGCCTCCAGAATGACTCCCCTCTTTAGGGGAGCCCAGGCTGCCTATGACTCCCCCCCCTAGATCACTCCCTGGCCTACCTAAGGGAGTCACTTGGGGGAGTCATATAGTTCCCTGACTCACCTTAGGAGTCACATTAGGACCTAGGCTCCCTAATAAAGAGGGGAGTCATTCTGGAGGCAGCCTGGACTCCCTTTTGACGCTGTTTCTTTTCTCTGTGTACTAGCCTACACACCTTATTCACTTGTAATCAGTCATCCATCTACCAAAATATTGATGTGTTTAGTTTAGCTTGAACACAAGGTGTTTAATGCTAATTGCCTCTTAGTAGTATGTAGTTTCAATTTCATCTAATACCAGGATTGCTATATGCAATACATGTATCATATTTTATTCATGGTATATAGACCTTAATGTATATAATATATACAATTGCATTGTATGTGCATGATAAAAAAAAACAGAAAGAAGCAGAGAAAAACTCTATATCCAATGTTTGGCGCTCAAACTGGTGTGGACTTATTCCCACAGCTACTGTGTGTACACAGATACCAGCTGTCATTTCCGCTTCTGGTTCTCCTCTCACCATTTAGCTTGTTCCTTGCAAGCTATGTGTGTTGGTGTCTGGTCTGTAGGCTTTAGAATCTAGTCACTTGTTCATCAGTGTTCCCATGGCAACCCTCTCCGTCATCAACCCCTTCATTAACCTCACCAGCCTTCCTGTAGTCATCACCAGAGGTCTCCACCACCTGAGTATTTAACATTAAGTCCCTTTCCTCCAGTACAGGGGCTCTGTATAGGAGGCAGCAGGCCCCCATGAAGAACACAGACACTATCTTAAGGCCCATGGAGAACAGGAAGATGTAGAGAGACACCTGGCGGTTGTTGTAGGAGATGCAGGAACCAGTCTGTCCACATGTTTCCTGCCAGAGGTTGCAGGACCAGTCAAAGGCAGCACCAAAGGCAATGGGCGCAGGGACAGTGCCTGAAAAAATGAGACTATGTGGTTATTGCATTAGTGGGAAGATAACAATACATTTAGGCTTTGATTTTAGCATATTCCAAAAAGTGTGTAGGTGGTTAGATTACAAGCACAAAAATAATTCATGAACAAATGCTAAAATCCATTTCATGGAGTGTTCATCCGATATCTAGACTAAACGACATATGTATGACAGAGACTACCACAAAGACAATCCACCAATATTTACCTATGAGCCTGACAAGGATAGTCTGAAGTCCCAGGGCTGCTGCCCTGTCCCTACGGGGAACACACCTTTATAAATGATACAAACAGAAGGATCAAATTAATGCTGATCCCATAGATCCCCTACTGATTTGTCCCAGAATGAATCTGGATCTGGACATTTGACCATATGCATCTATAACTAAACTATCTGGTTCTAGGGGGAGATTATTTTCATGTTTCGTTCCAAAGAGGGCACCACTGTGCACCACTCTCTGATGCTACCAAGTATCAGAATAGTCCCTAAAGCCGATTTCAGATTTCCTGGATCCCATATCAACAGCTTATCAATTTGACAAAGTCAATTGCTTATTGGTTCAACAAACTAATCTATGGGATGTGAATATATCACACATCATAAACATTTCTGTAATACCCTTTAATCTAAGTCCATCTAAGAGAGTCTCCAAGTAGATGGCGTCATATGTTGATATCTCCAGTTTTTCCTTTCTTTTTTTTCCTTCTTAGTAATGGTGAGTGCTATTCTTATGGATCTACACCTGCTGATCGCTTGCCGATTGGATGATCCAGCGGCCGACAGCACCTTCAAATCGACTAATGGAAATTGGGCTTTAGACTTACCTTATGACCACAGTGCCGTTCATACACATACACATGAAGAGGAGGAACATGGCTATGAAGAAGAGTGCTGTGAACACAGGCATGGCGGTACACAGCTGTGACGTACACGGCTGGACGGAGGACGTATCGGCACCAGCCGTCATGCAGCTGCAGTTGGAGTACAGCTGCAGGACAGGGAAATAAAGCAATGAACTAACATGATATAATGCACAGCCAATTTTATTTTTCATTTCAAGAAAAAGAAAAGAGAAATAAACTGACGTGTTGTGTAGAGAATAGAAACATGGACATCGATCGGTTTGATAAGTCAGAACAACTATTTGATAGGGATGGTTAAGCCAAACATTGGACACAAAGAAAATCCATGAATCAACGTGGAGCTAATGTAGCAAAAATTCTCCCCTCACTCAAAAAGTAACTTGTCTCCAGACTCTTCCAAGTGATTGCCATAAAGTAAACGAGTAAAAAAACTCGTCTAAGTGACAAGGAAGCCTGTCTTCTAGCGGGAGATAGAAGACCTACTTGGCATGTGCCAGCCCAGAACCCACCATTTGCTAGCTCCAAATTCTATTTGTGGGATGGTAACCTGATACTCTCAAATAGTTGGTATGGCGACACTGACTCTCCCCTTTTTCACTGTGCATACAGAACATGCTATGCTATACTAAACACCCACTTATGGTTGCCGTTTCAGGCACTGCTTCTACCGGTTGCGCGGTTGATTGTACCAGGTTCCCAACGTTTTTCTCTTTTTGTGGCGCTCTTCAATTTGGCGGGGCCTTTACATCCATAACAGGCGCTTATTCAAGATCCTATTTTAGTGCTTAAGGAACCTTTCAAGGCCCCTGTACCCCCGGCGCTTATACAAGACCGGCGCTCTTTTGAAACCGGCGCTTAATTATTTACATGGCGCTTAATTGTTCACCTGGTCTAGGATAGTTTGCTGACAGCCGGCGTGGCATGGTGAGTAGTACTGGACATTGTCCGTCCCACACAGCGGCCTGAAGGGGACGTTAGTACAGCCACACTCCGTGTTACAGGGGGCAGTCAGGTTCATGTCAGTGCTGAAAGGTAATACAGGGTTAACCCTTTAAGGACGGTGTGTCACTAAAATATTGCATCATGATGCACCATGCGAGTTACTCGCCAGGGCTGCATTACATGATGCATTATGCCGACCCTTTGGGAGTGCTTCAACCCTGTAGGGTCGGCATGATGCTTGAAATAAAAACAGTCCTGGCGAGTTACTCGCCAGGGCTGCATTCATGTATCATGACGACCAAGGGCATGATGCCATCCTTAAAGGGTTAAAAGTTATGGTTGATTTTCCAAGGTTAAGCCACTGTTTTTGTATAATAACATCATAGCTGCAATGTAATATTTCAAGAGTTGATCTCACTGATTATCTAAGATTCTATATTAAAGCGACTACTACACCGCAAAAACTCTTGCCAATCATAGAAACACATGGCACCCACAATGGACAAATGGCCTCGTGGAGTTTAAAGCAGTCCGAGGGGGCTATTGCGCGTTTATGTCTGTTTCTGACAGAGTACAGAGAAAATAAACAGTGTCAAAAGGGAGTCCAGGTTGCCTCCAGAATGACTCCCCTCTTTAGGGGAGCCCAGCCTGCCCAAGGGATTCTAGGTGACTCCCTGGCTGACCTAAGGGAGTCACCTGGGGGAGTCTCATAGCTGCCTGACTCACCTAAGGGAGTCATATTAAGGACCTAGAGAGGGGAGTCATTTTGATCTTGGCATGCATCGTCATGGGGTTTCCTATCACACTGTTGGGAAACTTTCCTTACACTACTATTGGGCTCTGCCATAGGTCAACCAACGCAATCACCATTTTCAACATTAATGTCTCTATATTCTACGTATTACACACCAAAAGTCTGACATATGTGACCCTGGCAAAGCTGACCATAAAATTCTGGATTTCAAACAGTCTTTCACACAAACATTAGTTAAATATAAAGTACAATGTATTTTCATTTTTTGATAATCAATCTTTTCAGTCATTTAAACAATTATAATCCACTACAAATCGGAAGCTACCTGTTATAGTAGGGTTGGTTGACCCCAGCAAAGGGCACCGGGTCACATTTTAGTAGCAGCATGAAGCCGGTGAGGACGAGGAGACAGGTGAGTCCCACCTCCACCTTGAGGAGGTGTGCGGTGGTGAGCCGCAGTCGGTGTATCAGGTACCCAGCTAACAGGTTACCTCCTGTACCTCCGGGTACTGTCATCACACCTGCAGCCACAGGGTAATGAGAGGGATGGTGGCTGAGTCTCACGACCTTGGGTCAATGTTTTCGTCTCTGACTGGATGCTGTCTCTGACCGGGTGCCGTCTCTGACTGGGTGCCGTCTCTGACCGGACATCACTTTGGAAGCTTAGTTACCTTCTACCAACAGTAGGAGGCTAATTAAGACTACATAACAACTGCCATAACGTTTTTACAATCCTTGTATATGTGAGTGTAGGTTAACAATTAAAAAACACTTTTCTCTGACACAAGGTCAGAGACGGCACCCGGTCAGAGAAGGCACCCAGTCAGAGACGGCACCCAGTCAGAGATAAAAACAATGGTCCAAGGTCGTGAGACACAGCCTGATGATGGCTTAGAGACTCTCAAAATGATCACTCTTAAAACAGGGGAGGGGGCGCGAAATGTTTTACACCCCCTCACAGTCAAAAATCTGTGCGCGCGGGGGGCCCTCTGAAGCATAGTAACACGCTGACTTTTTGGCTCAAAACAGGTTAAATTGTTTTGAGCTCCCCCAAGAAGGGTCCACATTTTTGACTGGGTGCAATCTATGACTGGATGACCAGGTGCAATCTATGACTGGGTGCAATCTATGACCGTCATGAAAGAAAACAACTTATTTAGGACAGATGTACAAAGAAATGGCCGGACGAGTTAATGGATGTTTTAACACTTCATTTCAGTAATCTTAATTTTTGGCCTAAATAAGCCGTTTCTTTTCATGTCGGTCATAGAGTGCACCCCATGCATAGATTGCACCCAGTCATATAGATTGCAGTCATATAGACATTCAACTTGGATTGATTTGGTGACACCAAGCAATGGACACATATCTGCTAACATATCAATAAAAGAGACATATCTCTGCTGTTCACTGTCAAAGGGTTATGACCACAAGGCTTTTCCCCCAAACAATTGCTAGTTAGGCTTGCAGTGTTCTCTATAACTATAGACACAGTATCAGGATAGATATTCATCTAAAGACACTTTGGTAAAGCTTACCAAAAATCATGCCAGCCACACCTGCTGTGACCCCAAACTGTGTTTCCATGTACTTGGGGCCGAATGTCGTGAAACCAGCAACGACAAAGGCATCGGTACAGCAGAACAAGCACAAGAAGACATACACAGGGTTACGGAACAACGTCATGCATGATGACATCAGGCTTGAACATGTCAGGGTGACGTCATCTACGTCATCTTCGACGTCATTGTGAGTGGCATTGTGTGCCTCGGTGACCTTTTGCGACCTGACCTCTGCCGCACCTAATGAGGTAAGGGAGAGTTTATAATTATCAACACTGTTATTTCTACAGAATTGGCTACACTGATGGAGGGTTACATCTATATGTATCCCAGGTTTTAACAAGTCCTTAGTTTGGTGAGTGAGTGAGTGAGGCTGTAGGGTACCATGGGAAGGTGTGCAACTAAATGTGCACAGTCATCTTAGTGACCTGCCCATAGACTCTACAATTCAGTAGTGTCAAAAACAAGGTATGCATTAGCACCATCTAGTACATGGTACACTATAGCCTTACTCACTCACCAAGATAAGGTCTTGTTAAAACCTGTGATATCTATATAAGCCTTATCAGGTTTGTTAAATTCAAGCCTTCAGACTAAGATCTTTGTCTCTGGAAGGACCTTTCTGTAGCACATTTAAAGCTTGACTGTCATGGTTAAAGTGAGGCCAAAAGCACTTTTGGATATAGTTCAGTTTTGATTCACAAGAGGGCTCTTAAGGGCTGGTAGTTCAGCTCTTACAGGCACCAGATAGGGTGAATATGTTGTAGCTGGACAATGTTCATGGTCCCCTGTCCAAACACTGCTGCCCTCTGGTGGAGCTGTTATTTTTGTCTATGTATAGAAAATGCTGAACTTATTCCCCAACGGCCCAGCTTTAATGACAATCTGCTGTCTGTATTATAAGATATCATCTTGTCATGGATTTATGGTTTTGCAATTTTTATAATTGCCTATGACTCACAATAATTGGATGTTAATAGAATTTCATAAACACAAAAATACCTGGGAGATCGCGGGCATAACCAAAGAATGGAATAGAAATGATGAACAGCAGGATGGCTGCTAGGAGGAAGCCGAGCCACCACGCACCCACCCAGCGAGGGTCATCAGGGGTGATCCCAATCCTGAAATAGCACAGACAGCTTTATAAACTACACCTTAAAGTTACATGGTGAGATCATAATTATTGCCGTTAGCACATACAACCCAATCACAAACCATTCAGTAGGTATTAATAAGTCAGATGTTGATAGACATGAGTAGCTGCAGAAGTGTTATACACATTGGACAATGATAATGATTCATGGCTGAAGCTTTAGACAATTACACTTCCTTGGCTTATAGCACTTAAACAGCAACTCACCTGTACCATATCTATCACATAAAAGGTGCTTTTGCTGGTCAGGACCCGATTCAAATGAATTTGAAAAAGTAAGTTCAAAGTGGGCATTTGTTGTACCTAGGGATGTCATTGACATCCAATTCATGTAGGCCTAGATGACGCTTATTGACATAATGTAGCAAGTAGCTGTTATATTGATCACAGATTAAGAGAATCCCCAGTTCTACTCTTTTGCCTTTAAATAGGTATCCCAGTAGGCAGCCGCTGACCGTGTACTCGATTGTATACTCACCACAATACCTACTTTTAGAAATGGTGCCCTATCCAAACTATTTGGTGTATCGTCTTTCTAAAGTGCCCTAGTGAGAGCTCTAATGTATCTGCATCGCCCTGATGTATCAGGATAGCTGTATCATGATGCTAAATACCCCTACTGATGCTGTGAAGTTAGGTAAATATAGGAAAACGGGACATTCTGCCAATGAGTATCCATGCAGCCATGAAGGGCACACTGTCTATATATTGATTTCGCTTCTACGCCATTAGGGATACAGTATCTTGAGTTCTACCATTGTAACGAGGACACTGTAAGCATCATTTTGAGGTATTATAAGTGGGGGTAGCCTATTTGAAGTATTTTTAAATTCAAAAATAAGAATTTTTAGTAAATTTTCGGCACCTTTTTGAAGTGCTATATATACATATTTGGGGTCATTTGAAAGGTAATTCTCTGCTCTATGAGATGCACTAACTAACTAATTGATAGGATTAATGGCGTAAGAGCGAAATCAGAATAAAGGGCTAAACCCCCTAAAATCCTTGAATAAATACTGTCCTTACACCCATGCCATTAGTGAAACAGTCCAAAGAGGTGTGCCACTGTAAGCAGGGCATTCAGGATGTCATTTTGAGGTATTGCAAGTAGGGATATACCTATTGGAAGTATTTCTAGATGAAAAAAATAAGAATATTTAGACAAGTTTTGGCATTTTTTTGCACCTTTCAGAAATGCTATATACACACATTGGGGTCATATGAAAGGTACTTTTTTGGTCCATGATATATATGCTAAGTGCATAGTCTCTAGGTTTAACGGCATACGAGCCAGAACAGGATTAAGAGCCAAACCCTGTACCAGAGTCCGTGTCTGAATGCACATGTCCTCACATATTGACTATACATAGGTTACATAGCACTCATGAATACTTGAGATTTCATACAAAATAATTCAATTAGACATCTGTATACCAATTCCCAGCCCATTTGTACCCAGCATAGAGAACCACAATATCAGGATATGTAAATCATGATGTAATAGGCCTAATAGTTACATAACTTACATAATTGTGTTGTTATGTTCTAGGAATAGTATAAATGAGTTCAAATCAAAGGTTGGATACAGATATCAAGGAGAAGTTTTCTTATAAGATGTTATACAGTAGCCCAATATATGCAATTTTACGGAAATTCATGCTTTTTATCAACTCATGCAGTATCATATAATACTTCCAAATGATAAACATTGCCTGGAGGTTATGTTTACCATATTGACCTACCGTATTCGACGTAATAAGCGCACAGTGCGCTTAAAAAATCATTATTGACACCTTTTAGTAGTTAAGAGTTTAATAGGGGTAAAAAATTGGGATATTTTTGGTTATTTGTAGTATAAAAATTGGCCAAAAACAAGGGGTGTGCGCTTATTAGGGGGTGTGCGCTTATTACGTCGAATACGGTATGCCTATAACAGAAATCAACTTGATATATGAAAAAACTACTGTGTGGTGTTGATTTGAAGATTGGTCATTTCTACTGTTTCAGGACATTGGGAAAATTAGCGTTTACCTCATTTTTTAATGAAAATTCTAAAGTCAACCTTGGTAATCTAGATCAGGAAAAAAATAGACATACTCCCCATGACGTATACAAAGGATATGTAAAGAACCAAAGGGATATCTGCCATATTGGTCGAATGAGACTCTACCAAACTTGTGATATACAACCGATTCTGTCCAAGACCTATGAGAACATATGTAATATATTGAGATTTTGAGGGTCTGTAAATATAAAAGTTGAAGTCTGCCTTTACTGAGTCTTCATTGAATTGAGGAGATGTATACAGTAATTAGGGATCAAGCATTTCCCAGGATCTATTCATTTTTTCATCAATTTGAGAATGGTTACAATATGCCTCCATAATCCAGTTGAGAGTAAGGTCTGAAATTGGCTAAGTCCAAACAACACTTTTAGGTTTTGAAATGGCTGTCAAATCCAAACCGCTGGACCGATTTGTATGAAATTTAAACTGTAATCCTCATTTAACATAATCTACCCACCTAACTACTTTCCATATGTGCAACAAAAATATCTGAAAATGACCTGGGATACCTACTTTAAAAACGTGATTATTATTGACTTGGTTGTAAGATCTCCCAGTCTTAGGGGCCTACATGCTGCAAGGTACAATAACACCCATCATCTTCATATTTATTGTGTAAATGTGGTCCCTCTGACTGATTACCCCACCAGCAGTAGATATATGCTCTCTAAAGGTACATTGGGTGCTGGTGCAAGTAGGTACCATGATGATTATAATTTATAAGTAAATGAATGGTTTTCTATACTTACATATATTGACATAATTATATTGACATCTCAAAAATGTCAATATAAAATATTGGCATATTGACATAATAGCGATATGTCAATATAACGACTGTCAATGACATCCCTAGTTGTACCTTCAAGTCCACTTTATTGTTTATAAATTTCAAATATGCACAGAAGAAAAAAAAACTGCACTCCAAATGCTCTCCTAGATGTCTTTACAGAAAAGAACCTTGCTCTTGCTAAGTCCAAAATGACAAAAGAAAAAGATGATATAAATGTTGCCAATTCTTAAAAAGACAGAGCCAGAACATTAGCAAAGAAGTCCACTTTATTGTCTATATTAAACCAATACTTACTGATCAGCAGTAGAGGTTGTAAAGTCAGTGAAGATGGAGAGCAGGTGACCACCCAGCACATAGCCTATAGCAGGTCCAACTATGCCACCCACTAACCAAATAGCTGAAAATGAAGACAGGGACAGCAATGTGTCCACAGTGTGCTGCTGGATGTACATGCAATCATAACTTCATGCAATGGGACATGATGTCAGAGCTCTTCTAAAATGAATTAAAAATTATGGTAAAGCTAACCAAATTACATTCCAGCTAGATCTAATGTGACTCAAAACTGTGTCTCCATCTCCAACAAAGTAGGACGAGGTTGTGCATGCCATGTGTATACCCAATCCAACCCAATGATTGTGTACCCTTGGGTATACACAAGGCTTGTGCAAGCTCGCTCTATTTTGCTGTATCTGGGCCTATCTGGCTTCCCAAGCTGTACTGCATGAATGCTTGCATTTAGGCAAATCAAATATGCCAAAATGAACATTTAAGCATATTTGATTTGAGTGAATGCCCCTTAATTAAAGCCACTCTAATGCTGTTATGAACTTTTTGTGTTGTTTTCATGGAATTACTAAACTAAAAGTAGCTTAAAGTGTTCCTTTAAGGTATCTTAAATTTGCTTAAATGCAGATACTCATGCAGTGCTGGTTCCTTGTTTCAGTACCCCTGTCTTTACATTATGGCTGTGACTGAATAGGTGATAATTGTTTTTGTTTTTTCAGAATCTATTACAGAAGGTATCAAGGTGAATCAAGAACATATATATTGTGATACTTACACAAATAAACAGAGAACTTCTCCTTGGGAAGACAGTCATCTAGATAAAGTAGTGTGTTTGTAAAAACTGGTGTCACACCCAACCCCTGAAACACCCGCGCGATAATGAAGACAACCAGGTAACCCGACATGGGCGACCTCTGGGGAGTATCAGTGGAACAAGTCCGATTGAAACCAGTCAAATTGTCATTTGCTAGGCACAGATACTGATCAGTGACGTTCCCGCTAGAATCCTTCGGGATGTAAGGATTAGTGGTAAAATGAGGGATTATGAAGATGAGGCTGCCAATAGACATCATCAGTAGCCCTGCCCCTGTTAGGACAGGATGGTGCATCTTCCTGCCATACACCACAATCAGGGCAGACACCGGTAGTGCTGCCACCTCGTACGCACTAGAAATCCAGCCGGTTTCATTGGAGGTGAACTGGAACCTGACTTCGATACTGGTGAGGACGACCCCCACGAGGCCGCTCACCACAATGCTGACAAAGGTGTTGGATAAAGTCATCCAGACGAGGAACCAGCGCGGGGTGTTGAGGAACTGAAGACAGCTGGGTCTGAACCCTAGCAAACCGTAACGAAGGGCATCCTTGGCAGCCATCTTCTCCATGTTAAAGTATTAGGTTGTCTTGCAAGAGCTGGGAGAACTCTTTTTTTTTGTAGACAATGACGCTTATCTAGAATCTCTATTTGTAAAATCTGCTAATGATGACTCTGATCTAGAGCCTCAACATGGGGCATCTGCAGATGGTGACTGATCTAGAGCCTCAACATGTGGCATCTGCCGACAGTGACTGATCTAGAGGCTCGACATGTGGCATCTGCCGACAGTGACTGATCTAGAGGCTCGACATGTGGCATCTGCCGACAGTGACTGATCTAGAGCCTCAACATGTGGCATCTGCCGACAGTGACTGATCTAGAGCCTCGACATGTGGCATCTGCCGACAGTGACTGATCTAGAGGCTCGACATGTGGCATCTGCCGACAGTGACTGATCTAGAGGCTCGACATGTGGCATCTGCCGACAGTGACTGATCTAGAGGCTCGACATGTGGCATCTGCCGACAGTGAATAATCTAGACCCTCAACATGTAGAATCTGCAGATGGTGACTGATCTAGGGCCTCAACATGTAGCATCTCAGCTCACATGGCCTGATCCTTCACTGCCAGGTTTGACTTCAAAGATATCAACACATGTATGATATCATAATTTATTTTAGCCAAGTCTCTATGAAGTAAAGGTTTAGTCGAATAACTGTATGCCTAAAGTAGAATCAATGCAATGGCTGCTGAGTTCCATGTTTTGCAGCTTTGTAATCCAATTTGCTGGTATGGTCTTGTGCAAAATATGATGCCCAAGCTCAGAGAATGCAGCAGAGTGTTAACGTTGTAACGCCCACTGTGTCATCAAGGTGGTAGGTGGAGGAAGGTAAGGGCTGTCTATCATATAACGCCTCCTGAGTTGGCAAGGTAATCCAAAGCTATATTATAGGCACCGATCTCCTGTAATATGTGCTGCCTGGTTGGTTCCTTGATATCCTCAAATGGAAGTTTGTTACATAGGGCCATGCCTCAATATGTGTAGAGATGTATACATGAACCTGTGTTAAGGCCATGAGGTGTCTGTTGGACAAACCTTGCCGAAATGGTCACACTTTTGGCAAATCATGTCACCTATTTCACATTAAATGGATTTATTGATATTTATTATCAACTTGTGCGATGGATATACACAGTGTATGTTAACTGATGGTGACTGAATCAGGGGAAATCTTTTCTCACCTTTGAATACTTTGAATAGAACTATGCAAGTGTAAATGTTACTCAGCTTAAAACTTGGTTAAAATTTGACAGTTTAGATTATGTATTCATTACATGTAATTCGTGCATTCTTTACTAAACCCTTGACACAAATGTAATTTCTTCTATGGATGTTATTGGTGTTTGCAGTCTCATTCCAGTAAAGAGGGGGCGTACCATAGATACAGATAGGGTTGAGCTATCTCTTTGAATCTATTTATATCCAATACCGTGGAGATACTATGGCTAGACAGTGCCTGCTATTGTTGATATCTGTATACATATAGTTCTGAGGCACATACCTTTAGTATTTACTCAAATTATTGCAAAGACAATTGTGTCATGAATCATAATCATAATGCGTATCTATTTTGTGCTGGGTATACTATATATTTAACATCTATAGATATACATGATATTATGTCTATGATATATTGTGTGTAAATGTCATGTATTAAATGAAGCTGTCATTCAACAATGAAACTACTGTATAATAATTTGGAGATGCAGAGTTTTTTTAAACTGATGTACAAAGGAGCCACCAAGTTATAACATGATTTTAATTTCCACATACAGTACACATTATGATAACAAGCCCTCACATGATGGGACTTACAGAAAACAGTCACCTTCATTCAGCAGAATATTACCAATATCCAATCACATCTCTCGTCAAAGACACGTTCAACAGAACAGGACAACGTACATGAGATATCAGTTTTACACTACATAATGTATTTAATAGCTAACTCTATCCCATGAATGTGAAAGTACTACGGACGGTTCTATCTGTGAATAAGGGGAATAATAATATTCCCCACCCCTTCTCAATAGTAGCACAGTTCAAGAAAAGCAAATATTTGTATCGTTTATAGTCGAAGTGCGTGACTACCAGAAAGGGAGGGAAAACATCGATGGCTGTTAATGTTGTTTTTGGAATGATATTATTAATGTAAAACTATCTATGATATGTACACATGATATATTCTGCAGGATGCTTGATAACAACTACTAAATGAGTTTGATTCAATAGATAAACTGGACTATATTATATCAGCTATTTCTGCATATTTTTCTACATAGGATTTGTCATCTCTCTTCTCTGATCTTCAAACCAGACCAACTACCACTACATTACTAACTAACTGCATTGCACTAAAATGAAAAAAATACAATATCCCTATGACTTCACTATAACCCTGCTATAACCGTGAGGTGGTCGTAGGTCCTTGATAAGTATCAGGTTCAAATGCTTTAGAGTCCACTCCCTCGGAGGGTTTTGCTTTTACATCCCCATTTGGGACATATGCAATTTCGGGTGCTGGTGGTGTGGGAGCTTTATATAGCTTCCATGCTGCCACCATGAAGAATATTGAGATGACCTTGATGCCTATACTGACAAGGAAGAGGTATAACGACATTGATTTGTTGTCGTAAAAGAGGCAGGACCCGGTCCCGGTTTCCGTTTTCTGCCACAGTATACATGCTCTGTCGAAGGCGGCGCCAAAGGCCAGGGGTCCCGGGAAGGTTCCTGCAATAAGGATTAAATAATTTATTTCTGTGTGAATTTCATGAACAGCACAAAGATGGATAATCATACAAATTAGCGAAACAGTGAGCGAGCATGCATAGCCCGAAGTGGCTTCTGATTTGATAAGCTCCCCACTGATCAGAAGGCCTCCTAAACTAAGCAGAGTCCGACCCAGGAATTTGAAGGAGGGGGAAGGGGGGGAGGGGGTCACCAAACCCTAAATTACCGAAAACCCTGAACCCCAAAGCAACTGTTTACAACAAGTCGGTTGGCATCGCTTAATTGATATCCCTTCTGGCAATCCAATGAAATCAAATTCAATGTTTAATATAATGGCAAGGAGCTTAAAGATTGCAGAATAACTACAGGTAAGTCTGGTGTCTCTTTCCTTGGGTGTTCATTGAGTTGTGTGGGGCCAGATTTTACACCATTATCACTGATAACAATTGCGGTGGCCAATGGCTTATCTGATATCTCTAATATCTGTAACAATAGCTCTGCTTTATCTATAGTATATCATCAAGATCAGGAAATCTATTCCTTTTGAGACCAGTGACCTACACTGTGAATAGTGAACCCATGAATACGTCAGTTTATACTGTAACCAAACAAAATATGTTCTATTGGCCATATACATTAATACCGTAGTATATACTGTAAAAAATGCAGTAGATTCATTCTACTGCTCATTTACATTTACTTTTAACAGTGTTCTCTTGATCATATCAAAGCATCGGTGAACAGGCCCTTGAACAGCTACTTGCCGTAATGGGACCCCCTATACACCCTTAGAAAAGTGAGCGTCACTGTCGCCGAAAACACTCTCACCTGAAAGCCAAACAGTGCCAGACTTTCAGGTGAGACTGCTTTTGGCGACAGTGACGCGGTCCAAGCGGTTTGGCATTTTGGGATGAATGGACGTCATGCCAAGTTTAGAAAGCCATGGCTATTACCACTATTAAAGCGAGCTGAAACGGACAACATGTGAATCGCCTCTTTGACTACATATTTGTGGAGTTGTGCACCAACGCCCAGATCACTGTTGCACAGCGCTTGTATGATAGATTATCACCAGAACAGAAGGCCTATCTCAGTGTGTCTAACACATATTGCATAATGACATCGTCCGATTTAATATCATACCTCTAAATATCTGATGCATGTAATCACAGATAATATGTAGGATCATAATATATTATAATCTCCTCACAGCAAATGGATAGTAACAATATTCCAAACCCTTTATCTGGGTGGACCAATGAACTATCGCGTGTCAATTATGTATATATCACATTTCTGTCTTGTCTCCATATGACAATGTGTGAGGAAATCCGAATGTTACATGATATATGTGCAAAGTTAATACAAATTTTAAAAAAAATCTTCTATGTGGATATTTTTATAGAATCAATTATGACTTCCCCCGAATATCTGTCCCAAAGGTTTCCATGCACAAGTAGATACAACCATTGCATTTCATCAATGGAGGTAAGGGTGATACAAGCTATGGGACGAGTAAGGGAATTACAGAGCCCAGAAAGTGATTTTCAAACTAGCTATCTGCCATGCATGTTCAATCTTTGGAGATCTATCCCACTACAGGACTTTTAAAATGCCAATTCAAACCCTTGCCTGCATGGATTACATGTACAGAGAAAATAAGTAGAATCACTGTGACTCCCGACTTGATCACTGATGTAACTCTCCCCAGGACTCTAAAGTGACTCCCTAACATGAGCAGGACTCTATAATAACTCTATAATAACTCCTATTCTAATGATTGGGAGTCACTTTAGAGTCGTGGGCAGAGTTACCTCAGTGATCGGGGCTGGACTGCCATTTGGGAGTCACAGTAATTCTACTTCTTTTCTGTGTGTAGATTGTATGTGGATTAAATGTACCTACCTACGAGACGTGTCATGAGGCCCTGTAGACCAAGGGCTAATGCTCGTGTGTCACTCTGGACAATTCTGTAACATCAATGGTGATACACAAATATTAACTTTAAAATGCAAAGTATGCAAGCAAGTATACACCGTGATACAGGAGTGCATATGTTATTTCAGATTTACTAAAGAATACTTTAAGTATAGATATACAGCAACCTGATGTGTCTGTATGTGACAGTGCATTTCGTGCCTGAGTTAACGCATTATACATAACTGAATTACGGTGCAGTTCATGTCTAAGGTAACACCTTATATAAATGCCTGAGTTACCTCGTTATACACCTACCTAAGTTATACAAACGTCTAAGTTACCTCGTTATAGACCTACCTGAGTGTAACAGTGCTAGTTCATGACTGAGTTACCACGTTCTACACAATCATACCTAAGTTATACAAATGCCTAAGTTACCACGTTCTACACCTACCTGAATATAACCTTCTAGGCCATGCCTGAGTTACCATGTTATACACATATATAAGTGTAACATTGCAACCCTTACCCATGCTAACACCTTATACAAATGCCTCAGTTACCTCGGTATTATGCACAGTGCAGTTTATGCCTGGGTTACTATTTTATATACATAACTATTAAAGTTATACATATGCCTGAGTTGCCTACCTGAGTGTGACAATCCATGTCTGAGTTACCACGATATACAAATGTCTGGTTTACCACGTTCTACACCGACCTTAGTATAACAGTACAGTTTATGCCTGAGTTACCACGTTTCTCCATGGCTCCTTATTGTGGCAAAACGTTATAAAACGTTATTTTGATGTAAATAACGTATATTTGTTGGCTGGGATACCTACCTGAGTGTGACAGTGCAGTTCATGCCCGAGTTGAAGAAGATGATGAACATGCCGACAAAGAAGAGCACCATGAAGAGCGGCATGAGGGTGCAGTCCGGCCGCGTACAGTTGGTCTTGGTGGCCTGAGGCGAGCTGCTCAACTCTGAGCTCACACACGAGCAGTTACCAAAACTCTGTAGCAAGATCAAACAGAGATTCAATATACACTGTCAGAAGTTAGTGTAGCTGCACAGTATGATAGACTGTAGATTTACAATACCGTAAATTCCCGCATACTACCCACACCTCGCGTATAACCCGCATCCCCAACTCAGGAGAATCCTATAACCCGTTTTGGGATCTGAAAATGTCTATTTTAGTACTGTTCTATAATAATAAAAACGCTCGTACAACCCGCACCCTATATAGGCATGTCTGGTATCAAATGAAAGCTGAGTTTGGTTCGCGTACAACCCGCGGGTAGTACCCGGGAATTTACGGTATATACTAAACGGTATTTGTGGTCATTGGCAGTAGGATAACTATACTGATAGTTCACAGTATAAAAGGATGTATTTTCGCTTTCACTATTTACAGTGTAGTATCTTGCCACTGCGGATGTATTTACCAACTCCAGTAAAAGAATGATGTCTTTAGAAATATGTGCCTCTACATGGGTAAAAATCGACAAGGGCGACACGGCGACATGGCCCTTTTAGGCCCTTTTAAAAATCGACGGACACAGGAAAATCGGGGATAAAAATCGACCCACAGGGTTTTTTCTCTATGTTCTTATATAGCTAAAAATCGACACAATGCCACTGCCCTACTCCTAAAATTCGACCCGGCGACACGGTCAAAATTGCGGGTACCCATGTAGAGGCATAAATATAGGCTGGTTCAGAACGAAAGGTTCCCTGACTGAAATTTATCATACTGCATGAGCCTTTAGATTTAGGCTAAGTTGTTTTTTAATCAAAGTTGCCGGAGTTGCTTCAAGCTGCTGAAAGAAGGACATTAATCAATGACAAATTTTGCTTAAATCCAAAGGTTGGTGCAGTGGTAGCACTATCATTTTATGTAGACTCTGGGAATAAAAACGGGAATAAATCGGCCACAGTGGAATCCAGCTTTAATACTGACCTTGCCGGGGAACTGGTCGTAGTTGACACAGCCGGCGTGACATGCCGAGAAGTAGAGAGCGTTGTCCTTGCCACACACGGGGTTGTAGTCTACGTTTGTACAGCTACAGTTCTGGTTACATGGGGCCAGCAACTCCGGCTGACCGGTGGGACTGTGACAACAAATAAATACACCCTAATGTACTCTAATATTAGCGTTGTTATAAAATTAGAGGAACTACGATAACATCATAGTATCAGTATATCCCATGAAGCCGCAGGCTGAGTGCGATATGCCCCTAGGGAGGTATCTTGAATTATTTTTTACCCAGATGTGTGGTCATGGGCCTGAACATCTGACCCAGATAGGAGTATATATAGGAGTATACTGGTTTCTAAAATAATTACCCATAACGGTGTGAGATCTCAAATAGTATAACCATATCATTAATGATGTAACTTCTTAAAAAAAAATACACATAACACTACGTTCTGTCTATGGAGGCCTAGAGGTATACTCTCGTTCCCAAATCCTTCCGAAGGAAGGCTCTGGTAACAGCCAAATGACTTTGAACTTGGGATTTTGCTGGGTCTGGGCAACCCCTGCTGGTAGCTTGGAACCAGAGGAACAGGAATTGGAACCAGAAAGTCTGATGGTGAAATACGGCAGAAAGGTATCAATGTAGTTGGCATATTTTTTAATTTGAAGCCATTTAATCAAGAAAAAACTGCTTTTCCTTAACCCATTGAATACGGCCACATTGTATTCAATGGGGGCCATGGAATACGGCCCTTCCTATAGTTAAGCATAGTAAATCTTGTATTTCAAAAAAATTGATAGACAGAAGTCCAAGATAATCTGTCTGAACAAGGTGGAGCACCACAAGAAACCAGGAGTTCAGATTTATCAGAGTGGATCTCTGTATTTATTTCATGCAATTCTTGATTAAATTCATCAAAATAACATACAATTAAGGATTGGTTTCATAGCTATTTTGGTGATATTATCGTGGAGAAACAGCCCAGGGAGAATAAGCATCAGTGTCTCCACGGGGGTGTGGAGAACGGCCATTTTTAGTATTTAAGCATAGTAATTTTGTTTCTCCACATGAAATAAAACTGTTTTGTTTATCCCAAGAATTACCTGGTATAATTGGTGTATTGTGTGGTGACACCAGCAAAGTCCACCGGGTCACAGACGATGAAGAAGCAGCAGCCGGCAGCGATAAGGACAAAGGTGAGACCCAGCTCCAACTTGAGGATTTGAGGTACCTTTAGCTTAAACCGCTTAATGATGTACCCCCCGGCTATCGTGCCTCCCACTCCCCCAGGGATGGAGATCAGACCTGTCATGGTGGAGCAACAAGAGAACTTTGTTGGGCTTTATTTATACCATGGACCTAACAGTTAACTACAGAAGCCCAGAAGGGTAAAAATATATTAATATTTTCAAACAAGAAAAAAAACTTTTACAAAAGATTTTTTAGGAAAAGCCAAAAACAAGGTTTTACAAAAGTGGGAAAAAAACCACTTTGAAACTTTAAAAAACTGCTTTTCTGACCCGTCTGGGCTTCTGTACCTAACAGAGCTACGTCATTTTACGTCAGAATAAATAGACAGAGGTCCACAATAATCTGTCTGAACGACAGGTTTATCTACGAGTGGTGCATTGGATCGTATGACACGAGGCAGAGCCGAGGGTGATGCGATCCAATGCATCACGGGTGGATTTACCAGGAGTTCAGACTGATTAGAGTGGATCTCTGTATTTATTTTATGTGGTTCTTGATTAATTTCATCAAAATATACATTCAAAGATTGGTTTTATAGCTATTTTAGTGATGCTATCGTGGAGAACCAGGCCATGGAGAATGAGCATCAGTTTCTCCATAGGGGTGTGGAGAACGACCAATTTAGTACTTAAGCATAGTAACTTTGTTTCTCCACATGAAATAACATTTTTAACATCATATGTCTGTACTCTTGAAATGTCTGAAATATGTTGAAAATGTAATATATCATACATACCAAACAACAT
Source organism: Harmothoe impar (assembly GCA_947462335.1). NCBI lineage: Eukaryota > Metazoa > Annelida > Polychaeta > Phyllodocida > Polynoidae > Harmothoe > Harmothoe impar. The sequence goes on along the minus strand of OX381718.1, from coordinate 17,479,010 downwards.
GCCCGCGAATGATGCTGAGACGCTGAACTGCCTCTCGACATACTTGGGCCCGAAGTTGGTGAAGCCGGTGATGATGAAGGCATCCGAGATGCAGAACAGGGTGAGGAAGATGAAGCAAGGGTTGCTAAGGACAGTCTGAAAGTCAGGAAATCTGTTGATTAGGGGTTAAATTCAAGTTTCTTAACCCTTTAAGGGCCGCATAATATTTAATTCTTTTAACCCTAAGCCCTTTGTCATCATGATCCCCAAATGCAGCCCTGTTGAGTGTAGGCCTACTTACCAGTGCTGCATGCAAGCATCATGCCAACCCTATGGGATTGATGCACTCCTGAAGGGTCAGCATGATGTATGAATGCAGTCCTGGCAAGAAGACCATTTTTGAGCGTTTCCTGCTCATAGAATGCATTCGGGTGTCACCCGGCCACTTAATGATGTAATGCTTATGTAAGGCCAATCAAAAAAATATTGATTTCTCATCACCAAGTACAGAAAAATATGATGAGGGAGGCTTTTAGCAAAAAAAGAAAAGTTTTCCTCAAAAGCTGATTTTTATAATGCGCGCAGTGAGGTGAAACCATTTTTATCTTTTTTGAGTGGCCTAACAGTGTATGGAGCATGTATTAGTAGTTAGAATTCGGTGTGTACTCACTTTAACCAGCCTGAGCAGCTCGCCCCATGACAATTGGGACAGGTCCTCATTGACGGCCTCCTCTGACGGCTCGCCGTGCGCCTCTGACTCCTTGTTGGCACGGATCTCAGCACCCTCTGGTATACAAGGGGGGAACTGGTTTATATCAGTTTGACTTGTAACCCTTTAAGGACAGCATGATGCCTTAATGCATCATGCCCTTGGTCGTCATGATGCATGAATGCAGCCCTGGTGAGTAACTCGCCATTCAAGCATCATGCTGACCCTATGGGTTTGATACACTCCTGAAGGGTTGGCATGTTTCACCAATGCAGCACCGGTGGGTTACTTGCCAGTGCTGCATTGGTGCATCATGTAGAAAAATGACATCTTTTAGTGACATGTGTCTTTAATTAAAGGGTTAATAAAATGGGCACATGAATATAAGGACAGAGGTAGAATGGACTCATGGACATAGGAAGGGACGTAGAATGGACACACGAAACTCTCTTATGTTAACATGTTAATCAGCGTATCGCTTCCCACTGTACTGAGAATTTCTTATCAAATAAAAATGTTTAAACCGCTAAAATAAAGGGCATCGTTGCTGTATATTCAGAGTTAAAGCTAAGACATAATTATGGCAACAGGGTATGTGAATATAGTGTGTATAATATGATAGATTGTATACATGGTAAACATTATGACTCAGTCACTATCTACGCTATATAACAGGGCTATAAACAATGTACCATCAACAAGTGGTGTTCTATTAGTCCCTCCTGTCAGAACAGTAGTAGTGTCCCTACACTAGTTGTAGCTGCCATGATAGTTCTATTTATTGCCACACTTGACAGTTAATCCAGGTCTTAGTTCTCACATGTCTAGGTTATCATTAATCTGATAACAACGTGATATGTCTTTTGCTATGAATGCCCCAGTATAATGTTATTTATGCACCTTCTTATAGTGACCTTGATCTTGACAATTGCACGGAACTATGGAGTAAACTGATCAGCATTCAGATAATATAAACATGTTATTGCGCTGATCCTTATAGTAGGACAAGAGTTAAACTTTAGAAATGAAAGCCATATAATGATTGTACCGAGAATGACCCTACGCTCAGTCCAGCTTCTCAAGCCAACTACTAGGAAATATGTAATCTATGGGCAAAAATGGAACCCCTTAGAGATTCTGGTGTCACTTATCACTCTTTCTTTACCTGGTATGTCATTAGCATATCCAAAGAAGGGTATGGTGACAATGAAGAGGCAGACTCCCCCAACTAGGAAGCCGAGCCACCAGGCCCCCACCCACCGGGGGTCTGAGGAAGTCACGCCTAATCTGCAAGAAAGGACAATATAATCTGAATATACAAGTATTCTTTGAAATATTGGCCTTAATATAAACATCAAGGTACATGGTGTACCAATTACAGATGGTATGCTTGTGAAAATGGCAAAAAAATAATCCACTAATTTCTGAAGATATAAAGACCATGATGTCGATTATGGTTTGGAGATTTTTATTCTTATACCAGACCCTCTGATCCCCAGGGGGCAGAGACCACTTACTAAGCGTTTGTTTATATCTGCAAATTCTCTTAATAAGGGATTAATAGTGCCTCTTCACCCTCAGAAAAGTGAGAGTCATTGTCGCTAAAACTACCCACACCTGAGAGTCAGGCAGTGCTTGACCCTCAGGTGAGGGTAGTTTTAGCGACAATGACTCTCACTTTTCTGTGTGTGTTGCCCTAAACTTTGCCTATGCTGGGCACGCAGTGATGGAATTACTGGCATCTGATGATTATTGATATCAATACTCACAGTCAACAATAATCTATGACAAAACATGTTTCATACTATCATCAGAAACCAAGTAGTAGTTATAGGCCGTGTACCCATCTGTACGCGAAATACAGTGAAGCCACTGAAGGAACCTTATAGGCTCCTTCACTGAATACTCCTACAGATTGGTAGTAGTGCTATAACTACTTTATACCACTAGCTGTATACAGTATACAAGAGGTCTGAAATGCTTTGTTCTCCGTGTCCTCTGTGGTATAATAACAAATACAAGTGGAAGACAAGTACATGAAAACCACTCACTCCTTAGCATTCACGGTGGCGAAGTCAGTGAACAGCTCCAGCATGTAGCCCCCAGCGATGTAGCCAATGGCCGGGCCCAACACTCCACCAGCGAAGTATAGGGCTGAATCATTAACAATACAACCAGTTAGATATACACTTAAATATCAACAGATCAAATTTGGACCTCCCTTCATCATCTATGTATTATGAAATTATGTAATGTATATAGGAAGGCACTCAATGATAAAAAGGTCTTGACAGGGAAGCAATTTAGGTGTAACTCATTTCAGATATTTCAAAATATTCTTCGTTGAGATCAAAGTAGTAATTGTGTAAAAGTAGGAAAGAAGATTATAGCGATGTTTATCATAATATTGATAATATGATAAGCATGAAATATATATGTTTTTACCAAATGAATATGCACCATATAAATTATGATAAAGCTTTGAAAGAAAAAGACCCTAGTAGGAATTGATTGGCGCATGGCCATATCAGGCCGATTAACCTATGGATGACCCCCTGCCATGGAACACCCCCTCCCCTTCCTGGGGAGTCTCCTGTGCCCACTGGGTCAGGTCTATCTAAGTGCAAGTTAGATTACGAGATTATGATTCACTGTCTCACATTGTGAAAGATACCCAGACTTATCGTATACACGATAACAAGGAGTCAACCTTATACCTCAGGAAGGTTCTTGACATTGATGTCAGTTTTTGTATTGTTTTAACAGACAGGTGAGGGTGACCTGATAATCCATGCAAATTTGGGAAACGAACGGAACCTCATGGAGTTTTGTATTTTGACAAATTAACAACCCAGGAGGGGTGAATTTGGGTGACCATTTGGGCACATTCCATCCCTATAGCAACGGCCATTTAAACCCAAGGAATCTGAAAGTGACATTATATATGGTCATAATGGTGCATAATAAGTAATGCTCGGACAAAAACTCAACAAGTTATTGATCATTGAATATGTATTTTCTTCCTGGAAAGAGGGGGGTAGTATGTGAGTGGTGAGAATGCCCCTTTGCATTGTACTGTGGTAGAAATAATTGGTCTGAAAACGAGCTATATTTATACTCCATTTTATTACTTACCGACATAGAGGGAAAACTGCTGCTTTGTGACAATATCGTCCAAGTAAGTCACCCCAAGGGTCTGTAGTGGCACCGTCCCGAGCCCCTGCAGGACACGAGCGATGATGAACGCTGCCAAATATGAGGACAGCTCGCCGCTCTCCTTACCTCCAGTTTTACCATTGCGGGTTATCGTACCATTATAGGAATTCTCCTCTGTGAGACAAACCCCATGGTCTAGGATGTCAGAGCCTGGTAGATAATTACCAGTCGTGAAATGGGGTACGGCGAAGAGAATACACCCTAGTACCATAGCCATTAGTCCGATGGCTACCACTCGTGGCCGGTGGCTTCGGTGTCCGAACAAACTAACGCCTAGCATAACAGGAATAGCCGCAACTTCGTAAGCACTGGCAATCCACGAGCTTTGACTTGAGGTGAGTTGAAACCTAGTCTCAAGGTTGGATAGCACAACCCCGACCAACCCATTAACAGTCAGACTCAAGAAGACATTGCTAAGGAACATAAAGAGAACATAAACTGCTCCCTTGTTAAGGCCCTGAAGCCAAGATGGCTTCCATCCACAGAACCCATAGCGGAGGTCTTGGTTTGTATCCGACATGGCTTCTTTCTGTTTCTCCAAATATGAGTCTCGCTTTGTTGTTGGTTTGCCCGCAGGCTTCTCACCTCCTTCGATTGACATTGTTAAACGCTCAAATGATGTCAGATTAGATAAATGCAGAGAAGAGTTCACACATGGACGTCTCAAATTATTATATTTCCTTGGGTGCTGACACTCAGCATTGATATAGATTTTGTATTGTCAGCATCCTTGACTAATCTCTTCGCCCTCTTGTTGTGTTCGATTAGAGATGTGTTATCAACAAATGCTTTCTCCCGGCAGTTTCTTCCACCACTTTCTCTAGTGCTCTGTTTCCTAGGTAGCAAAGTAAGGCCTTGTAATGTAGGTAGAGCAAATCCTTTTTTTTCTTCCAGAGGACCAGGTATTGATGAACCATGTATATATCCACTCACACTGCACAGCTTTAGGAGAGTGGGAGCTCCGTCATGAGTCTGTCCCGGCCTCCCAATGGTATCATATTACATTTACATAATCCCTGTTATACACAATGCAGATGGGTCTGTGAATGCATTACCTGGCGGGATAGGGTCTGCTATCTGAGACCAGGTCCCTTATCAGGGTTAGTGATAAGCTGTGTTGGTGTGTGCCGCTCGCCGACATCCCCACTGCCCACCCCCGTCCCTGCACTCCTCATGATAAATGTACACAACCTGCGTTCCTAAAAACGTGGGGTAAGGGTATTTTCTCACTCACTCCCAATGTCCTGTAGGTGCTGTTTTAACCTAGGCGATAGAGTTCATCCTTTCAAATATGACTTAGTGTCCTTGAAATATCATCAATTCATATATTTGTATACAACACATCACTTCATTTGTTGCTCCTAATCTGAGAAAGGGAGTGCGTTGAGAAAACGTAAGTGTTTTGCCAAATAAAATAGTGTTATATCTACCTCAGAAAAGTCAGTGTGCTTTTTTTTCATAAAAAGGTGTGTTTTTCTGTCTAAAAGTCAATGGAAGAGGGGGTATTTTGATAAGAGGGAACGCAGGTTGTGTACATGTAGCATGATGAGTGCAGGGATCGGGCTGCCCACCCACTCCTATCTACGCCCATATAGGTGTTTGTATGGGGGACTAGGGGGGACTAGTACCCCACCTTTTTGTTATAGCTAATTGGGATTAGCTCAGATTATTGGTCATTATTGGGCTTTAATAACATCTCTAGGGCCTTATCAGTGTTCAGTATTGGTGTGTGTGGGGGTGCTGTTGTTTTTGTTGTGTATTTTCTCCCCCGTTGTTTCCTCTTTTTGGTGGGGGGGGGGGGGGGGGTGATCAATGCTTTATAATTAGATGGGATGGCCAAGCGAAGCCCTAAGCTCTATGACATTGCACTCAACTAGCTGTACTACCATAAATTCATATGTATTCAAAATTCACATTGTCGTCACATAGTTCTACGCTGTGACTATAACCCCATCACCTTATTTACAATGACATCCCTTTGGTTTACAGTGGGGGTATTTCCAAAATACCAGCCTTCATTTTCATAACTGGTATTATAAATATGAGAAAAGTGATCTGAAACTACCCTATAGGCCCTACCACTGGTGCAGTTGAACTGGACATATTTGTAAAATAGTTTCCTGTATAGAAGGAAGCAACTTTAGACTTGAAAACTGAGATCTGCTGATATAAATGTACATCAGAGGAACGTGTCACTCACGATTATAAAAATATGTAATAAGATATTTTAACACAGAAAACCCAACACAAGGATTTTAATTTTTCGGTTATCATTTGAAGTCTATACTTTTGGAGTTTTCTTTTGTTAAATTGATCATATGTTGATACATTCCGGGTAAGTAGAGTGCGCTTCATCAGGCAAAGAATATACATATACCCACCAAGCTTTCACCTTTTAGAATATCTAGGCCTAGACTAGGTATACAGGCCCTTTGATTTGCCGAACATCAGCCCTATTATCAGGATGAGGTTGACTGCTATCTGCTTATCTATGATTAGATAAGAGATGTCATGTGATCTGTTATGTGATCTGTGTGATATGGACCATACAATACCCATGTCTTGATACGGCTCCTCACCATGGCCGCTCTACCCATTCAACCTACAGACGCCGCCATCTTGTTTTTTTGAGAGGGCAGTCACAATGTTGGCGGTTCTAGATAACAACATTGGACACTAATACTTGAATTGATGGTGTAATGGTAAGGACAAGACGATTCCACTGGCGCGAATAGCACTGCCCCGCCACCACTTAGCCGGTACCATGAGCCGGCAAAGAGAGAGTATGCTGACACTCACATTGCGCAGAGGGGCCTGACCAAAAAGGACCCCTCCCTTCCCCACCCTTTCTTTGACTCAATCTAATAAAAATGTATCTCATTACAGGCACTCCCCTTGGCGATCAAACTATAGCATCCTATAATGCTGCAGTATCCTCTAGTACTCATCATAACCGCAACACACACGCCACTATGTATCTTACCTTTGCTCTACACTACGGTGCTGATGTATTGCACCCCACCCTACTGGAGGCGTGCCTATATCAACAATATCTGGCTAACTCTTTAAAGAGCAAAGCCTCAAGAAAGTGATACACGTCTGGTGCCTCAATCTGGATCCGGGAACATGGAGGTGATCCCACAGCTCTTCAGTCACAAGAGGCTAAGACTGTGGCAATTGGCGCCTACAGAAGTGCTCCTACCCTTCCTAACCCGGCTCCACCTCTTCTCTCCCAGGACCTATTCTCGGTGTGTGAATACCTGGACTCTACAAACTCCGGCTCCCCTGTTAAAGCCGCTATATGTATAGGCTACTTTGCATTCCTGCGTGCTTCTAATCTACTGTCCCCCTCAGCCCTTCTCTGGATGGGCCCCCATACACTCTCCAGGGCCGACATAGTCTCAACCCATCAAGGCCTTCAGGTGACCCTTAAGTCATCAAAGACTATACTACCCGGTATGACGCCAACAACATTACACCTGCCCAGAATAGCTGGGTCCCCGGTGTGTCCTGCCACAGCCTGGGATACTTATGTCCTATTACATCAGGCGCCCCCTCACTCCCCAGCATTCATCCTACCAGGCGGTGCACCTCTGACTCCTAGAATACTGGTTAGCGTCTTACAGCTGGCCCTCTCTAAGTCTGGATGCCCGTATGCGCTCCAGATCAGGTCACACTCCCTAAGGAGAGGAGGTGCTCAGGCCGCCCAGTTGGCAGGATGTAGTATATCCCAGCTAGCAGTACATGGTACCTGGAAGTCTGAGAACAGTCTTCGATCATATGCGCCTTCCTCAGCGTCTCACGAGGTCTCCAGTAAACTGGCCACCCTATTTGCCAGATATACAAACACTGAGTAAATCACATGTATGTTCTTCATTAATGTTTAAGGTAGATGTTCGCTACCAAGGTTTATTATCATAATCATATACATGTAACTGTTTAACATGTCGACTCACAGGATAAAAGCCACAGTATATAAAGACTTGTCCATGTTATCATTGGACACTAATACTTGAATTGGTGGTGTAATGGTAAGGACAAGACAATTCCACTGGCGCGAATAGCACTGCCCCGCCACCTACCGGGTAACACAGCGTCTGTGACGTCCCTCCTTGCGTCTTCGTCTTCCTCGGCTCCAAACGTGTTCTTGGGAAATATTTGATCCCTCCCACCCACACCTACAAACATTGACTCTACAATTTTAATTCTCTCATTTTATACCATCATATAACATTAATCAATCTTTACTATCAACTGTACGAGGATACAGATATACAAACACTGAGTAAATCACATGTATGTTCTTCATTAATGTTTACGGTAGATGTTCGCTACCAAGGTTTATTATCATAATCATATACATGTAACTGTTTAACATGTCGACTCACAGGGTAAAAGCCACAGTATATAAAGACTTGTCCATGTTATCATTAGGGAGTGGTCATTTTAATAACAGGGGGTACCAAACATATAAGGAATCCTTGAAGGGGTGGGGGACCAAAAGAGTTGCACCTCATTTTCGGGTAAAAACCTGCAGGTTACTATACCTCAAAGGGGTAGGCCTACTTCTGTGCCCCTGCATGGGTAAAAAACGACACGGGCGACACGGCGACACGGCCCTTTTAAAAATCGACACGTGCGACACGGCCCTTTTAAAAATCGACGGACACAGGCAAATAAAGGATAAAAATCGACCCACAGGGATTTTTCTCTAAGTTCTTATATGGCTAAAAATCGACCCAGCGACACGCCCCTTTTGCTAAAAATCGACACGCCGACATGGTCCAAATTTCGGGTACACATGTAGAGGCACACTTCTATTTCAACCTGCCTGGGGGGGGTCTACCCCTCCCGTGGGGGGAACAAATAAATTTCAACCCGCGCGAGCAAAATCCACCGAGCCCCCCCCCCTCCTCTAGCTGATGATATTATACTTACAAGATGAAAATATCAAGTTTAGATAGCAGGGTAATATGCGTTAGGTGACACTGTTTCAGCTTCTATATGACAAGGTTAAGATTAAAAAGTTAATCTTTGTGAAATAAATACATATAGTGATTGTTTTACATTTTCAATTCATCACACCTTGAAAGATATATTTGGAAACGTTGTTCTAATATTATCTTCTAACTGTAATTAAACACCTGAGTTTTCTTTCTTTATTAGATATCAGAAGAGTTATGTGAATGTTACATACAGAGATACGTTGTGAATGAGTAACACTGTATTCCATGACATTGTGTCTTTCAAAGGCAGAAATAATGCAAGTTTGTTGGTTTCACAAATCTCTCATATTCAACCGGCAAACATGTGGAAAGTTAAATGTTAGCTAGGAATATATTTACGAATAGTTTCCTTGGTGGCTTAACAGTTCCAAATATAAATAACATACATGCTCTTGGCTCAGTTCACTCCTGTCTTAGATGTATCAATCGATTGATATGACTGTTGCATCTTTACGATACAATAACGATGTGGGTTGATTATATCATTCACATATTTTTGTGTGTAAAGATGTACGGCAAGAATAGCACTCCTTCCAGCAAACCGTGGTCACACTTGGCCATTATTGGCCAACTTTGTTCATGACCGATTTTGTCAAGATCTCATAATGTCAACCAATTTAGTTATGACTAAACCTGACCAAAATTGGCCAAATTGGTCATGACCAGATATCGCCAAAGTTTCCGAATTCAGTTATGACCAAACCTCATTGGTTATGACCAAAGTCAGCAAATTGGTCATAATCAAAGTGGTCAGGCTGCTCATGGCCAAATTGGTCAGATCTGGTCAGGTGCCGTCATGACCAGATTGGCCAACCTGTAATTGCTGAGGCTGGCCAAAGGTGACCACGATTTGCTGGGATTCTGGTTAGTAGTGAAGCTGGTGCTTTGCAAGGGTCTTCCTGAAGGTACAGAGGACCAGCTTTGTAATGGACCATTTTGACATTCCATGAACTTATTGACTATATACAAAACAGTAGGGCCACCTACTGGTTAACAGGCACATCAAGAACTTACATAAGCCCGGATGACAAGCTTAAACATACAAATATATATATATATATATATATATATATATATATATATATATATATATATATAAAATTTGTCTCATACTTGTTTAACATCACCACTTCAGTAGAAAATGAGTCAATGCCCCCTATAGTGACAACAAGTATTTAAAACTAGCAAATGATCAATGCATCATATACCGTAAATATTCACGTATAAGCCGCATCCCGACTTTGAGGCGATCCTATAAGCCACACTGACCATCTGATCAACTCACTTATAAGCTGCACATCAAACTGGGGCAATCCTATAAGCTGCACTGGCGATCTGACTCGTCTACTAGCCGTGGCTTCTACCTGAGAATTTACGGTAATTCAGCGGACATATGACTTTAGGTAGGTCGTACTTGATGAGCTGTCTTCCCCGGGGAAACCTGAATCATGGGGGCTCTGCTCCACTACACCTACAACTGGTATAACCACTTCAGCTTCATCTGACCTGTCAACTTCATGTGACCTCTCATTCATGTACGGCTCATTATCATCACATGATTTGCACTTCATTGATGTGTTATTTCTAACTGCCGCGCCACTCTGGCTCTGCCCCTGCATAGGAGCCACCACAGCGGTCCTGTTGACAGGGGCAGGTAGGTTGAGGGAGAGGCTTGGTCCATTATACTTACGCTCAGTTTGCGCAGCTTTACTATTGACATACTCATTTGCGTCGTTAAGGTTGTGTTTAGTTTTGACAGACTTATTTTTCCCTTTCTCCTGTTCTGACCTGTAAGCTTCAGCTGACTCTCCATGTAACCAATGCTGAGGGGCATCACTAATACACACCCTGCCAGGTGATATCTTAATGGAAGAGTTTGGGATGCTGAGGGACAGGCTGGGCCCATCATAAACCCACTCTTTTTCCACTGCCTCTTCATTGACATACTCATGTGTATCCATACACTTCAGGTCACTGCCATTTGATTTCCCCTTTTGATCTGGTTTACCCCAACCCTTTGAGCTACCACTCCTATCTAATCTCTCACATTCAGCTGAGCCCTGTATGATGGAGAGATATCCTAAGGATCCATTTTCAGCTGATATCCCATTTCCTGAGCAGCTGGGTACAGGTGCAATGAAATCAGACCTATCAGAAAACCATGAGCCCTGTACATCTTCTAGAACATTGGGGTTATGGGGATTAATGTGATTCTGGGAAGCTGGTTCGTGATTGGCTGAGCCATGGCCACGTGGGGGTAGGTCAGGAGGTGTGGCATTGGGAAGGGCACTCAGGGTGGTGTAATGTGGTTGTATGCCTGTACCTTCTGTTAGAATTGATGGCTCGGCATAATCACTTTCCGTTAACTCTTTGGTTTTAGATGTTGTCACATAGTGATATAAGCAACAAGAGATGATGACAGAAACAACCACAGATATAGCAATACCAACAAAAATACCCTTGACAAATTCCCAATTTGTGATACCAGCGTCCTGGGGTGTCAATTTGCAGTGTTTGTCTCTATGGCATCCAGCTTGGCTCCCATTTACTGAACACCAGGTACACCAGAAGTTACCACTGCAGTCCCTGTAACCAGAAAACCACAAAATTCTTCAATATAGAATGAATAGCTTATAAGGGAGATTGGACAAGTAAACATACTACATTGCATAGACCTTGAATGGCTTATTTAATGGAAAATCTCTTATATTTACTCAGGATTTCTCTGATTAATTGAGAGAGTGCAATATGGGTGGCACACACAATTTGTTATGCCATAAGATAACACATGTTCTAAACATATGGTGTGTATGGATGATTGAAGGTGAACATATTTACAACGTGGATTTGATATACAGTATATATTTTAAAATATTGTGAGAAATGTTATTGAAACTCATAACAACATAGAAGGCTGGATACTCATTCCCAAGAAATGGATAATTCATCAAATTTGATCTGAATAGAAACTATAGAAATGTCAAAATGGAAATTGATATATTCATGAGGTGGAGAAGCAGAATAATAACTTACTCCTTGGACATCAAGTCATGACAGGATGTTTTGAGACAGGGTGGCTGACCAGCGGAAGCTGGGGTTTCAATAATTGGATCAAATATTTCATCTTCTATTGCACAAGGTGGGGTGCCGTCAAGACCACTAAAAATGTGGGAAAATAGAGGATGAGAACATTAATTCTAATTGTGGAATGTGAAATATGATGTGCATTATCAAAGATCAATTGATTGATATTGAAGGATCATTGTAAAATATAAAAAGCAAAATGTTGTAAAGCTTGATTGAACGTTTTATTTCAAGTGTTTATTTTACAGAAATAAAGTGAGTGTTGCTCTTATGAAAAAAAAAGTTGAAGGATCATTAGTGTTACATCATGATATATCATTAGCTCAGTGTATGTTCACTTAATAAAAAGATATCTGTACTCTGGTTTGTCCTGGCAATAGTCAAATTCCAAAGTATTATAACATGGGCAGCTACAGCGATCGTTACACCGAGTGACATTCTGAAACAGGGAAACCGTATTTCTATTACATCAGAAAGTATGCTTTCTGCATGCTCCTCACTTTGTTGTGGGTTTTCTAGTTTTTTACTATTCAGAAATGTGTGTGTTAGTGGTGATTCTATATTTAAGGAAATATTATTATGATAAGATCATCCAGGAGATTGAAGAAGGGAGAACTGTGTCATGAAGAGTACCTACCTTACAGTCACACTTCTCTGACCTTATGTCGGTTGACCTAAATGCGATGCCGGCAAAGATATTTGTCCCTGCTACTCTGTGAAGCTCAAATCCCTCCCCCTTCACAATCCAGTCCTCTGGGGATAACTGAAATACAATGTAAATCTCATAATTCTCGTACAAATGCACAAGTCGCTTACATTTGTCTTAATATTTACTTGATTGCAACTACACAAAGTGAAATTATGCTACGAAAGTGACATTGCGTTACAATAGAAAATGCGTACCTGTAAAATCGGCTATAGCTTGCAGGGTAATATTTGAAATGTGAAGTTTATAAAACTCAACCACCTCTATTGTTTTATATATCAGACAACCAAATACTTTGTAGAGAGTCATGTCCAATACTGAGAAAAGAGACCTACTGTCCAACTATCAATGGTTTTATAGTTCATGAGGTCCAGACACGTGTACTTGGTTAAGTGACCTCCCTCCTGCAGCTCTTTTGCTACATCAGGCTCCTGGGGGTGGTAGGTAATTCATGTTATGTAAATTTGACTTCTGCAATGCTAGGTTCAAACTGTTCAAACTGAAGCTGAGGGTCTTTAAAGTAAAAAAAACTCTCTGCAGCTTATTTTCTGTAGTACATTCACCTTGCATAAAGAGAAACATCGAGTTTCGGACTAGATCCTTCAAATTTTTAAACCAGTTTCTACATCAATTTAATGATGATTTTCATGTTTAATCAACTCAAGCTGTATACATCATTGCTGATTAACTTACCAATGAGACAATGTGGGAGGGGGCTCTCCAGCTATCTATGTAAAAGGTGTGTACTAGAATGAAGCCTTTGTCATCCACAAGAAAACAACTGAAAAGAATTGAAATGTTACTATCATTGCTTTGCTACTGATATTTTCTAAATTCAATATACACTCTTTTGAATGGCATTTTAGAAATACTTACATGCTTTAATGGAGAGACACAACATCACACATGAACAATCACTGTACTCAGATGTAAGAAAGAAAAAAACGACAGGGGAGCAGGGGAGATTTGTAGATTAAATGTATATTTTCTTGAATACTCACACAGTGTTGTTTTGTTTGCAGATTGGAAAGGTTTTCTCCATCATCTGGAAGAAGTAGTCACAGGAGAACTCCCCAGCTACTACAGCAACAGGCTGGTCAAGACTAGAGTGGTGACCTGTAGGACTTTAACCAACACACAACATAAACGTGATGCAATTTATGTCTGAATTTATTCCTCTTTTTTATATGCATATCTAACTTTGCCTCAATGAATATTGACCGCAAGAGTAAAGGCTGATTGTTCAATAGTGTAGCATTTTAATACAGTAAAACTTCGTTATAAGGAGGACCTTGGGACCAGTGCAATTTGCTCCTCATAAACAAGGTCTCCTTATAAGCAAGGTCAGCCTTATAAAGGTCCAGCAACAGAACACTCCCTACATGTGTCTCTTATACCCTTATATACTTGATTTGAATACAATTCATGTACGATTTGAAAACAATTAATGTATCATTTCAAGTAAAACCTCCTTCTAGATCCCCTTCATGGAGCTGTTGATCTCCCTTCCTCCCTAGGGAAGCTACAAACGTATTCTCCCCACCTCTATGGGATGGGGCAGTGGGCAATTTAAAGGAGTATGTAACTGTAATCCTGAGAAATAACTTCCCTGGGTAAGGTTTGCACGTACGAAATAAGGAAATGAGCCAAAATTACCTCCTTATATCAGAGGTTAAGGTAAAAACACCTCCTTCTAAGAGGGTTTTCTTACTATATAAATGTATAGAGAAAAATCGGGACCACACAAATTTGCTCCTTATAAGCAAGGTCTCCTTATATCAGAGTTCCTTATAACGAAGTTTCACTGTATGAGCAATTATAATGTTATTAACTTTGTGCTTACTTTCCAGCAAATATCACAGATGACAGTATGATTGTCCGAATATCATTTTTACCGATCCGAGTAAAAACGACCTTGCCACGGTTGGATATAGCATTCTGATACCTAAAATCAAACAATGAAACAATATTCACCTCGAGGGTTGATCAATTTTGTCATGTAATCATTTCTTACACTTAACTAGCAATCCTGTATTATCTAATTAGATTTTCCCAATTTTCAGAACAGAATGGCCATATGTCTGTAAAAGGATTCTTCAATAATATCCAGATAGCCAGATCTGCCAATATTGAGTAATGATAGTTTCCTAACATGTGAAATGTTTTAACAGATCATTCTAAAAGATATAGATTTTTCTGCTATATCCATTGTAAATAGTAGCAGTTGACTCACCAAGTCTGAGCTGTGGGGTTAAAAGTTCTGAATGTTGTCCCAGGGTAGAGCCTAATGAGTCCTTTAGTTACAAGAAACCTCCAGTCAATGATGGAGTTAAAAAAGGAGCTTGGTGAGCTACTCCATATTGAGTCCACCCGTCCTGTCAGTTCCACCTGAGCTTTCATCTCATACTGCATAAACAAGTACAAAGATAACATACAATGAAAATTAAGATCTCAAAATGTGATTTAGATATGAAATAAGATCCTAATGAATTTAGTTGGTAAGTTGATATCATTCAACAGTTTTGCATTGAAGTAGCTTGTCTGGCCAAAAATATCCCCTCAGGTGTGCACTAAGACTCAGGGTTGGGACCCTGAGTCAAAAAGTTAAAAAAAAGTATGAACAAATGCACAACCTCACATTGTACAACTCGGTACAGGAAATTTAACTTAACTATAGTACCTTTGAGTTCCTTAAATGAATAGCAATAATTCTTGTGACTCCAGGAACAATTATTTCAACTTACAAGAAATTGCTGTCCCTGGTCTTCAGCGGAAAGCACAAAATAGTTCCTAAGACCCTCAGCTCTGTCTGCAGGAAGCTTGTAATCAATGTACTTGTATGCACTGCCATTAAATTCTACTGTGCTGCTACCTGGAAAAGTCAAAGGTCATTTACCAAACAACTCAGCTCCTCGGTTAGTTGCAATGGCACTCTGTGTCAAAATTGGTACATCTGATTAGTGGGGCTTAAAAGCATTTTTTCTTCAGCAATGATGTTCATGAAGACCACACCTCCTCTGCTCAAAACATTATTTACTCTCATGTTCTCCCTATTGCTTGTAATAGTGTGTTATTGGCACATGTACCACGGTATGAATCTGGGATGCATACATTAAGTTGTGTCCTATAGAAATGTATTTGAACAGGACTCTATCTAGGTACCATGACACCCTTATCTGAGCCCTTACTGCCTATGAAAAAACATTTGATTATTGCTCATCTTTTGAATATGATGTTTGCAAGAGTCTGTAGAAGGAATCAAAGTAGGACTTACAAAATTGCAATTTGGGATGTATATTTGTGTACTCACAATTTGCTATATGCGGCATGAAATACATTACCTTTGATCACATCTATACCCTTGTAATTGCATCTTGATGTCTCTGGTGGGATTTCTTTCATTGATGAGTGATAAAACTTTACTTTTCCCTTTGTCTTGATCTGCATGGATATATCTCCATCCTCATCAGTAAAGACATGGCACAGGGAGAAATCAGTGTTCTTGACCTTGAAGTATGTAGAAATACAGTAAAACTGTGATAGCCATACCATTTATTCTGTTATGGGAAGGGAATTGCAATGGAAAACTAGTACCGCCTGGTATGCTCAGTATTGATTTCAATGCTATTCATTGTACTGGTGCATTTAACCACCATGTTTTAAAGAGCGCTGGTCTTGTATAAGCCCCAGGGGTTATTGAGACTATGAATTCATGGTAAGCGCTAAAATTAGACCTTGAAAAAGTGCCTGTACTGTATGAGCATGGGGGTACACAGACCATCAAATATCAAGTGCCTTTCCCTAATAGGTTAGGGTTGATGCTAACAAACTGTGGTCCAGCATAACTCCTCAGATTGTGTTCACCATGTTACACAACAGAAGTACTTGGCACTGCAGAATTGTCTGATTTTCTTCCAGTATTATTATTGATATGCAAATATTTGAATATGACTGTGTTCTCCTGTGTATTATAATTTAAAGTGAGTATATACCTTTGTCCAGTAGTAGTGTGAAGCAACTTTTCGATAAACAGGGCGCTCTCCATAACTGCGTCCCTGGTCAAATCGTCTCTCCACGTATAGACTCTTGTAGCCAGTTTCACCCCTTAAAAGATTCGTTTTACAATTAGTGTGTATTGTACCATACTTTCCTATAACACCTTGAGCTTGTAGTTTTCACCTCTTCTCCTGCTAAATTAATAGAACAAAACCACCAAGCAGGTTCTACCAGAAAACTCTGCGTATAAGCCTGACTCACATATAAGCCACACCCCTAACACTAGCAAATCCTATAAGCCTCAGAGAGGTGTGGAAATTGCTAATTTAGTACTATGGAATACTTATAACAATTTGGAAATAAGCAGCACCCTGACTTTGTCTTGATCCTATAAGCCACACTGGCGATCTGACTAACGTAATAGCCGCAGCCTATATGCAAGGTTTTACCATAGTTACTAGTAAAAAAGTATCTACAGTCAATCTCACTTTGCCATCGCCCCTCCAGTGTGACCACCCCTAAACGCCAACCAATTTTTGATTTCCAGTCTCAAATTATTCTGTAATTTTTGAAAGATAGAACAAAGACAGAGGAGGAAATGGAAAACAAGTTTAACAAAATAGTGTGCAAAAGATTTACTTACTTTGTCATAGAGTCAATGACATGTTTCATTGCTTTGCCTTTTTCCAGTGTGGAGATATGGACCAACACCGGTTGCTGATGAGTGTCAGTGGGGCGAGGCAGAAGGGGATGTAGGATAGTGCGTCCAGCTGAGTCCACCAGAAACATGTAGGCTCTGAATCCCTTAGAGGAGTAAGTGACATTGAGGAACATGTCCTCAACTCGCTCATCGACACAGGTCACCCCATGTAACTGCCCATCCTTTACTATTGGTAGGCATACAGAGATAATAGACCCTGCAAAATGGAGATGTTGAAAGCCTGACAAAAATGCAAACAGTATTGAAAAAAATTAACCAATAACTCCCTATCACAATTCATGGGTATAAGTCTAACTTGTGGATAAGCTGCACGCCAACTCTGGACTGACCCTATAAGTTGCACTGGCGATCTAACTCACGTAATAGCCACAGGTAACATGTGAGAATTTACGATAGTAATTAAGTCCATAGTCAACCAATCCTATACCACTGTCTTGTAGAATGAAGGTCTTACCCAGTCCTGATGTGTCCATGTATGGGGCTGTCATGATTGGGTGCTTGGCGGGATGGGCAGCAGCCAGAAGGCTGTAGAATGACCCAAGTTGGTGATGGAGGTTGCTTGTAGAATTGATGTTGGTATAAGATCCCTCCTTAAATAGGTATCAATTAAATACTTGATATTTTTCATACTATTCATTTAGAGGGGGCTTTAATCATGTACATAAACCTTTCTTTAAATATATGTATTCACACATATATATATATACGTTTCTTCTTTTTGGATGTGTTTATTTGCACTATTCCATCATGACAAGGATTTAAATAATGCTTACAAACATTACTATTTTTATAGGTATAATATGTCACAGAACAAGATGATTCAAAGAATATCCAACAAAATGGAAATATAGTTTTTACAGTTACATGTATATATATATATATATATATATATATATATATATATATATATATATATATATATATATATATATATATAAAATAGTCATGGTTTGGTATGGAAAACTTACAATAGTGTTTCCGCCAACAACTTTGCAGCTTGTGTTGCTTGCAAGATCTTGTAGAAGGGTTGGTGAAGAGATTCCTTATTGTAAGGTAGAAAGAAGGAATGTCACATCATGGGCATCACCTTTCAAGTTGGACTGAATTAAAGCTTTGTCGCTGTGAATGTAGGACAAAGGGGGAAATAATTGTCATCAAATTTTCATTAAAGTTTTCTACTAATTTTTGATGACATAAAACATCTCCCATGCTTATTATCTTATTCCAAGGATTGTTTTACTTATTGCGATAAAGCTTACAATCAAGAAAATTATGTTACCTGATCCAAAGCTATAGGTGAGTATGACCACAGAATCATTGACTCTCAGGTTTTCCTGTCTTGCTTTTTTAAGGATGTCTTCGTGCGAATATCCAGATACAGGGTCTGAGTCAGTTAGGAAGACTAGCACTTTTCCTATCATAGACAATAAGAATAAGAAAATCACCTGTAGGCACTTATTAAGGTACAGTTGCAGGTAATTTAATAAATTTACTCAATTAGTTATAATAATCTTATAATCATACGTGGCTCCATATAATTATATAATATAAGCAGTTTAGTTAATTATAACAGATAAATATGAACCAGATGTGTAGTTTCAGCAAGTTTACATAGAACACAGACTAGACATTTTATATTCAAAACCCTGCCGACAGAAATTGAGTTCCCTCCAATTTCAGTTAGCACCTCTAAAGCTTGCATGCGGTATACAACATTAAAATAATATCACACTGGTAATGTGACCTTCTTTACTAACCTGTTGTAGTATTCTCATTAAAGTACTGGAAGGCCTCGGTGATACCTTCATAGTAATTCACCTCATTGCCACAGTTGGGCTCCTCCTTAGCAAGAAATTCAGTAAAGGTTTTCACATTGGGAGCAGAAGCTACTGCTAGGTGCTTGCTGACACAGTGGTTATTGACCCCCTTCGGTGACTTGGCTTTTCTGCAGAACTTCACAATAGCAATCTGCCAGAAGATGGGGAAAGTGAATAAGAAAGTTTAGTTTTTTAGACAAAGCACTGAGATGTTTTTAGACATATCTTGATAAAGTATCAGATCTAGTTGAAATTAACACTCTCAAACATTTCTTGCACAATCTGCAAAAAAGAGACCTCAATACAGCAGGCACTAACGTCCTTTCATCTAGTTCATGTCACACTTGTCTATAGGCCTGTAGAGTCATACCTACACTGATATTCCTAGGCTCCCTATACGCCCAACCGCTCAGTCACTAGTGCCTAACCTAGTTAGTCATTGTTTGGCTCCCTATACAACCAACCTAGATTAGTTATTATTGTCAGGTTGGTCACTACTGACCAACCCACCTTAGTCTTTTTAGTTCCAGGGGGAGCCACTGAGTGCTCATCACAGGTGGCCCCAACTAGTGGTATACAAATACAACACACCAATGATGGACCTAGGTTAGCCACTACTGACTGACCCCTTGGTCATTTTTGAATATAACTTTGCCATTGTGACTAACACTCATAATATTATGATCAACCTGGGTTAGTCTGTACTGACTAACCCTCTCAACCTATGGGTTTTCAGTGTAGTGGGTCCACCATTTAAAAATGTTGTTGGTTGCGGTAACAATCGCTGAAGACACACCCTGACTGGTATCTTGTCCCTTGATAACCATCACTTCCAGGGACAAGTTTGTACCCAGCCTACCAGCTCTTATCAGTGCAGGCTGCCGCAACCAGCTCCCGTTCAGACTAGGTTCTGAAGTAGTACAATATTTTCAGACATCCCCAACTGGTCTGAAATTTACAATTTTCCAGTAGGGTACCTATTATACCCAGAGAAGAGCATTTTTACTGTATTTTGTGCCATGCCTTGATTTTGATATATCAGATAGCTTACCCTATTTCTGGGATCAGTGGAAGTAACAAGTGTCGTTGCAGCTTTTGTCTTCAGGTTAAGGTTACCATGATCAGATGCATCAATAGCAATGACAATATCCATGGGTATTTGAGATATAGACTCTTTGTAAGATGGTCTGTGGAGAAATAGCATACTTGACAACAGGATTGTTACATTATATATTATTAGTTTAAACAGTTAAGACCCTAAGTTGAGCTATCTATCCAAAACAATTTTAAAGTTCATGTATTTATTTTTCTTTAAAAACTGTTACAAAATATTTGTTGTTGACAACATTATTTCTGGATCACTGTATTAAAAGAATTGAGCTTTTGCAATTTTACGACAATATAATTCATACCTGTCTCTAGGATCAAGCTTTTGACATGACTTGTGTGCCATGAAGGTAAATTGAAAGCCATTGTTTGTAGTGTAGTGCTGCCAGCCTAGAGGGCGAAGGCGGTCTGCATTGTTTACTATATTGTTTACCATAGAAGCAATGATGTCTCTACTGATTGTAGTACTGTTGATGTGGTCCAGCGTTTTACATCCGAACATACACATTGCACTATAGTCAACCTGCAGTTAACAAAGCTTTATTCTGTTATGGTGTTCATCTTCTAGACATTTTAGAATAGCCATATACCTTCAAATGTTGATTTCTTCTTCTACTACAATAGCATAACTTTATTGTTGATCTTTTACCCAATAATCATCTTAATGATCTCTCTCTTGTTTCTATCCCAACATCTCATCTGTAAGAACTACAAAGCAGAGCGACAGGCCAGGTCTGAAGATGTTACAACTGTCTGGATTTCACAAGGCACATTTTCTAATACAATGTATGTATTTTCTCAACTTCAGATACAACATATTGACATTACCCTAGTTCTGAGATGTGGGGCATCTTTGAGGGTGGATGGGTCAAGGTCACAACATCGTCCAACCTCCTGGTCATCTGAACTGGTTTTCCCGTCTAGCGACTTCAAGATGGCCGCGTGGTTCTGTCTCACTGCTTTGTATCTCTTCCCTATGTGGGCACTCAGGTCACTAGCCACCTATTAAAGGTATAAGCACAGTTTATATTGGTGTTACACTTTACGGTACATTGGTGTTTAATATATACAGTATACCCCTCCTTTTTATTCACCTGGGTGCACCCCTGCTGTTATTCTCATTATTTAACATTTGTTCAAAAAGTACAACCAGTATTTCTAAAATGGCATTTCATTTCTATAGTCTCACAGCCAACTGATTTATATGTATACAAATACAAATGTAGAGAAGATTCAAATTTGATACAGATTCTCTAATAGTTTTAGCTTTGTGTGAGCAAAGAAATTGCCATTATAAGCAAATGAGACCATAGCCATTTATGTAGTATACCTGGATACAGCTTGAACCATTCTTAGAACACACCTTATGCAAATGTAGACCTACACCAGGAGGCTTTTACAAAATGAAATGTTCGTTACGGAACGTAATTACATTATGATTAACCTTTTTACGTTAGTGTTTAAAAACTTACATTAATATTAGCGTAAATGTCAAATTTACGCTGTGATCTTCAAATTTAGGCTAATTTGGGCTAATTTACAAAGTTTTGCACACTTCCTGGAAAGGTGGTGGGAAAAAATGGGGTTCATAATGTTAAAAAACGTCCATGATGTAAAAAGATCTGGAACGTAAATTTCGTTTTGTAACAGCCCCCCTTGATAAACAACATAAAAAAAGTTTTTAACGTCCTCTTTTTGCGCTATGGTTTTACGTTGCGTTTTGTAGCAGCCCCCTGGGAGGTGTTCCAGAAAAACAGTGATTTATGCTAATTTGTGTCATAGCATGAAAAGTGTTACAGAATAGTTTTTATGCTATGACTTTTCTTCCCCAAAATGACGCTATTGCATTAGCCAAAATAAAGTGTTACAGAAAAAAATGTAAGTTGTTGTTTTCTCGCTAATTTGCGCAACTCAAGATAAAAAACACATCCACAAAAATAGGCTTTTAAAACTGCCTCCTAGTGGCGCAACTGAGAGTGACCTTCAAATGACCTAAGTAGGTCGAATTACACTGGTTCAGTGTTTTTTTTCCTCTAAAGAATACCCTCCTTTTGTTTTGGGGTTATGTGTTTTTACACTAATAACAATGTAAATTTAATTTTTTATTACATTAGTAAAAATGCGGGTTTATGTAACACCCTCCAGATCAATCTACAAAAATACATTGTAAATTAATTTTTTATTGTAAATATCCTGCCGATATACAAACTTTGTCACTTCTGCTACAAAATAAAGTCTTCTCATGTTTATTCCCTAGACTACTGCTAGAATGTTAAAGCTGGGCTGTCAGGGAATGAGTTCAGCATTTTCCATACATAGACTAAAATAACATTTCCACCAGAGGGCAGCAG
Organism: Harmothoe impar; assembly: GCA_947462335.1. Taxonomy (NCBI): domain Eukaryota; kingdom Metazoa; phylum Annelida; class Polychaeta; order Phyllodocida; family Polynoidae; genus Harmothoe; species Harmothoe impar. Next base: position 17,456,318 of record OX381718.1, on the reverse strand, counting down.
TGTTTGGACAGGGGACCATGAGGAATGTCCAGCTACAACATATTCACCCTATCTTGTGCCCGTAAGAGCTGAGCTCCCAGCCCTTAATTATAAGAGCCCTCTTGTGAATCAAAACTGAACTATATCCAAAAGAGCTTTTGACCTCACTTCAACCATGACGGTCAAGCTTTAAATATCTAGACCTGCTAAATGTTTCTAAGAGAGCAAAAGATGTAATCAATGTTGATGTCATGATCATGGAGCCAACATTGCATACAAAAACATCAATGTCTTAGTTATAAAGCCTAATGATAAAGGTTTTCCCCCCTAAGTTCCCCAGTATTTTGAACTGGTGCCACATGTCTAGTGAGATCATAATAATTACAAGTATAAATACCTGAGATACTCTCTCCGCTCCGTTAGGTATGTCGACCTGGAACTCGGCTTCTTTATCATACATGTCCTGTTTGGAAAGGTCAAGTTAGGGAAAGTAATTAGGAACTCATATGTTATTAAATAGATTCCAATTATATCCGATCTGAAGTGGGATCTAGATTATATGATACGTGTACTATGCATTAGAATAGATTTGGGAATTTTCTAGTCAATTTCTGATGGCAATGACAAGTAGGAAGTATTTCTAAAGTTAAAATATTTGGAATGTACCACTAAAGTTTTAAAGCCTAAATGTAATGCCTAAATAAAGGAGTAGTCATTTTCTAACAACATGGAGGTTGATGGATTTGGGGGGAACTAAATAATTTCACCCCCTTTTAGCAAACAAGCCAGCATGGTACGGGGCAGCCGCGCTCAATTTCAACCCACCTTGGGGGGGGGGGGGAGACATTTTCGACCCGTTTGCACAAGAATCTACCAAGCCAGTCCTGTTGTTACAGGGGTTTCAAAAAGGATGTTGGCAATGTCTCATAGGCCCACCCATGAACCGATTCCTCAGAAAACTTGAAGGAAGTTGAAACACCTCAATAGCTCAGTGGAAAGTTTATGACTTCAATTTTAAGAGTACAGAATGTCAAAAAGCTTTTTCTCTTCATGCCCAATGACCTTATTAGTCCTGAGTAATACCTGTATCTTTTTGATGCCAAGTCCTTCCCATGCTGTACGTTTTATCTCCACCCCAAGTTTAGGGCCACAGATATAGTCAGCTGTAGTGGGACCCGCCAATAGGAGGACGCAGACCAGCAGATACATCATGTAGAGGTGTCCTGTATAAGTAATAATCAGTAAAGGAGGTTTATTGAATTATGGTGCATGTGTCATGTTATCAATGTTTAATTTTTGAAATACAAGATTTACTATGCTTAACCATATGGAGGGCCGTCTTCAATGCCGCCCATTGAATACATTGAAAACAATTATAGCTTCCAAATTCATTATGTAGACAGTAGTGACAGGGAGAAAAAAACATTTCCTCGCTGTGTTCATCCGAACTTTAAATAAAAGGTATTATATAAATATGGATTTGAGGTCAAAAACAAATTTACCATCTCTCAGGATTTTTACATGTGAAGTACATACATAGATGAAGGCTCCATTTTTTGCCAATATAGAAAGTTTTTTGTTGTTGTCATTTTCGTATATTCAATACATGTATACATGTATTACCAATATAGAAAGTTTTTTTTGTCATTTACATACATTCAATACATATATTAAACATGTATTACCAACCAGCTTCAATGACAAAATCTGAAGGCAAGATAATATCTGAGGTCGCTAATGCCTTTAAATGGCTAAAAATAAGACTCAGATGCGGCTTATAGGATTAGAGGTGCGGCTTATGCGGAGATTAGACTTATATTATAACTTATAGTATGAACTAAATAACAAAGAAGTGGTAAAGGTGTATCATTGCACCATGTTGAAGTCTACATGTGTGTCTACTCTACATCCATCAGGGTCAATGAGAACTAGTGCATATCCTAGGATGCTTCTAGCCTTGTGTACAATCTCTACCATCCATAACCATTTACAACGCAACAAAACTCAATCCCTTCTGTGGTAATCATTCTCAGTTCTTTGAGACTTATTCTAGTTCAAATGTCCATCACAGTAACTGCAAATATGAGAAAATGGGAAGTCATAAACAAATAGTAGCAGAGAGTGTTTACACCTACCATACCAGCGCGAAGAGTAAGTACGAGGATATGGGTAAGTGTGAAAAGGAAGTATAGACGTTTACAGTGAAATTTGGGAACTTTTCCAAGTCGTGTTGCCCTATATAAAGATGGACCTTAATAACGCTTGGGTGAATCTATAGCTAGACTCTTATTTCGAATTACAGTATATTGTAATGCACAGACTGATTTATTTTGTTGTCATATTACCATATTTACCCTGGTTGCTATGCAAAAAGCGAAGTTACTGTCACTTACGGCACCTCCACCCTTACTGCAGTGTACCCCTGCTGTGGCCAAACTGGGGAGTTTTAGCTGGACCTGTGCTACTGTGTGCTGTAGGGAAATTGCTCTTAGTTATTTCCTCAAATAAGTAGCTTTTTTTGGAATTAGATTCTATAGGACCCTACTTAGACCATGATTTCAATTTCCACATGAAAATGTCAAATTTCTTATGAAAGTTATAAAGAGCAGGGGCCTTACAGGGATAATATGCATGCTCCAAGAGAAGCCTTGTAGCCAATCTTCGCCAGCATATTTTACAGCAAGCAAAAGGAACATTACTAACAAACCTGCATCTACCTAGTGGTGGGGGTTTTGGGGGTTGTAGGGGGTGCTTGATTATATAGATTGCCTGGAAAGGTTTTGTAGCTCAATCACGGATGGTTTTGTATAGTAATTGTTGTGACAGAAAGTAAAATGAGATACATACAAAACCTACTCTTTCAGGAGGGTCCATATGTAAAAGATCTCACAAACACAAATGAAAATTTTCACAATTGACCCTTTTTTTCTGTGAAGGTGCCACCAGTGCATCCCCTGTAGAAAACCATTCCAATCTACCTGTCTGCAATACAGTTTTATTTATTCTACTGATTTCTATCTCAGTACCATTTGCCCTGCACTGTAAAAAATAGATGTACTTTTTACAGATTCACTCTGTAAAATTTAACCCTGATTCACCGTTATTTGGAATACAATGAAGCATCGTAAATATCAGCCATTTCACAGTGGATCCTTGTTAAATGCTAACCTGGTTTGGATTACAATGATTCACCATAAATTCATCTTCTAATGTCAACTCCCAGAGGGAGCCACATATAGTGGATCCTGCCATAGATAGGTGGCCTGGTTTGTAAGAAGATTTTTCTGGAGAGTGTGAGCCCTTGAAGTGGAATATACATGTTGAAATAATGGTAATTTTCAATTAATCTATATGTTTGACAATTTAACAATTCAATCTTGTGATAATTCTGACAAAAGAAAGTAGCTGTATGGATCTATACACCTATTTTGTGGTAACATACTATACATACATATCCCCACCTCTGGGAACATAATCCTATAGAGTAAAACCTCTTGTATAGGGCATGGTTGGTATGCAAGTCAGATCGGCAGTGTGGCGTATAGGATCAGGACAAAGTCAAAATATGGCTCATCCGTAAGTTTTTAGATGTATACTACAGTAACTAAAGTCACCATAATCAGACTCCCTGTGAGGCTTATAGAATATTCCCAAAGTCTGTAATAGCATTGGCAATAACGCTGGTCAAATCTCTCTATGTTTGAATACTCTGAATCTATTAATGGTGATTCTATATCAAATTAACGGTGATTCAACGTAAAACTTTTATTTTGACGACTTTTTTTTTTACAGTGTGGCACCTACAATTTGGTCAGAATGAAAGAGAGACAGTGTTCCTCTCTCTCCTGTGAAATGTTATTTGATAAGATGTTTGATAATTATTTCATTTGGATTGTTTAGCACTATGACACATACAGACCCGGTGACGTGGCTCCTGACTGCCATACCTATACATATGACCCCTATCCCTCCTCACTTTTTCAGATTTTGGTTAAAAAAGAAAAAGGTCTGTGGAAATTCAGAACACTTTATCTTAGCACAATGTAAAAATCATGTCCGTGACATTGCTGACCACTGCCTACTATTGCCCAACATATCCTTGCCATCTGGAAAGTGAAAGTCTCATGTTTGAAAATACGGACCGGTACAGCACCAGTCAGGTGAGGAAGGTGGGTGCATCCTACCCACACACACACACCAACCCTGACTAAAACACACTCCCCCCCCCTGCTACACACTGCAGGAGGGTGTCACACATAACCCCCAGGTGGGAGGGTGGCCAGCTGGGCAGGCCTGCTACTATATAAGGCAGGCCAGGCCCCTCTGTGTGCTACACTTGGTCGAGCAGTGGAACTAAAGCCTTGTTAACCTTCCCTACGGTTGGTACACAGGGGGGGCCCACGCCGCGGCTACGACTGGTGTCAAACGCATGCGTAGCTTTCTCCACTTACCTGTTAGCACTTCAAGGCAGCATGTCTGGTAAAATGCCATAATACTCAAATACTACTAAATGTGAGAAGTGGTAAATGCTACATCCACACCAAAAAGACTTTCCCCTTTGAGTCATATTACATATTAGAGGCATAGCAATGTAGGAGAATAGAGAAATCTATGCTAGTTGGCCTGACATTGGGCTGTCCATGAAGCCTAAAGTCAGTCAACTTTGAACTGTTTCTGTAAGTATTTAAGGGATGTTCCACTGAAGCTAAAATTGGAAATAAATAGAATGATATATAATGTCTGAAAATGTCCAGTGGAGCATATGGGAGCATCAGTGCTTGTGGTTGAAAAGAATAGTTTAGATTGTGTCTAATCAGCACAGCATGCCACTATGAAGCATAGTGGCTAGTTCCTATAAATGCCAGTGGTGTCACCACTTGATGGCTCTTTCACCACTGACCACCCACTTGGATACTGCAGTGGACAATATTACGCATGTGTTTGTCACCAGGGCGGAGCCGTGGCATTCCCCCCCTGGTACACATACATGTTTGAAAATAAATAACATTCATCTGCAGCTTCTCAATATATCCTTTATTTAAAAAAAAGAGGATAACAGCATTATCCAGGCCACCTCATCATACGCAGAGTACATAAGCACAAAGTTACAGTATTATTTAGCTTTCTACATGCAATCATTCATTTCATGGCTGTGTCTCACGAGATCTGGCCATTGTGAACGTCCTTGACTGGGTGCCAGCTTTGACTGGGTGCCAGCTTTGACTGGGTGCCAGCTTCGACCGGCTTGATAGAAAATGGTGTATTATGGGCAGATGAAGATGTAAATGGGCTGAAAAGGTTAATGGATGTTATAACATTTTAAATTAGTAATTAGTATCCCATTAATATCTTCAAAACTGGCACCCGGTCAAAGCTGGTACCCGGTCAAAGACGAAAACATTGGCCCGATCTCGTGAGACACAGCCTTATAGCACTAGACTACTGATATTGTTGTAAACGCTTCTCTTTGAGACAGATAAGTAAGTTTATCCTGTGATATTGGCTTCAGCTATATTTTACCAGTAGCTTCACAGTTTCAAATAGAGTTACACTCATTCTGAATAAGACTCAGTGTCTTGGATATAATACAATTTAAATGATAATATGACAATAATAACACATGTATATGTAATTTGATAATCGGGAATATTCATGGTAAATACAATCAGTGCATGTAGTGTTAAAATGCCATATTATGTTGGCTGCTATTTATCATATTTGTCAATACACAAATAACCAAGTGCAATGGGTTAATTACCATTATATTGTGTTGTATGCATAAAACAGTGGCAATGTATATGTACATAGATTGCTCATACTAATACTAGATAAGTCAAACTGAACACTCCCTTTCAGTACTTTGTCTCATATTCTCGTATTTATGTGCCATTTTAAAACAGTGTACCAAGATATATTGACTAATGAGAACCTTCCAACTTGCTCCTAATCCTGTCATTACATGGGTATATTGTTCTCGTCTAACATCATCTTTTATCATCAGTCTATCAAACTTATATGGGAGCTAGTGGAAAGGTGTTTTAGACATGGGGTTTAGGGTACTATGTAAACTTCATCATGAATACTCATCTTTTAGAGAATAGACAACTCCCTCTTCCTGCATCTGAGTGTAAATGCAAATTTACTAATGCAAACTAGCGACCTTGATCAATCAAATTGACATTGGAACTGTAAACTTGGTCAGCACAGCAACTCAATATGAACAAAAATCTAAGGTTTTCCCAAAAGATTCTTATACAACCTGTAGCTATAATAGCTCAAATGACAGGTTGCCCTATACACACTCCAAATGATAAATTGTTCATTGTTACTAGGATAATTTGGTAACTATAGCTACCAAAATGCACAAATTTCATCTAGCCTTTAGGTGACTTACAGGTCACACGTAGGCCTACATGTATCAACGTGTTCATTATCAACAATTTTCCGAAAGCAGTGGTTTCAGTGACTAGATTCATTGATATTCATCATATTCCGTATCGAATTCGTACCATGATTGCTAGGCATCAACAATGATGTTGCTAGGGAACACATCCATCACACAGAAATGCAATTATCACAAATGTATGTTTAAGTCTGTTTATGGGGGGGAGCATATCTTCATATTTCTGCTAAAGCTATTTTTCTCATCTGTCGGTAGGCATGGACTGTTTTTGTCTTTCCTCTGTTAAAGGTGCTAAGGGAGTGTCCATTTACTATTTACAGGGGGGGTGGTGTAAAAATTTCTGACCCCTCCTGAGGGGGGGTGTCAAAATTTAAGCCCCTGTTTAGCAAAAAAGCCCGCGCGTTACTATAGTTGAAAGGGGGGGGCGCGAAAAATTTTCGCCGCCTTCAGGGGGGGGCGCCAAATGTTACACGCGCCCTTGAGGGGGGGGCGTAAAAAAAATTCGCCCCTACGCGCGAAATCTCACCACCCCCCCTGTAATTAATAAATGAACACTCCCTAAAGTGACATCTCCGTCGTTCTTGCAAGAGCAGGGTTTGGCCCACACTGCACGCTGGTCACAGGCCTAGTGTAGTACGGGCCAAACCCTGTGAGTACAATAACCACTGAAGAGGTCACTTTTAAATGTTGCTCTGTATTCATTTCATAGTTTTCTACGAAAATAAGAGACAACCCCCGTAAAAAATGTGAACAAAATACATGAAATTAAACATTCCCAGGGGTCACGTGACCCTCTGAGCTAGCAACATGACAACAGCGTGCACTACGCTCGAGGCTTATTCAACACTTCACACAAATACAAGAAGTTAACAGTTCTAGCAATGAAGTAACAAAGGTCTTAGATTTCATATTATCTAGCCGACATATGACTTTAGGTAGGTTGCACTTGATGAGCTGCCTTCTCGGGGGAAACCTGAATCGTGGGGACTCGTCTGCACAGCACCTACATCTAGGTCTGCCGGTACAACCCCTTCAGCTTCATCTGAAATGTTTCCTTCATATGACCTCTCATCTACATTCAGTTCATTCTCATCATATGATCTGTACTTCTTATTCAAGGTGTTATTTCTATCTGTGACACCACTCTGACTTTGCCCCCGCACAATAGATGTCTTGTTGGCAGGGTCAGGCAGGCTGAGGGACAGGCTGGGCCCATCATAATGCCACTCCTTTACCACAGCTTCTGCATTGGCATAGACATCTGCATTGATACAGTTTAGGTCACCAGCAGTTGACCCTTGCATGTTAGACAGATAGCCCGGGGATCCCTTCCCTGATACTCTTTCATTTTGTACAGCCGGTCCAGAGAAATTCGATCCATCTGAATAACAAGAGCTCTGTACAGCTTCCGGAGCAGGATGGCCACAAGTATTAATGTGGTTCTGGCTAGCTTGACTGTGATTGGCTGAGGCATGGTCACGTGGGGGGAGGTTAGGAGGTTCTCCATTGAGGAGGGGAATAGGAGTGGTGTGATATGGCGCTAGGACTGTACCTTCTGTTGGGATTGGGGGCTCAGCATAATCACCTTCCTTGACCTCTTTTGCTTTAGACCTTTCCACATAGTGATACACACAAGAGATAGCAGTACAAACAACAACAGCTATAGCAAAACCAGCAACAAGACCCTTGACAAATTCCAGGTTTGTGATACCAATGCTTGTGTCGAGGGGCTACATGATGCGCTCCTGCATGATGCACTCTCACTCCTGGCGCCCCCAGCTGAGGCGCACCGAGTGACCAGGAAGTACCCTCAAGTGGCTGAGTGGGGAAAACCCACAGGGAACGGGACAGCCTGGCACACTCACAGTAAACATACTGGAGGAGTGGTGACAGGTGTCCAGGGTGTTCCTCCTCTCCTGTCACACAGCCCCCCGCAGGGTGGATGGGTGACAGGAGGACGGGTCTATTTATAGACTGATGGACGACTCCTGGGTCTCAGCCTGACAGGGCTGAGAGCTATAAATACCCTCTGGATTCCTCCAGAGGGTGTCTTATACATCCAGGAGCCGGGAGCCATGCTGGAGGAACTAGCCTTCCTATTTATCTCCATAGGGCTAGCCATGCTACCCTACCTACTGCAGACATACATGTGAGGTGGCACTCTCGTACGTATCTATCTATGTCCTACTGATATAATAAAACCGGATATCAACTCTAATCTATTGTGTCTCCTTGTCGGATCATCTACATCAAATGACCTCTCGACACTGGTGGAGAACCTTTGGCTGATTTCCATTAAAAGTTAACCTCTGCACATGCCATGAGTACCAGTGGTAATCAACTGGAGTCACAATTACCTGAGTTTGATAACCTACCGGTAGCAAACACACATAGTACAGATACTGCTACGAGCCTCCAAGCCAACCCCACCACCCACACAGGAGGAGGAACCCCTACTACACCCCAGCAGACGAACCATCCTCCACCGGCCCACACGTCGCCTACACCACAGAACCAAGTGACAACCATCTCTACACAGAAGCCTGGAGCCACTTTCAGCCTAGGTTCAGTAGGAGACGTCTCATCTAGCACGGATCAGATAAGTCCTTTTAATACTAGTACAACACCTGCACCAGCAGCCTACGACCCCAACGTTAGGCCTTACTACCCATTGTTTGATCTAGACTCATCTGAGGATCAGGAAGTGCAGGACGTGTTGGGGAACATCTCTCCCATTCCACCACCCACACAGGGTGACCAGGGTGTTTTTCTAACACCTCGTGGTGACGCTGGGCAACTTTTTGATTTTCAAGCAGCAGTTTTTCAAGCTAAGAGGTCTCAGGAGAGGAGAGACTACCTCAGCCGCCATTTCGATCGGCAGCAGCCTATACCACCCCCCAGCCTTGGGAGCAGCTCCAGCAGCTCCGGAAGCTACACCTCTGGCGACAGAACATCTCCAGGGACAGAGGCTGAGAAGGGGAGGCCCAGCGGTATACCTACCAACGACTCCTCCACTGACCCACACTGGCACACTGAAAGTGACACACCCTGGAGCAGTCTTGGAGGATTATCCAGCATCTGGAGGCCCAATTACCAGGACCCAGACTCACCTCTGCTAAGACAGTCAGGTATTCCAGTCCAACAGGTGAGCAGTGAATCCGGATCCAGTGACATTTTTAGGCCGATAGGTAGAGATACTTCTACCCCACTAGACTGGAATAAGCTATCTGTCAACTCGGCTCCACACACCCTGGAGGAGCAGCCCACCCCGCCGGCGTTGGCAGAACCTGCTGCACCAATCTGGTATCCAAACCATCAGGACCCTGATTCTCCCCTGCTAAGGCAGTCAGGGGCCCCTGCAGCATCTCGGCAGTCCAGTGATTCGGACGACCTATATTGTATAGACCCCCAGAAGGCCAATAGGGGCGCCAGAATTGAAAAGGCGGTGAGAGACATAAACGATTACCAAACACACCGTTTTAACCACACCCCAGTAGGCTTTGATCCAGATTTCTTGTTTTCTGGAATTCAGCACGACATATACAGTGGCCTACCACCCCACACTCTACAGGAGTTGGCAGCCGACGGTGGTTTTTACGGATCTCTTGAGGCTCTCACTAGGGCACACAACAGGTTTCATAGCTTCACAACACCCCTGATCGCAGCCGTGCGTGAGGAGTTGGGTGACCACCTGTTCCCAGGTAAATTAACACCCACCGGTCACACACAGGTCAGTGCCCCAGCGGCAACAGGCTGTGTCTCACCCACTCAGGAGGTGAGTGAAGCCAAATCCAAACCCCTAGCGACCCCCTTACCCACCCTTCTACAAAAATTGGTGGAAAAAGGGGAGTCCCAGAGCTACATACAAGGTGTGGCTAGTGAGGTGAGTCCTAGGGACTACTCACAGCAAATCAGTGAGGCCATAAAGAGGTGGCGCGCAAATCAGACCACACCCAGGAGGAGCGCAGCCACCCCCACCTCTACACCCAGGAGGAGCGCAGCCACCCCTACCTCTACACCCAGGAGGAGGCCACAACCATCACCCAAGCCTATATCATACAGGAAGGCGCACAGGAGGTGGAGAAGATTGGACAGGCCCTGTCCGCAAGTGGTCATCCACTCATTAGCCTCCTCTGCCTTCTCAGACTACCACCAGGAGGACCCTGCAGCATTTGAAAGGCTAATCAGAAGGGACCTACACAGGGACTTTGTAGAAAAAGGACTGCCAGCAGCGGTGGAGAAACTCACCACCCCACTCAGAGGTCCCTCACCGTCCTCGTCTGAAGATTCCTATTTCCAGGAGTGTGAGTTCCCAGCCCCAGTCACACCACCAGCTAGAAGCAGATCAGCTGAGCCTACCGCTGCTCACACTGCTCCCTCCGGAAAACACAGGAGCCGCTCAGGATCACCCAAGAGGCCCCCAGGAGACTACTCATACCACCTGGAGCGCAGCATCGACGGGGCAGTTGGCCCAAAGACGAGGGCAACATCGCCCACCCTACAACGGCAGATACCTTTCACCAAGAGAAAAGGTAAACAACAAATCAACATGAGCAGGAGAGGCAATGGAGAGCCTCAGGGACGGCAATCACCTGACCCCAACAGCGCCCTAGTGAAAGAAGTGGTCATGGCCATGAGCCAAAGCATGGCCTCCCTGTTGTCAGCCCAGGCTAAGGACATAGCCCAGAAGATGGGAGAACTGGAACAGGGTGTAGGCTCCAGACTGGATAGGATGAGCGCCGACATACAGAGAGTGGAGGAAAGAAGCCATGACACCACAAGGGCACAGGAGAGGCTGGACCGTGCCATACAAGATAGACAATTAGCTGCCATGGAGCGTGGGGAGGATTTCTCTCTCAGAGTTGGTGACAGATTGGCCAGCGACATGAGAGACATGAGGAATGAGCTACAAAGGGACATGGAACAGCGTCTCAGAGGATTGGAGATCGGGTTTGGACGTCAACACCACCATTTCAGCCAAGCAGAAGGAATGACACCATCACCCATACTCCAGGGTGGAGCCGCTGGTGGCTACCCCCACGACAGGGGTGCATGCACTCCTGCTGAGAGGTGCCCACCTTTCACATCCACCCCCTCTCCGAGCAAAGCAGTTTTTGGAGACCCCACTGGAAGAGTGAGCACAGGAGGCTACAGTACAGCCATCCCAAGCGCCCCACCTCCCACACCTGTGAGTGGTGTTTCAACCACCCACCAGATGGCAGCACAGCTCACTACACAACACCAGTCACCGGTCAGGCGTGATGTTGGCATGGTCTCCAACTCCATTTACATGCCTACCCCAAACCTGCCTCCTGCAGGCATGAACCAGCCCCAGGGTCAGAGATTGGACCCCTACACATCACGGCATACTGCCCCACCAGGACCACCCCTCCATGCACAGAACCCAGGTGGCCGCCAGGAGGGAGACCCAGCTGAGATCAGGTACACCAGCGCCCAGTTGAACTCTTTCACCAAACCAAAAGTGTTCGACAGGCAGACGGCCTACAGATCAGCAGAAAAGTTCCTGGCAGAGTACAAGTTCTACATCGAGGCCATGTACCCCAATAACCAGTACATGCAAGCAAAATGCATGTATGGGCATCTGGACGGTAGGGCAGCTTCCTGGTATTTCTCCAATGTCATGGGGAAGCCCTTGATGAATGACAGGGACCTCATGTACGCTGCCTTCCTGGAAAGATTCAGTGGGGAGGACCCTGACACCGTCATCAAAGTGTACAGAAACAGGAAACAGAAGGCTGGAGAGTCTGTAGAGAGTTACATGACTGATATGATAAGTCTCCTGTCAAACAGCCAACTGGACGAGAAGACCCAGGTGGATTACCTCATCAATGGGTTCAGGCCGGAAATTGGTAACCCTCTGCGGTGTGAGCTACCCACCAAGATCACAGAGGTGGAGAAGCTAGCCACCAAGACAGAGGTGACCTTCAGCTCTTTGAGTTCCCAGCTCAAGCAGTCCCCAACCCAACAGGCTGAGCTGTGTGAAGTCAGCCCCCAGCAGAGAGACAGGAGCTGGAACAACAACAGGAGGCAATACAACAGCTCCTACTGGAGCGGCAACAGGGATTCCAGGCTGGACCCAGGTTTGAATAGATCATACAGTTCAGACTACCAAAGCAGGTTCAATGACAGGTTCAACAACTGGAACGACAGAGGTTTCAACAACAGCTACAACAGATCAACATCCAGAGGCAGGGACGACCAGAGGGACAGAGGTAGGGACAGATTCAGGGGCCGCAGTCCCTACAACAACCCCCCCAGGGAGCATAACAACTCCGGTAACTACAACAGAAACTACAGGAGTAACAGTCAGGACTCCCGGGGTGGTGACTCTAGATACAGGTCGAATTCAGGTGGCTACAGGAGGGACCAAAGTCAAACTAGGTCAGAATCCATGGGCCGCTATGACAGATCTGCTTCTAGGGATAGATCTGGCAATTACAACAATAACAGCAGCAGCAACAACAGCCCGAGGAACAGGTCTTCATCTAGGGGCAGAGACAGCCAGGATGACAGACAGAACCCCAGTCAGCGCCGATCCAGGGACCAGACCCCAGGAAGAGGGGACGACAGGGGTAGATCCAGGGAGAGACAGGGAAACGACCGCCCTGGAGACAGAAGCCGTGACCAGTCCAGAGACAGCTCTAGAGGGGGTGAGAGACAAAGATCCTCCTCTAGGTCAAGGGACTAGAGGTCCGGGGAAGGTCACATAACATCCAGTGACCAAGCCCCCACCACCAGTACAGAGACACACACCTTAAGCAGCATCTCCACACCAGTGACTACAGCACACCTTAGCAGCATGGACGTCAGCAGACCAGACACCATCCTGTCCATGGACGTGAACACACCTGCAGAGACCTCAACAACCAGCAGCACATCCAGCACACCACCGGAAGCAGCCAGCACGAGTCACATGTGTGAGGAGTCATCATCAGACGTGGGGTCAGCCACCCTCACCCTGGGTGTGAAGACCCAAGGTAAGTGCAGGCACACAGGTAAGGTTTTGTATGTAGCTGCCAACATCTCAAAGGGCTCTGTCAGTGTGGAATTAGCAAATGTAAAAAGCAAAGCCTTGGTTGACACAGGGGCGTCTCTGTGTTTTATAAGCAGGAGGCTGTTTGACAAAATAACAAATACCAGCATTTGCACTCATGTAAAAAGGTCCAACATGTCAGTAGTATTGGCTGACGGCAATGCTGTTCAGGTGGATCTATCTGCCTTTGTTTCATTCACGATACAGGGAGTCCTTTTCAAGGAAAGGTTCCACGTGTTACCCAGACTTAGTAGACCAATGGTCCTGGGAGTCAATTTTCTCAGGAAATACAGGGGAAAGATCTCTTTCCATGACGAGGAACAGACCCCACCAAATTCCATCTGTGCTCTGACAGATGAATACATCCCAGCAAACAGTGAACACACCTTCAACGCCATGGTGATAAACCATGAGGAGTTGACAGGCCAAGTAGGTATCACTGAGAGACTAGAACCTGATCAGAGCTACCTCATCAAACACACAATAGTCTCCCCCAAAACAAAAAAGAACATAGTTCCCATCACTATGGCTAACCCAACTGATACTGGTTTCTACCTGAGAGGACATTGGCCCATTGGGAGGTTTGTACCTCTTGATATGTCCCAGGCAATACCCCTGGGTTTGTTGGGAGGTGGAAACGGCGAATGCAGTGCCATCAGTCAGGAGGAGGATTTTATCCCAATCAACAGCGGGGAAAACCCACTGGACTGTCTGCCCAAGGGCGACGAGCCATTGAAATACAAGGTTTGCCAAGACCTCAGTGAGGACCAAAAGATCCAAATCAGAACCATAGTAGAAAGCAACAGGAAGGCATTTGTAATAAATGAAAATGCCATTGGACTCAACACTGAGAATGAGGTGACCCTAGAACTCAAGCCTGGCGCCAAACCCTGTAACAGACCATCATACAGAATGTCCCCACACAAAGAGGTGTTTCAGAAGGAATTACTGGAAAAACAACTAGAACAGGGAGTGCTTGAGGTGTGCTCAGAGCCTTCTGAGTACAACAGCCCAGCCTTCCTAGTGGCTAAGCCACAGGGTGATACATCCAAAGCCTCCGGCTGGAGGATAGTTGTTGACTATAGGTGGGTTAATCAAAACCTAAAGTCTTTTTCATATAGTTTCCCAAGAACTGACGACCTCATGGACACCATAGGTAGAACAGGAGCCAGGTATTTCAGCAAGCTGGACGTCTACTCAGCCTACCACCAGATCAAACTGGCTGAGGAATCCAGACACATCACCACTTTCTCAGCAAACGGCACAAGATACAGGGCCAAGGTGTTGCCAATGGGACTGAAGACCTCAGGATTGGCCTTCCAAAATGTGATGGAGCAGTTGTTACTGAAATGTAAATACAGAAACGCTGTGGCATATGTGGACGACGTGGCCATCTACAGCCCCACATGGGAAAGACACCTGGAAGATCTTGATGAGGTGTTGAAACTCTTCATAAAGGGTAACATCAAACTCAAATCAGAAAAGTGTGAGTTTGGCACGACCAAGATGGATTTCTTGGGTTTCAGAGTGAATCAGGAGGGCCTGTCACCCTCCCCAGACAAAATCTGGCCCATCAAGACCTTCCCTGAACCTAAGAATGTAGCCGAGTTCTACAAAATGGCCCAGTTCTACAAAAGATTCATCAAAGGCTTCGCCCACGTCATGAAGCCACTGTATGATTTGTTGAAGGCAGGGAAGTCATTTGTCTGGACAGCGGAATGCCAGAGGTCTTTTGACAAAGTGAAGGATGGAATCTGTTCACAGGCGACTTTAAGTTTCCCAGATTTCACAAAGCCTTTCATCATTTTCACAGACGCCTCTGACACTTCATGTGGAGCAGTCCTCACCCAACTTGACAGCAATGGGTTCTACAGACCCATAGAGTTTGCTGGCAAGTCACACACCAGCCAGGTGACCCGCTATTCTGTCACAGACCGTGAAATGCTGGGTGTCATCTTTGGCATTAGAAGGTTCCACCACTACATAGATGGCACACATTTCACCCTATACTCTGACCACACTGCACTTGTCTCCCTGTTTAACAAGAAAGAAAACATCACAAATGGGAGGCTGGCCAGATGGATAGACACAGTCATGGCGTATGACTTTGAGGTGAAATACCTCCAGGGCAGAGCCAACATAGTGGCTGATATGCTGTCAAGGAGGCATTATCCGCCCCAGCCTGAGGACTCAGCACCAATTAGGTCTCAAGGCAAGTTGATATTGCCCCCAAAGAAGCTACAATTCTCCAGCATACTGATCACCAAGTTCTTCCACGCCGAGGAGCCTATACCAGTGAACCCTATACTGCTAGGTGCACCCAGCTCCATACTGAAAGGCGGTAAGCCCTGGGGTAGCAGCAACACCAAGGCAAAAGGGGTCATTGCCAGGAAAGGCAGTGTGGAGAGACAGCAGCTGGAGACCAGTTTGGGCGAGCCAGAGACCCTATGTGTGGTAACTAGGTCAGCATCACAGACGTTGTTGTGACACATGATACCGCGGGAGCACCAGCTGACCCAGTCCCGGCCCCTCCAGCTGACTCCAGAGTCAGGGAATCTAGGTCACGACCCAGAAAGGGGAGTGCACACAAGGGCCCACAAAGGGTATCACACAGAACGGCTGAGGGTAAAAGGAAGAAATTGGTCCACAAATTGGAACCCTTGGCCGCTGAGGCAATCAAATTCCTGTCCTCACACACATCCTTGACCCCGTCCAGCCAGGATCTGATCCAAGAGCAGAAAAAGGACCTTTTCATAAGGGCCCTTTACAACTACCTCCATGATGAGAGCCTGCCCACTGACAATTCACTGGCACGTCAGATCATGTTATACCATGACCAGTTTATAATCATACACTGTGTGGTATACAGAATGACACACTCAATGTTGGGCAAGTCAGTGGACCCCACCCTCCAGGTGGTGATACTAACCCAGTGGGCAGAGAGCCTGGTTGAAGCCACACACTCGTCCCCTTTGGGTGGACATCTAGGCTCAACTAGGACCTACAATGCCATCAAGTCAAGGTACTATTGGAGAGGCATGTACAAAGATGTACACGACATTGTAGGTACATGTCACATCTGCTTGACCACCAAGAAAAAGCCAAAGAACATGAAGACTCCCATGGTCCTAAGAGAGCCAGTGTTGACGGCATACACCCACTTGACCATGGACGCCATTGGGCCATTCACACCGGCCAATGATGGTAGCAAGTACATACACGTGGTGGTGGACCATGCCACAAGACACATCACGGCATGGTCATCAGTAGAGAACACAACTGCATGTGTGGCCTTGGATTTCTTCAATAACGTCATCTGTAAGCAGGGGGCACCCTCAGTCCTGAACACTGACAATGCCAGTCAGTACAAAAGCAAGGATTTTGAGGACATGTGCTCCAAGTTTGGAATCAAACATGTGACTGGTAGTGCTTTCCACAGCACCAGCCAGGGCCTAGGTGAGCGTCAGAATCAGTCACTGGAATCCTCACTCAGAAGTTTCATAGCTGAGGTGTCCAGGTTTGTGAAGGACGCACAGGGCCATTGGTCCACCTTCCTCCAGGCGGTGGTGTTCAGTTTGAATAACACCACAGCCCCCATCATGGGTTACTCTC
Organism: Harmothoe impar; assembly: GCA_947462335.1. Lineage (NCBI taxonomy): Eukaryota > Metazoa > Annelida > Polychaeta > Phyllodocida > Polynoidae > Harmothoe > Harmothoe impar. Next base: position 17,439,270 of record OX381718.1, on the reverse strand, counting down.
CAAATCTGTTGTTGATGGGTAGACAGCCACACCTCCCCACCGAGGCAGCTTTGGCACTACTGAAGAACAACTGCAAAGACAACATAGAGAAATTAACTCAAAATATGTTAAATCTGAAAGATAGCATGATGTTGTCAGCAGCGGCCAACATGAAGGAGGCCCACAGGAAAATGAAGGCCAAACATGATATGCACGCGGTAGAGAGTGGCTACAGGGAAGGGCAGTTGGTGTACCTGCACATACCATCCCTGTTAAGGAAGGGCACCAGCAAGAAGCTACAACCCACCTACAGTGGCCCATACCTCATAATCAAGGCCACAACACCAGTCACTATGAGGCTGAGAAGGCTGTCCGACGCAAAGGTGTTCAAAAAGGCTGTACATGTGTCCAGGTTGAGAAGACCTTTGTCTAAAGCCAGCGCCAGGGCCGTGCTGAGAAGATTGGAAAAGGGGCCCCCGGGCACATTATGCAACCCAGACGCATTGAGAGTCCATACCCCGTTGACTCCCAATGAGAAGGCCAGCAGGATCATTGACAGGCCGGCCAAGGCAAAGAACAAGACCAGAACCTTGGTACCAGCACAGGTGAGAAAGCCGGCAGTACAAAGGAAGAGGAGACCCCAGGTCCCCACCAGACCTCCAAGGGCTACCGGGTCCAGATACAGCCTAAGACTGAAAATTGTCCTACCCGCTAGATTCAGGAATTGATACCCCCCCCCCCCCCCCGAGGTCTTGTTTGTAAAAAGTATAAACATGTATTAGCATGGCCTCTTTATATCAGTATATGTTAACCCATATTTGAATATTGTGTATTTTCTTTAGATTTTCTTATTTTATTATCACAGTAATATTTCTGTGTGTTTATCCACAAGTTTTTTTTTACCGGCCCACAGTTTCTTCCCATGGCCTTTGCAGTAAGGCCGGCATGACATCAGACTAGGCAGTCTGAGCATGCGTAAATGGGCGGAGAGAGCCACACTATCTGCATGTGTGTGATATGTGTGTGCGCATTCCGGATCCCCAACATCAGCATTTAGCTTTTAAAAATATAAATACACCTCGGCATCACCCATGGGAACCTTTTAGCGCCACATTAGTGAGACTCTGTCCCACTGCAATGGACGACAAACCTGATAAGAGCGCCAATCGGTGACAGCACGAGACGCCAGTGATTCACCCATACTATGCAACACCCACCCCACCCACCATCCCCCCCCCTACTAACCCCGCCATCTTTTTCAATCCATTTTTTCTATCAAAGGCCTGTCTGAGAGTGTTGGGTGTGTAATTGTACGCCACATACTTTGACACAAATACTTCCCGGGCGACTCAGAGATATGGCGGCACCAAGCCGTCATTTAGACCGTCAATTCCCCAAGTCCAGTGACATAGGGTCACGTGACCTGACCTTAACCCAATCGCCAATCGCCACCCCGTCGGTGGGGTAGCCCTGACACTATATTTGGAAAAGCTAAACTTGCCTCACAACCCCCCCCCCCGCAGACCAGAAGTTTCAGAGGCAGATTTCTGGAAAAATACCCCTGGATGTCCGTTCTTAGCATTATTTTTAACACTATTTTCACTCTTGAAACATCCCTGAGCCATTCACAAATCCACCACAATTTTTTTTAGAAAATAATCATTATAAAAATATTCATTTGAATCAGATACCAGGGTTAGGATTATTTAACCAAATCGCTCTCGGCACAGACTACCAGGATTTCAGTAATGTGCCTAGAGGCCGCCAGGCAAACCCCTAACAACCAGTTAAGATACACCGGTTGCCTAGCAACCACCTGCACTCCCAGTAAACACAACGACGTTGGTCAGATGTAAATCTACGTTGAATTTTGGTCTGAACTACGTAATTTTAGTAGGTTTATCAACGTCAAAACGTTAAGGTTTATTTACCAATTTCAAACCTGCAGGTCAGATTTATGTAGCTCCTGAAGACGTTAATCTATGTTTAACACATTACATGTAATTCTACATAGTAGGACTCAGACAAAGACTTGTAATATATTGCAGACAAATTTACATTTACAAACAATATTCATACAAAGTAACTACTATAATTTTCAATCTCATCTCATTCTACATAGTATATTCCTGTAGTTCAATTGAACAGCCTGACAGTATAGATCTGTTGAATAGTTTTGGCTGCAGAGAGGCTTTGTATTTCTTCCATCACCACCAATGTGGTGTCCTCACAGTAAAGTGCCTCAAAGCACCTATTCATGCACAATACTTTAATCACCTGTCCTTTATATATAAATATTCTATTGAATGCGGTTTATTTGCATGATATTGAATTCACAATTAATGAGAATTTACTGCTTGAATGTGGTAGATTTGTTAAGGAGCTGTAATATACTCTCCATAATTGATAGTGCTGCCACCTAGTGTGACACAGGAAAGTCATCTACCCAATTGAAGTTGAAAAGTTACGTCTTTTAACGTAGATCTACGTAGAATGTTTACGTCTGAATGAGGTAGATCAACGTAAATCAGACGTCTACATCTGTTGAACGTAAATAAACCTTAACGTTTTGACGTCTACAAACCTTCCAAAATTACCAATCTCAAACCTTTTGGTTGGACATCTACCTAGAGAAACCTCTGAGCTATGTTGGAACTACGTAGGGTGTTTACTGGGCTATAGCTTGAATTTTTTTTAGCCGGGTTTTCTATTTGTACTCCTATGAGATGGGAAGGTTATCAAGATGCCTCAGGGCACCAGAATATAGGGTCTGACTTATTGTTTATTTTTGAATATTTAATTTTTTTTTTTTTTTTTTTTTTTTTTTTTTTACATATTTATTTATTTCTTTATTTTTAGAATGTTTTTTATCTTCTTAGCGTCAAAACTAAATGTACGCGGGGATTATATACTCACCCCTTCTGGTGTGGTGCAAATCCAGTGCCTGGTGTGGAGCTGAAGCGGTAGAGACCAACCACATATCGGTCGGCTATAGAGATCTCTGGCTTGTTCTGGTGCGTGTATACACGGAATGCAGCTTTGCATTGGGGAGACCGCAGCAGCGTGCCCTATCTTTTTTCCTCTTGCATACACCGGTGTGAAGGCCTCTGTTTGGGAATTAAGAGGACCAGGTGGCTTGAGAAAAGACATAACAATATTTTTCCCCTTTGTTATGACACATCTCGGAATTTATTTATTAAAAGTTTCTTTTTGGAAGACCAGTACAAGTCTACTCGAACTTTCGATCTTTGATAACCAACTTCAGCCCCAGTACTAGGGCACCTTGTATAGGGTAAGTGCGGCCACACATACCCTATTGAATATTCATAGACGAGCTGCTCACACAGCCAAATTCAGGGATAGCCACTCCCCTCTGGGGTAAAGTTTGACAGGGATGAATTAGCCAGCTTCCCGACGATCCAAACTTAAGTGGAATCCCCAACACCTCAAATTAGTTGCACAAAATTATCCAAAGCACCTACATCCCCAGCACTTTTGGAAACTTTTCACAACACCTAAACACTCTTTTTCACACAAGCTGATCACCGGGTTTCTCAGGTAGCAGGAGGATGGGCCTCAGGCTGAGGTAGGTGTACAGCGGACGCTTGTACCTTTTGGCATTGATTCTGCATTCACTATTTTCTAAAACTGAATTTATGTCCCAGACAAACAAATCTACGTTGGCGTGGTCAAAAGTGCTCGTAATAAGCTCCGCGGATATTTAACCCCCTCTGCACCAGATGAATATTTTTGAGACACCACACTAGGGCCAGAACCACCCCCGGGTACTCAGACACTCTAGCATTGCCCATGAACTATCAGCCCGGGAAATTCATAATTCTCGGCCAATTTTTTTTCTTTAATTCACAATCACTAATTCACTTTTATATATATATGAGAGTCTAGCTCTCAAAGACAAATTGATATTATCAATTTTCCTTTGGAAATTCTGTTTGAACGGACATCTTTGGACACTAGCATATTAAACCCCCCCCCCCCAAATACCACCCACCCTTATTCAAATATAGGCCATAAGATGCACAGATTCTGCTGATAGTACCCCGCCCATAGGAAATTAGTTATTATTATTATTTCTATTTTTGATAGTCTTGTACTTATCATTTGATTTTTTTAAAACCACAGCCCTTTCGACCAGAGTTACATCCTGCCACAGGGCAGGGAGGAGGAGCCATGGACACTGGACTTGCTCCTCTCAACCCACGGAATCAGGTCCCCCAACCTCTCGGTGCAATCTGTGAGGAGGCTTGTATTGCAGGAGGAGGGCCTGATCCATTCATTTGGACAGGAGGAGGAAGGGAAATTCATGCATGATCACACAGTACATGCACAACTATGTCTGGCAAACCCTTTCGTTGATGTGGCTGTCCGGTCAATCATTTACGATTTTTGCAACGACTCACCGAGTCTGCCTGATTGGGGGCAGTTCGCGGAGCCGGTGCAGGGATACCTGGCCTACCTGGCAGCAAGAACCTTCATCCGTGTGGTGGAGGGTTTTGAGATGTTGCCGGGTGAGGCTGGGATGAATGACCGGCAGGCTGTGTTAATCCAGGAAGTGAGAACCACCCTGAGGTTAACAAAAGAGGTACTCCTGGTGTACCATGTAGCGGCCCTGAGGAGCTTCACCTTCAGGCCGGTGGCCAACACCAGGAATGGGTTCCCAGATTTCCCGGAAGTGCCGCCAAATTTGTAGCACGCTCGGGGTAAGTGCTCGCCTCTACTATTGAATTTCTTTTATTTATTTATTTATTTTTTTGCTGTAAATTTGCTCGCTTACATATCATCGCACATAAAAACCACAGGTTGGAATGGTAAGGATTCTCACCCGGAGGCAAGTCCTACATCACTACAATACTACCCCCCCCCGCCACAAAGGGGCAACAAGTTTTCTTTTTTTTTCCTCCCTCAAAACAGTTTTCTTTTTCCTAGGCCTAGAATGGGAACCAATAGCCCCCCCCCCCCCCCCTTGGTAACCAATTCATCCATTTTGTGCGTCGGACAGGGGTCAAACAATAACCTCCAGATGAGGCACAAGGAATCCATTCACACGACAAATCCTGCACACGCGTGACATATACCCCCCCCCCCCCCCCGAGTCACGTGGCCATTAAATAGCCTGACGGGTTCCTGCCCATGCCAGTCAGGTCGAGACACTCGTCAGTAAACACCAACACCCCCCCCCCCCCTACAGAACAGGAACCAGTATGGCGCCGACAGAACCAGGTCACTCTGACACAGTTACTCCAGGGTGATCTAGCAGGGCAGGAAACACCCGGCCCCGCCACTCCTGTCAGCCAGTCCATAAAACCGTCGGGATCTGGGCCGACGTGACCTACCTAAAGGACAGGGGACATTAAAAACCCCGACCCTCCTTTATTTCCGGGAACAGACATGTCAGGGGGACCATTTAACATAAGAGAATTGGGACACCCTGACCCACAAGGCCGACATGTCGGCCCACTCGTCCAATCACAGCACCCTGGGAGACATTACTCTAAACCCCCCCCCCCCCCTTTACACCTACCTTGTCTTCCCCTGTCACACAACACAACCCCCACCCACCCCACCTTTCAGGGACGACAGAGTGACAACCGGGACGAATCTAAAAATAGGATTTCGGGTTTCCCAAATTCACCCCACGCCAGCACCCCCCACCCCTGCCCACCCCGCCACTTAGGCATTTATATGGGTGCTGAGCTGCTCCTCCGCCACACCACTTGCTCACCAACCCAGGAGGAGGACCCCCACAGCAACTGACACCACACACACCCAGCCCTACACAGCAGCCATGGCGGACTCCACCGTCACCCAGATCCGCAGGTTGGTTATGCGTCTACTCCAGCTTCTGGAGACTAACACTTTTAAAGTTGACAGACCTTCCACTATAGAGACCTTTTGGATCTATCAGTACATAGTTGCAAACTTAGAAACCTACCTCTACATGCTGTTGTTTCTTTTACACCATCTAGATTGCTGTTCGTCCTCGGGTTCCTAGCTCAGGCTGTCAGGTGCTACCACCCTACCCCCTCCACCAACACACCCATAGTTAGGCCCAACTATGGGGTCCTTTTCTCAGCAGACCCCACTCCCTTGGTGAATGGTCACATGACCTACCCCCTCCGTTTCAGACTAAACATATCATTGGATTTGAACATGAGTATGCCTGACTCTGTCTCAGATTTAATATTAGATTCTAGCAACACCTTCCAGCGCCAAACTGCCCGCATATTAGATGACATGATGTTACAGGAGTATAACAGGGCGACAGGTCTGATAGATTCCATTGCCAGTCACGTTAGAACCCCTAAACCCAGGGATAAAAGAGCCATACAGGTAGGAGGGGACATTCTCAGAGCAGTGTTTGGAGTAGCCACACAACCAGAAATTGACACCTTAGTAGAGGAGATGTCAATAATAGACGTATACTTAGCCAGGGAGCTACACATTACCAAAGAAACCACTTACCTCTTGACAAATATGTCTGATTTCAATTATAATTCAATTTCGGCCTACGCATTGTACCACAACGACACTGACCTCCTGCTGGAGGAAATAGGTAACAAAGTCACCTACTTTGACGTCAACGTCTCGACCATCCTCAGCAATCTACAAACAAAATCACGCAGAAATTTTTATAACAACTACCTATTAAACGCAGCTCAGGCACAATTACAATCTTTGTATGAATTCATCAGGGACATTACCGCCCTGGAGGAGGCACTCAACATGCTGAGTACAGGTCAACTTCCCACCTCCCTGATACCAACTGCCTCCCTAATGGCAGCCCTCCAGACCCTGGCGGAGACCCTGCACTCAATTGACCCTGAGTTAAAGATAGTGCAGCTTCCCATAGAGCACTACTACAATAGCAAAATACATTCACATTGGTTGGAAGGGTCATTTCTATTTATAGCAATCCCCACTCCTATTAGCAGATCTGACAGTGTGTACACTGTTTACAGGGCGACTGAGCTCTCAGTACCAATAGATACAACTGACACACGTTCCATAGGAACCACCACCATCACCAACCTGCCAACTTATTTGGCAGTATCTGAAACAGAAACCAAATACATAGAGCTAGACAGTTTTCAATACACAGCTTGTAGACAGGGAGTGGTTAGGGAGTGCATACTCCCACTACCTACACTGGACCCCAAACACCCCACCTGCCTGCTGTCCCTATTCCTTGATATAGCGGAGGCAGCACACAGGACATGCACCCATAGAATAGAGCTGTTAGCCCCACTTCCCCACAGAGCCTATCCACTTACATTGGACACCTACCTCCTCTCTACCAGTGTGTCACCGTCAGTATTATCATGTCCACACGCCCTAGATCTGGAGCTGGCCACCATGGCTTGGTCGGTCGTCGTAGTACCCTGCAAATGTTCCATTTCTAATTCACACATCCTAATGACAAATACCAATCTGTCATGTGTGGCCCCCGAGGAAGTCCCCGACATCATGCATTGTGCTGTAAATCTCCCAATTTGGCGTCATTTTGGTAATCCGCCGCTGAACGTTTCGGGAATAACAACATGGACGCGACCCATGACTCACCCTCTGCCCGATCTCGCCCGCGCCCGCCTGCGCCATTTGCAACGGGACCTGTCATTGGTTAATACGGCCAGAGACCTTGCGGAGGTAGCCAATCAGATCGCGGGTAGCAATCCACCCGACGCATCACTTAGCAACCGCCTAGATAGCCTTGACTACCACACAAGCCATCCCATTTTCGAAACACTATGCTTAGTACTGACTTGCCTCGCTTTGGTTGTGGCGGGACACGCCCACTGGCGCGTCTCGGTATTGGCGGGAATTTCAGTTTCGACCACGCGCGCAACAGCCATGGCGACCTTTAAAGACTGGCGTGACCAAATCCGCTCCACGAACCAACAATGGTGGGATGATCGTATAAAACAGGCCCAGGAACGGTTGGCGGCGAAGATGAAAAACGAAGTGACCCAGACGGGCATTAGCATTCTACATATCATAGCCGGAGTGGCAGCCTTGTTTCTACTGTGCGGTTTCTTTTGGAAACTATACAAGTGTTGTAGGCGCTGCCTACCTGGGACCACCTCTACCCCCTACCGCAATCCCTATTTCGCGGTGAAGATTTGTACGATGTGGAAGACGGTGGTATTAAAGGCTCTTCCCATCCACCATGACAAGAACAGAATCAAGATTCTAGGAGTGGCCCCGGATTATGCCTCTGCCCGCCTCACCAGACCCTGTGGAGGCGCCCTCCACGTCGACTGGACTGACCCTATGAGACTATCCCTGGACGGAGTCAGTAAGGAGGTGTGGCTGCCCGCCGTGATACCTGTGCCATGCCACCTACTGCCCTTCGTATATAGGGCCCTCAGGCACCCACAGGCCACCCTCAGGGTAGTTTTCGTATCAGATGGCCGCCACCTCGAGGTCCCCAGGGGACCTATAGACTCACCTGCCCAGCCACTAGCCCCCTCCACCACCCCCCACCTAGAAGCCGACGGGACAGTAATATCCCCAAAGGACACACAGCCGAGCAGAACCACACCATGGCCGGAGGGCGCCGAGCTCAGCAGTCTACCCAGCGACCCAAAGAAAACCAAAAAGCAGGTGACTATTAGCAATCCGGAGGTCACAAGAGGCGGTGCCTGCAGGTACCCACAGGAGGAGGGGCCCGCCTCTAACTCCACTGAACAAGGCTCAAGGGCCGCCCTGGAGGAGACGGCAGTAGCTGCTCCCAGACCCAACGCCCCTACCAGTGGAGAAGACCCCATCCATATCTCCACCAGAGTATAGTTTGGTAGGTCATTATGACAGTACAATATAATTTAGAGTTCAAATTCTGTTCATTAGAGATAAGTTATCAGTTTTTGGGATACCTGCGGATAAGTCATAACTCTCCAGTTTAAATTGTTAAAGCCAAAGATAGCATTATTATTTTTGTTGAGACAGGCTAGGGAGGCATACTAGGGACACAGGAGTCACCTTTTCTATTAGCCTGCCTCAACTAAAAAACACCATACCCCCCCCCCCCCACTCCAACCCAGCCACGAGCTATGTGGGGATAACCAAAACATTATTTTACCAACAATTTCTTTTAACCCCACAATACATCTGTGTGGGGATAAGAACACAAACAAACGACAAAAACTTATAACCTGAACTTTATCCTACCCCCCCCCCCCCAGGAAGCCTTCACATCCCCCCACAGATCATGGAGCTGTGTGGGGATGAAGGACAAAATCACACCTTTTCGGCAGTCGGCTAAAAATCTAAATTTTTTTTTAGAAACTAAAAATTAGATATCCCCACAATTTTGAAGCTGTGTGGGGATGGAGTCCTAAAAATCTAGTGGGTCCACACAGCCAATACACACCACCAATGCCATAGGATTTTTAGGGTCACGCCTTGTGAATTTAATGCATAGACAACAATAACAACAGTTCATGTTATCAGGGCTTGGTCATATCCCCGTAATATATTCATTTATTTCAAGTAAATTATCACAGCATTCATATATGTAATTCTACCTATGAAGTAACCACAGTAGTTTTTTTTTATCAAGTAGCGGGCTAAAAGAGCCAATCAAAATCCTATTTACATTGTACACGCAATCATTGCGCCTTAAATAACATTAAAAGGTTCCGGTTGAAATCACAGTATGCTTTATCAGTGTATTACCATATTACACCCCCCCCCCCTCCAATTTCAATGCAAAGACCCAGCCCTGAAATCCCCTAAAAACACACAAATAAACAAAATGCCCAAAGCACCAACAACAACAATACAACCCCCCCCCCCCGCCTAAAATCATCACAGGTTTGATCATACATGGTTCAGTATACCCTACAGTACTAAGCACCTAGACTCGGGGCGAGATTGGCGTTGGCTTCATACAAGCGTGACCTGCGCTATATTGCGCTAGTTCTAATACACATTAATTATTACCACCAGTTAGGGAATCAAAATCATGCCCTCGGCCTTGTGTATTCGGTAATACACATCCAACATCAAAGGGATCTCGCAACCTGACAGTTGGATACACATATTTATAATTGAATACACACATTAATACGGTCTATTCCAACTTTATAATGTCAAGGTCAGACTTATATCTGATAGTAGCGTGGGTGTCCAAGTTATTCCAAACACACATGTGCATGGAGGTGTCACCCGCACAAAACGGAAAGGGTGATCAAAGTTAAAGGTGTTAGGCTGCCCCGCACAGCGGATCAAAAGTACAGGCAGTGTTATCCTCGTCGGGCTGGCCCGGAAGGGGAATCTCAAATGAAGGTTTACTGTCTTGTGTCCTGCTCCGGCCCGGTCATCTCGGGTATCCAGTTTCATGCATTGAGTGCCGCGCACCTGGGCGCTGAGACCCAGCCAGCGGGTCGCACCCTGCGCCGGGCGTCAACTGCCCGCGGTGGCGTCATCTTGGGGTCGGTTCCAGGACCGTCCCCAGCGGCAGGGAAGGGCGCCGCCACTGTCAGATAAGAAAAAGGGAAGGGAGACAATCCATTACTCGGGGCGTCACTGCAGCCGACCCCATCCCCTTCCCCCACCCCTCCTTACATAAAGTTTCCTTTTTGCACACACATGATAGTTTCACATTACACATGATCAAAACCTCCACATGTCATACAGGTTTTGACACAATAATGGCACCCCCATCCCCCCCAGCCCACACATCCACTACACGCCCCATCTACCACTTGAAATAACCATATGCTATTTTTAGAACCAGGGGATGTGGCACAGCGTCATGACGCACAGCTCCACCCTATTTTTAGAAAGCCGTACTCACCTAATGGGGCCGGAGCTCCTGCTCCGCCGCCCGGCGGGTGATGCAGGGTTCCCCTGCTGGCGCGACATGTCGCCCACACTACCCCCACCAAATATCGCCTGACGCGAACTCCCACGAGACGGCTGCAGAAGCAAATTAAAACAGTGCATTGAGTCCAAATCCTACACCGGTGGTAACAACTTGGATGATCAAAAAGGGCGGGAAGCTGCATCATCCAGGCACCGGCGTTTTTCTCGGAACGCGTTGGCACCTCAAATCATCATTGGATGCATTACTTAACCCCTTAAGCACAACCTCACCCCCCCCCCACTGATGCCCTTATTGTAAATTCACGTCTCCTAGATAACAATTAACCATTTAGTGACCACTTACCCGTCAAGGCGGTCTTCCTCCCATACTACCACGGTCAAGACCGACCCGCGTACAATCAGGTTAGAGACGGAGGTCCTTTGTCTGTCCATGCTGGTGGTTCTGTGTGAGGTGCTCCAGCCCGCACCCCTCTTTTATACCTGCCCTAACCGCCCAGGTAACAAGCGGAGCGGAACAGGAGGAAAAAGTGGAACGTCCCTACCCAACCGGAACGGCTCAACACACATTCTTATCTTATATACCCCCTTTAAAAATTCATTTTTAATCACAAAACCCGAGCCCCCCATCCACTTAACCCTTTTACCACATAACCACGCCGCCCGCGCGGGGAGAGCCCTGTAACCACCGCGGCATGACCCAGAGCGCGTAACCAGGTCACCGCGGCGAGCTCCCTCCCCCGCATGTGGAGGCCAGGTCGTTGACCCAGTTCTGCCGCCGCGGGGCGCTAACTAGGTCAGCCGGCCCCCATGTTAGATTTAGTGCTAATCATGTTTTCTTCACCTTTTTGTAACATACTTGACAATGCTGAAAGCTATAACTCATGCAACTCATAGCAAGCCTGAAACACACCGTTTTTACCCTGTTAACGAATACTATTTGTGTGTTTATATTTATATTTTTATTTTTATTTTGTGAACAAACTATTCTGTTGTGTCGTGAATTGAAAGCCCCTGCATGCATTGCCTAAGGACATACATTGATGTGCCTTTTTGACTTCATATCATATCAAATTTATGAAAATGAAATTGGGTCACCTATTATTCGACCACATTAGCCCAACACCTGTTGGTGGACAGCTCATACTGACCGTAATTACCTATTCATATCCATGCCTGCACTGCCATCATACCTGTACATGTCCTATAATATACATGTGCTGTTACAGAGACACAGATAGGATGAAGTCGACCGGAGATGAGGTCCAGCCCCCCCAGAGCCCCGAGGTGGCCCCTGAGGACACACCAGAAGTGGTGGCACCGACCAGACCACCCTTCCCCACCGCTACCCTGAGGCGGAGGAGGCGGGCCCTCATCCCCTTCATCTTTGGAAGGCCCGAAGCGGAACTGACTAGCCGGGAGGTTCCTGCCGGCTCCAAATCGCCAACACCAGCAGCCGCCACCGGCCCGACGGGCTCGCCGGCGACGTCGGCTGACTCTACAACTACAAGGAGAGATACGCCGGCCGGCTCACCCTCCTCGCCGGTCAGCCCTGACCACCCGTGGGACGGCCCAGAGGAAGTGTGCCCCTGCATCGGGTGTTGGCACAGGGAGCAGAAGAAGTTATACCCCGTATTCGAGGTGGAGGAGGAGGAGCCACTGGACCAGGCCCAGGTGGAGGAACCCCTCTCCCAGTCCCCCGGGTGTGGACAACCCAGGAGGAGGCGGGAGGCAGAAAACAGCGCCTTCCGTTTCCCCATCACCTCGACACCACCCGGCGACAGGGAGGAGGAAGATATGGACACCACATAGATGTGTTCATCACCTACTAGCCGACCCCCCCCCCCCTCCCCCTCGACGCCTAGGAGGAACTTACATCTTTCTATACCCTCATTTTTGCACTTATTTTTATTAAGCCAACTGTCACAATTAAGCCAACAGCCATGATATAGGCATCATAACGTAGGCAGTGGCAGTCAGGCTAATAGTTTTCTTTTATTGTTTAATTATTGTGCAAATATTCAGGCATAAGAGGGGATTCGACATGCAGCCTTTTTAAGACTAAATCCTCCAGAACTCTATATCCGGGACCATACCCACAGAGGAATCAACAAAGCAATCCCGACAAACATTTCTCATATACTATAAGAGGCACCAGAACCTATATTATTTTTCAACAGCATTTTGAGTATTAATATTTTAAAATATATATACAGGGCGCCAAAATTGAAGACTTTGGTCGACCCCCTAGTTAAGCAACAAGGTTCTGGTGAACCTCCACCGGACACTGGCTGCCGCCACCATATCATAATATTTATATTTATTATCTTGTTAATCGATGTTATAACTGATCACTTCAGCGATTTTACCAGAATTGGTCCAAAGACAGTTGTTGCGACCACCCAAATGGGCGTTTTTACTGTCAACATAGAATGTACATAGGTTATTTTAATGTCAGGTGCATGGAGCATGACACACGGTTTTAGGTGCACCTAAGGATGTTAGCCTCCACGGTATTAAGGCACACCTAGTGCCTTTATATAGGGTTTAGTGCATATATAATGCAGGTCAGAACGGTTCCTGGCCGGAGATTATCTGCCTTTTGCTCATGTACCAAGCCATGTACCAAAACCATATCCCAGGTCGTGAGCTAGACTCATATTTATCATATGTATCCCAGATATTTATTTTTGTACCTCCAGAAAAGTAATACACCAATTAGCCCCTGTAGACTGGGCGCCAAAAAGATTATATTTTTGTATGCATCTACTCATTCTGTTATACCATGTCATACACATCAGTTTGTAAAAGGGTGCCCCCGCGCCTGGGCGACTGGCTAAACCATTCACCCAGACCCGGAGACACAGGTTAGGAAACCACTGACCGCCCCGGATCAGGGCATTACTTGCCTTGACCCGAGCCGGCAGGTATGAGCCACATCATGTGGCGGCCAGAGTATAAAGGCTGGCCCTATCTTACGCCAAGACGTATATGTAGCCAGAATTGGTATATCACATTTTAAGTTTTCACACACACACCCTCTAGTTAGCTCTAAGTAGATGCCTGCACGCTGATAGGCCCACCACATAGGCCCAGGCCACTAATGTTTATGTTAAAAATTTAATATGCATTACTGCAGCACAGGAGGCGCTATGTACCAGTGAATACCACTGCCGCCATTTTTAGTAAGAACAGGCCTTTTTATGTTTTTGTGTGTGTGAAACAAAAATTAGAGTTGATAACATTTTTCAGACAGAAACCATATGTTTTATATTTTTCATGAGAGGTGACGCCATTGTTCTAGTCACCTAATAACTTTATACCAAAGTCAGTGACCCCATTGTAATGCCATAGTCACTCCATCTTGTTTCATGACACAGACATTTCATTTATTGGGTTGCCACCCACATGTTATCACCAGTTTAAAATATCAATGTCAAATACCGATTGGACGGTCGGGTGAGTTTATGTTGCCATAATTTGATGCCTACAGGATCGTATCCTACCAGCACCGCCATACCCCCACCAACCCCCATACTCATCTTCACCAATTACCACTCACCAACAGCTCAGACTCTACCCCATTAGCTAGTACTTTACCACATACCCTTTAGAAATCTGTTCAAAATTTGTTCAAATACCACCTTTCTTTTTCCCAACCTCTTGAGAGCCAGTGGTTCTGTCTCCACCTTTCCCTCAGGGATTGGACGGGTGGATTGGGTAATGGTACCCCAGGGTTTCTGCACTAGGCTCCACGTGCTGCTCACCTTGAGCCCGAGAACCCAGTCAAAAAGATGCTTGTTCCGCCGAAAATGATCTAGCTAACCATGGTTTTCCGGCTGGGGCGGGTCAGCCACAGTCTGACAGTGGACCATTAGACCCACACGGGATTATAGCACCCTGTGTGCACACCCACTGTTTTTGTCTGGTTGACCGGCCCGATTTGGAAAAAGGTTTTTATTCAAACAAATAAAGAATGTCTGCACCCCCTTCACACGCACTGGGCACACCATAGTGGCCAGGATGTGTACAGGACTCGAGTGTAAAAATAAGATCAGGTAACTAGAGCACAGTATCAATCACGAGCTGGACTTAAGGGTTCCATGGTGGCATGCGCGCGGGCGCCGGCCACAAGTTTTGGTGGATCACCATGTTTAATCACAGCCTGTCGGTCCCCTGAAAAGGGTGGACATCTGCTAGGCAGGGTTTTTACTGAATTTCTCAGATAAATTGTTAGAAGCCTAAAAATCCCCCCCCCCCTACCGTCGACACTAGAGCATGGTATCGGAAATCCTCACAGGATAGTGCCTGTGTTACTATGGCATCTTGGTATACTACTACCCTCACGGGCGTCCTCTACGGTATATTTGTTAATAAATTTCCACACACACAGCCACAGTGCATCATGTAGACGGCCTGTGGCCCCTCTCCCTGCATTTCTACACATCCACTCTGCAGCGATACACTCACGTGGAAGTGAGTGGGTGTGTGGGGATGTGTCGAGGGGCTACATGATGCGCTCCTGCATGATGCACTCTCACTCCTGGCGCCCCCAGCTGAGGCGCACCGAGTGACCCGGAAGTACCCTCAAGTGGCTGAGTGGGGAAAACCCACAGGGAACGGGACAGCCTGGCACACTCACAGTAAACATACTGGAGGAGTGGTGACAGGTGTCCAGGGTGTTCCTCCTCTCCTGTCACACAGCCCCCCGCAGGGTGGATGGGTGACAGGAGGACGGGTCTATTTATAGACTGATGGACGACTCCTGGGTCTCAGCCTGACAGGGCTGAGAGCTATAAATACCCTCTGGATTCCTCCAGAGGGTGTCTTATACATCCAGGAGCCGGGAGCCATGCTGGAGGAACTAGCCTTCCTATTTATCTCCATAGGGCTAGCCATGCTACCCTACCTACTGCAGACATACATGTGAGGTGGCACTCTCGTACGTATCTATCTATGTCCTACTGATATAATAAAACCGGATATCAACTCTAATCTATTGTGTCTCCTTGTCGGATCATCTACATCAAATGACCTCTCGACACTTTCAAGAGTACAGTCCTTCATAGCAATACCCGGGGAAGCCATTGGGGGATGCATCATTGTCTTTTTGCAGTGTTTGTCTTTATAGCAGCTGGTTGCAGTCCCATTAACTGAACACCAGGTACACCAGTGGTTGCCACTGCATTCCCTGTAACCAGAAAACCACAAAGCAATCCATTAGTTGCACTATACCTAAGGACAAAACATGTTTTGAAGACATTGTCTGTATGGATGAGCATTGCAAGGTGAATTTGTTATGCACATTGGAGAGGTTTTATTCATGGTAGCATAGAATTTTGGAAATTCAAGGGGAGGTTAGAAAGAACTCATAAAGGTTATAAAACATCAAAATGATAGGTCATATTTGTAAAACCTAGTTTCTGTGTGCATAACAATTAAATAGAGTTATATGAGCATAATTATATATATGTAATATTGCAGACACAATAATGAGCACTGCTGGAGATTCCCAGCTGAATGCTACTTAATAGCAGAAAAACTTACTCCACTGTCCTCAACTCACGACAGGATCTTTTGAGACAGGGTTGCTGACCAGCAGAAGCTGGGGTTTTAATAATTGGATCAAATATTTCATCTTCTATGGCACAAGGTGGGGTTCCATCAAGATCACTGTTAATTGGGACAAAAGTATAGGATAAGTCTATTAATTATTGATGTGAAATGTGGGAAATTATGTGCATAATTAAGAATTATTGGTGCTTCATCATAAGTAGTATTAGCTTAGTTTATCTAACAGCTGTTCATTAAATAACTAAGATGATATTATTAGCTCAGTTCATATGCAAGAGTTGTTCATTAAGTTATAATGAAATATCCTTACTCTGGTTTGTCCTCGCAATAGTCAAATCTCAAGTTCTCATGACATGTACAGCCACAGAGATCATCGCACTCTGTCACATTCTGAAACGGCTGGAAATAAATGTTAAATATTTTCATTACATTTGAGAAATCACCACCCTTATCACTTTATGTGTTGGGATTTTCTAAGAAGTTATTATTCAATAATTTGCAAGTTGATGAGGATTTTATATTTACAGTGAAAGATTAAGAACATAAAATGAGATTGAACGAAACAGGATGTGTTCTGATGATAAATACACACCTTACAGTCACATTTCTCTGACCTTATGTCGGTCGACCTAAATGCAATGCCTGCAGAGATATTTGTCCCTGCTACTCTGTGCAGCTCAAATCCCTCCCCCTTCACAATCCAGTCCTCTGGGGATAACTGAAATACAAATATCAATACATATGGTTCCTTGAAACATACCTGAGAATTCAATATGCTAGCTTTTGTGTGAGTCAAGTGAATATCATAATGATGATCTTGATTTGTATATGATAAAACAAACTTTTTTAAAGCGACTTCATTTGACTCTCATACGAACGCACAGGTGGATTATCTTATATATATCTATATCTATATCTATATATAGATATATATATACACACTATACATATATATATATATATATATATATATATATATATATATATATATACACTATATATTTATATATAGATATAGATATAGATATAGATATAGATATAGATATATAGTGTACAGCAGTAAACCATGACATAGCTTTCAGGGTAACTGTTACCTTTGCTTGTTACAATAACGACACTGAATCACCTATAACAGACACATCAACAACCAAATAATTTGTACCGTAATTTTCCATGTACAGCCCACAGATTGTCTGTGAATCAGCTTCATTTGATACCAAAACATGCAAAAAGGGATGCATGTTATATTAGTGTTTTTATAAGTAGACCAGAAGAATAAAATAGCAATTCTTTAGATCCCATGGTTATAGGATTATACGCAAGATGTGAGATATGTGTGGTAGTTCAGTATCAAATTAAATTAATTAAATCCAAATCCCCTATACACCAAAGAAACCTACTGTCCAGCTATGGATGGTTTTGTAGTTTGTGAGGTCCAGACACTTGTATTTTATTAAGTGGCCTCTGTCCTTCAGCTCCTTTGCTACTTCAGGCTCCTAGAAAGGGTAGGTATTATATTAACTATCACCTATGCAATATTCACACTGAGTTATTTCGTAAGTTCAGCGAGGGGTCCTTATAGAGTGGTTGCTACCATTTATTCTTTAGTCTTTAGAATTTCTTAAATATTTTTTCCAATATAGCTCGATTCTTTTCACCAATAATACATCAAAAGTATTTGCAGATGTTAGTATTATCTTTTTTTACATGTAACTGTCTAAAATAGGTTCTCATTTAGAAAAAAATCATTATTGTAATCTTACTTCCCTGATGATAAAGTGAGCTAATTTGGAGACCAACTATTCTGTCTGCTGCGTATCTATATTCTGTTTGAGTATTGCATACACAAACAGCGCATAATGGGTAAAATAAGGGTTTGCATTGTTTTCAGTATATACCTAAGCCTATTGTAAAGCAACCTTGAAAGTTGTACAGTATTTCCTACTTCATCTATTGTGTATGCAATGTATTGAAGAATATTCAAAAATGTCAACACATACCAGCTGTTAATATCAACATTTCAAAGTGGTATGAAATACTCAATTCTGGCCGAAATGATGTGATCCAACGAGTAGCGACCAGAAAGCCTCCCATATCAGTCTATATCCTGAAACCTGTTCACTTTATTAATAGAGAAAGATCTAATTTGATTAAATGTGGAGTTTTATGTCTATCAACTCAATCATATCTGATAAGCTTACCACTGAGATCAGGTGGGAGGGGACTCTCCAGATGTCTTTGTAAAAGGTGTGTACAAGAACAAAACCTTTATCATCCACAAGAAAACATCTGAAAGTTTAACAGCAAATTAATAGAATAACATACTTGTTTCAAACCTTAGAGAAAGCTTAGTTACTCGTACCCTTCTAGGTGATTATAACCAGTGGAATGACATTGTTGAAATGCTTTCGATCAGGAGAAATCACATAAATCAAATCTGGAACCCATTTCTGATAGGAGCAGTAGTCATATATATAAAAGACAAACAATACAAGGAAATGGTGTAAAAGAGGGAAGCTAATGGTATGTTTCTTTAAATACTCACACAGTGTTGTTCTGTTTGCAGATTGGAAAGGTTTTCTCCATCATCCGGAAGAAATAGTCACAGGAGAACTCCCCAGCTACTACAACAACAGGCTGGTCTAGACTAGAGTGGTGACCTTCAGGACTTCAACCAATACACAAAATAAATGTGGTGTAGTCCACCTCATTTCTCATTTCCTTACATTGATAACTAGCTGTGACTGAAATTATTGCAATGAACCTTAACTTTAAGACAAGCATTATGGTCAATTGCTCAATACCGTAAAACCTCACGTATAAGCCACAGCTATTACGCGAATCAGATCGCTGGTGCGGCTTATAGGATTGGCACAGAGTCCAGGTGCGGCTTATACACAGGTTTTTGCTCCTATAGTACAGTACTAAAGCCACCATAATCAGATTGCTGGTGCGGCCTATAGGATCGGCCCAAAGTCAGGGTGCGGCTTATACGCGAGTTAGGCTTATACGCAAGGTTTTGGAAGGTTTTACATACCATTAATTATAATGTGATGAACTTCATTACTTACTTTCCAGCAAATATCACAGATGACAGCATGATCGTCCGGTAATCATGCTTCCCAATCTGAGTAAAAACTACCTTGCCACGGTTGGATATTGCATTCTGATACCTTAAATTAGATCATAGAGATGATTATTCACTTGATTCACTTATTCAATTTGTGATGCAATCAATTAGTTGAAAATTGCATTATAACTGTTATTCAGTTTTCTACATTACCAACCAAAAAAAAGCGCTTGGTAGCAGAATATCAATGTGCGGAGTTCCTTGTAATTACACATGTGCGGAGTTCCTTGTAATTAAAAAATAAACACTTAGCAGTGGCGGATCCAGGATTTGGAAAAGGAGGGGGCGCGCCCCCTTTTCTAGGCAAAAGGAGGGGGCGCACCCCCTATTTTTGGCCAAAATCGGGGTCCAAAAAAGGCAATTAAACTCTTAACTACAAGCAAAAAGGAGGGGGCGCGCGCTCCCGCGCCCACCCCCTAAATCCGCCACTGCTTAGAATATATTCAGAAAGGAAACATTCTTTAGATTTTATTCGTCTAAATTATCAAGGATTAAGTCAGAGGGGATGGGGATTGGAAAAAAGAGAATTGCATTTAACTATCCCTAAACTACCACTTGTCGGAAGTGGGAATCTTTTTTGAAAATGGTGTTTTCAACAAAACAAACTCTCCAAATAGAATGCATATGATATATTTGAAAAATTATTTGTAGGTGAAATCTAGAATATTTCTGGAGTCTTTACTCCTCTAATAGAAATATGAAAAGTAACAAAACTGCTTTCCCAACACTGTTTTAGAGATCATTCTCAAAACATGTTTTTCTGGAACATCCCCTTTAAAAACAGTATTTGACTCACCAACCCTGAACTGTGGGATCAAATGTTTTGAAAGTTGTCCCAGGGTAGAGTCTAATGAGTCCTTTAGTAACAAGAAACCTCCAGTCAAGGATCGGATCAAAGAATGAGCTTGGTGAGCTACTCCATATTGAGTCCACCCGTCCTGTCAGTTCCACCTGACCTTTCATCTCATCCTGCATAAAAAATACAAATGTTAAACATTTACCTCACTTCAATACTAGTTACTCTAGTCAAATTAGTCCCAAAATATATTTGTGTGATATTGGAAAATTCATTGTTTGTAATCATATATATTGCTTCAATGCCCAGGATATTTCTTACACCAGTATTTATGAATTTGGCAAACAGTGTGAACAACAAGTCCAACTTCCTATGTGCAATTAATTTAGTTAAACTTTTATTGGACATGAAATTCTCAGTTACGTGGGGAGTTTTGCTATACATGCCAAATGAGCACGTCTGAGAAAAGATGGTCGCATACAAAGCCTATAGAAATAATGATCTTTCAAAGTTATTGACAGTACAAGAATTGACAGCACACAAATTGACAGTACAATTTCTTATATCAATTTGACTTAATCAGCAACCCCTGCTCCTACCAATTAAGTACTGCTTCTTGTTTTTAAAATTTAACGCTCATTTGTCAATACATGTAGTTAAATGTGATTCAAAATATTTTTCAACTGCCTTGAATGGCTATGTAGCTTATTTCACCTGGGAACTATTGTTTCAACTTACAACAAATTGCTGTCCTTGGTCTTCAGCACAATGCACAAAGTAGTTCCGCAGACCTTGAGCTGTGTCTGCAGGAAGCTGGTAGTCAATGTACTTGTATGCACTGCCATTAAATGCTACTGTGCTGCTACCTGAAATAGCCATTTCATTATCAATTAACCAACTCATGTCGATGGCCATGGCTCTTCACATTGCACAGCATGCAATATATAGGCAGAGGTTTACTAAAAAGTGACCATAATGACAGTTTCTTCAAAGGTTGGATTTTTGGCTTACAACAATAGATGTAGCAAAGTGTGATGATGAAGCCCATGGCCCAACAAGTGAAGAAACAGGAAATTTGGACACTTTTTAGTGGATCTGTAGATCTGCAATGTATTCATTTAATGTGAGTTATTGATAATTATAATAAAATAGGCCTTTGATACATTGGGTTCATAGCTACTTTCATGATGCCATCTTCGGAAAATGAAGTCATAGAGAGCAACATCTAGTTTCTCCATGGGTGTGGTGAGAAAAGCCATTCTGTAATCTTCTTTTTCCATATGAAACATATATTACCTTTGATTACATCTAAACCTGTGTAATTGCATCTTGATGTCTCTGGTGGGAGGACTGTTGAATGATGAAACTTTACTTTTTGCTTTGTCTTGATCTGCATGGATATATCTCCATCCTCATCAGTAAAGACAAGGCAGAGCGAGAAGTCAGTGTTCTTGACCTTAAGAAGTAAATGGAAATAAAATAGAGGTAAAGCAGTGGAAATCATGCCATCTATTCTACTATACCATTAAGATCCAATACTGCTTGCATATTCAGTAATTATGTCAGTACTACATATTATACTATTTAATCACCTGGTTTTGAACAAGCGCCTATCTCATATTTATAAGTGCTGGGGGGAAGGGGGTCTTGAATTAGACTTTTAATAAGTGTCTGCACTTAAGTGGTGGGGGGGGGGGTAATTAGGCCTCCAAATTTATAAGTTAATGACAGTGTTATTTCTACGCTTTCTCTTTTCCCTAAACCATAAAATTAATCCTAACAAAACATGTGCAGCACATGTCTTCAGATTGTGCCCATCGTGTTACAAATAGAAGTACAGTACAGTGTACAATTGTTTCACTTCTTTCTATGATGAGCACCACTATTGCAATGAGGGGAAACTTGAAGTTGCCAACAGCAAATAAATAATTGAACATAATAAAATATTTTCATGTTGCTGT
Source organism: Harmothoe impar (assembly GCA_947462335.1). Lineage (NCBI taxonomy): Eukaryota > Metazoa > Annelida > Polychaeta > Phyllodocida > Polynoidae > Harmothoe > Harmothoe impar. The sequence continues at coordinate 17,416,988 of OX381718.1, read as the reverse complement.
GTCTTCCTCTGTGCGTTAGATAAAAGTGAGTACATACCTTTGTCCAGTAGAAGTGTGAAGCAACTTTACGGTAAACAGGACGCTCTCCATAACTACGTCCCTGGTCAAACCGTCTTTCGACGTATAGACTCTTGTAGCCAGTTTCACCCCTAAAAGGATTTATATTACAATTGGGTGGAACATTACATTGGCGAGAAGGGCAATGCCTTGTAAAATGGCTTGGTTGGTTCTACAATCATCATACATTAAAATATGTACAGAGCGAATATTTATCCAATATAGTCCTACTACTACCAGATTCCAAAATCTGTGAATTTAAGTACACATAAAGATTTCTACCAGATTCGCAAAAATATATGTGAGCAAAAGTATCTACGTTTACACATCACTTTGTTAATTCTGTTTTGTTTAATTTCTACTCTCACATTATTTTGCATTAATACTGTATTTAATTCGATAAAAATACTTTTTCATGGCATCAATGACATGTTTGATTCCTTGGCCCGTTTCGAGTGTGGAAATATGGATTCGCACTGGGTGCTGATGAGTGGCACTTGGCCGAGGCAGGAGGGGATGTAGGATAGTGCGCCCAGCTGAATCCACCAAAAACATGTAGGCCCTGAAGCCCTGAGAGTAGTAGATGACATTGAGGAACATGTCCTCAACTCGCTCATCAACACAGGTCACACCATGGAGCTTGCTGTCTTTAATTATTGGTAGGCATACAGAGACAACAAACCCTGAAAAATGGAGATGGTAAAAACCTGACATCAAAAATACAACAAATATTGAAGAAAGTTGTGGTAACAAATACAAGGTTAACGCTTAATCCCAGAAAATAAACTCTATAGTCAAGCAATTGGATCCTATATCACTTATTCTCTGAGTCATATTTACGTCATTTGGCCGCCATTTCGTTGGGGGGACGTAAAACGTTGTCCTGTCTGTACGTAGCACAAAAATATGCTTATTATGGTGAAATGATGGTCTAAACCAGTAAAATGTGTATTTATCTTGATGTGATGCCTGCTTAGGAAGCTGGAAACAGCTTTATTTGGCTAGAATATGGAATTTTCAAGACATTTCTGTCCCCCAAAAAATGGCGGCCGATTCTGTGCACAACACCCTCTATAGCTTTGGCTGACTCAAAGAATAGAAGGAAGGTCTCACCCAGTCCTGATGTGTCCATGTATGGGGCTGTGATGATGGGGTGCTGGTTGGGATGGGCAGCAGCCAGGATGCTGTAGAATGACCCAAGTTGGTGGTGCAGGTTATTTGTAGAATTGATGTTGGTGTAAGACCCCTCCTTAGAAGGAAAACAATTAAGGACTTCAGATAGAATTCATACTACCGTAAAACCTCACTGATAAGCCTAACTCACGTATAAGCCGCACCCCGACCGTGGGCCAATCCTATAAGCCGCACCAGCGATCTGATCCTCGTACTAGCCATGGCTTCTACACAAGAATTTACGATTATATTTTTGAATATGATAACTGGCTAAAGTAGTAAATAAAGATCATCGGAGAATATGATATTATAATTATCACAGTTTGGGAAAGGTTACCTACAATACAACTTACAATATTGTTTCCACCAAGGATTCTGCAGCTGGTGTTCCTTGCAAGATCTTGTAGGAGGTTTGATGAGGAGATTCCTTTTTGTGAGGTAGAAAGCAGGACTGTTATGTCATGAGTCTCACCTTGTAAGTCAGACTGAATTTCAATTGATATCCAAAGAGTATAAATTGCATTTAATGAGGCATAATGTCAAAATGCCGCAGAATTATAAATTAATTCCCCTTCACTTTTTGGTGATGTAGAACACATTTCAATTTTTTTCCCATGGTTTTTAAAAATACTCATTGAGGTAAATCCTCCAATACACAATTTCAACTGCATACTCTGCTATTTTCTCACCTGACCCAAAGCCATAGGTAACTATGGCCACTGAGTTGTCGAGTTTAAGGTTTTCCTGTTTTGCCTTTTTATGGATTTCTTCATGTGAAAGTCCATATCCAGGGTCTGAGTCAGTTAGGAAGACCAGTACCTTTCCTGCCAGAGACAATTATTAATCACATCACCGGTACTGTAGTACACTGTAAGTCACTGAGTTATTACAGTCTTATAGTCCTGCATGACTCAATGTATGCATCACTCAAGTCAGTCAGATATATAATATAGAAAATCAGAAGTCTATAGATAACAGATAGTAATGAGCCAGAAAGAAACAGGGTTCTTTTCAGTTGCAGTCATTATACCCTAAATACAAACTTCACTAGCCCAACATATCATTTTTTTAAAGACATGGTTTACGCTTGACACTGGGACTGAGGTCAGAGAAAAATATATCTTCATCATCTTATAAATAATGTTTTCCTTTGAATTGTCTTCAGTGGTATACACAAACCTGCTGTTCTATCCTTCTTAAAGTAACTGAAGGCCTTGGCGATACCTTTTAGGTAATTCACCTCGTTACCACAGCCCGTCGGCTCTTTTTTAGCAAGGAACTCAGTAAAGGTTTTCACATTCGGAGCAGTAGCTAATGCCAAGCTCGAGCTGACACAGTGGTTATCGTCCCCCAAGGGTGACCAGGCATTTCTGCAGAACTTTACTACAGCAATCTGCCAGAAGTTCGGGAAAGTATAAAAGATGGTTCAGACAAGGTTTACAATTTTGAAATTTTCTATTTGGGTATACCAATGATAACACAAGTGTATGATAAAGGTAACTGTAAGGTCATAGCCTAAATATAAGCTAAAATCCTTGTATAAGCCACTCCCTAAGCTTGAGGAACTTCTATAAGCCGCACAGGGGGTGTGATTATGGTGACTTCAATACTACTAGTATAGTATACTTTTGAAAACCCTCATTATAAGCCGCACCCAATATAGGCATGTTTGGTATCAAATAAAAGCGGAGACTGATTCGCGGTCAAGCCACTTCTATGTAAGAACTTGTGATAGTTTCTGTAATGCAGTATGTCTTGGTTTGATATTCAAGAGAGCTTACCCTATTTTTGGGACCAGTGGTAGTAACTAGAGTAGTTGCAGCTTCTCTCTTCAGGTGAAGGTTACCATGATCAGATACATCAATGGCAATGACAATATCCATGGGTGTAGTAGAGATCGCCTCCTTGTAAAATGGTCTGTTGAGAAACAATATACCTCAACTGCAGCTATCCAAACTGCCTGTTAAAATCACTTATGGGTATGGTTAGATGAAAACAAATATAGGTTACCAATTTCAGTTCCAAAATAGTCAGTTTAGATAAAGTGCTCAAGTACTAAATATACCGTATTCGACGTAATAAGCGCCCTCCCCCTAATAAGCGCCCCCCCTTTTTTGGGGCATATTAAGACTAGAATAAAGACGCAAATTTCACGATTTTTGGTGAAATTAAACTCTTAAGTACTAAAAACGCCATGAAAATAATTTTGTAAGCGCCCAGGGCGCTTATTACGTCGAATACGGTATATACATACATACCTGTCTCGAGGATCGATCTTTTGGCATAACTTGTGTGCCATGTTCAAGCGAAAGCCATTGGTGATGGTGTAGTGTTGCCAACCTAGACGGGGAATGCGTGCTGCATTATTCCTAAAAGACTGTATGATATCCCTACTGATTGTAGTACTGTTGATGTGGTCCAGCTCTTTGCACCCCCAAACACACACTGTACTATAGTCAACCTGTAGTGGACAAAAGTTCATGGTGTCATGGTGGTTGTATGTGTAAAGATTTAGCTACCCTACTTTCCTAGGGCATTCCCTTCTTTTACTACAATAACTTAGCTTTCATTCCTCATTTGATTTTTCAGACTGATTCTTTTCTGTTTGGCATTATTATATGTTTACATTTAAGTGAGTTCTAAATTGCTCTTTCTTTCATTCGTTTTCCATCTACTGAACATGGAGCATGTCTTTTTTTTTGCAATTTGTCTTCCTAATTCTCTCTGGTGGTTCTTTCTCTCCTACTTTCTATATGTCTTTAATAAACCTGTAAGAAAAGCAAAGCAGAGTTCAGAGCCAGGTCCAGTTGGCTATAAAATTAATTTATGTTACATTTGGCTGGACACCACAAGGCACATTTTTCTGATACAATGTATGTGTTCTCTCAATTTTAGATACAAATTATTGACTTTACCATAGTTTTGAGATGTGGGACATAAGTAAGGGTGGATGAGTCAAGGTCACAACATCGTCCAACCTCCTGGTCATCTGAACTGGTTTTCCTGTCTAGCGACTAAAGATGGCGGCATGGTTCTGTCTCACTGCTTTATATCTCTGCCCTATGTGGGCACTCAGGTCATTAGCCACCTAACAATCAAAGGCATAATCCTAGGTTATGCTAAGTCAACACGATGCAGAAAATTGAGATGAAAAACTTTAAAGTGCATGGAAACTGTACAAGCATAATTCTATTCAATAATTACATCACAGCTATAGGAAGCCTGGGAAATACTTAATATCAAATTTCACATTGTTCATCATTTTTGCAGTATTGACAACATATCTTATGTGTCATACTCTAGGCAGGGCCGAGTGCTCTCCATATAGCATAATGTCTACGGTTAGAACAACAAACAAACTATAAAACTCCCATGATATTAGTATAGCAAATGCAGAATGTATAGCAATAATAGTGGTGAAATAAATATATAAGGATTATACTTTGGGCTTGACTTATATCAAATAACTAAACATTTACCCTGACTTATGAATAGGATTTACTTTTAGTTTAATCATGTATTTAGCTTTATCAGTAATCATCAATCAAGTAAAGTCTTTCGACTTGACCCAAGATTATATGGCATGAAATTACTTATGCTTTCATAACATAGTCGTCGATATGGTCCCCCAACATATTTACAAGCATCCATAGGATCACAGTATTTAGAATTAGAGTGGTCTACTAAAGGCCAACTCAAATGCCCCAAAGAAGATGAAACATTGCTGAAAATTATAACGATTATAGAGCCCAATGGTGAAGGGTTTGCACTCCAGGTTTCCCTTATTTTGAGCTGTTATGTCTACAATGGTAAAGTAATGATTATAATTATAATTACCTGAGATACTCGTTCCGCTCCATTAGGTATGTCAACCTTGAACACAGCTTCTGTATCATACATCGCCTTTTTTGAAAGATAAAGTTAGAAACTTTCTCGAAATATACTTTTTCAATAGTTCATAGTCAATTCCTCGGTCTGATCTCAAGTGAAACTAAGTGTGCTATGAATATAAGGCACGTATGCTGCATATTTACTAGACCACTTAAAATCCTTTCAGCTTTGCGGATAGCGCCCGCACCTGTTTAAAGGGGCCGCATCAACGTTTTTGTGGTTTTTTAAAAAGTTTGTTCAATAATAAAAATAGTAAAAAACGGCACTCCTTTCTAGAATTTTAAGAAAAGGTGCCAAGTTATCTCACCCCAAAAATCGTATTTATTACGATATTTGAACCCTAGAATCGGACCAATTTCTGCTTGAAATCAGAACAACGTAATACCAATTTAGTATAGTCTTTTACATGTAAATGTAAACAAATTCCAATATCATTACTATAGTATTAGTCACAGTATATAAAGTTCAAATATTACTAAAAAAAATAAAGTGACCTCCCTCGTCTACTTAACTGTGAAGGAAAATGAAAAAGTAGCCCCCCTCATGGTCTTGAAAAATGTATTTAAAAAAAAGCCTCCCTCCAACACCGATTTTTTTTTTCCAAAGAGTGTCTGCAAAGCTGATAATCCATTTTAAGCGGCCACAGAATGCGTTTGCCGAATTTTACTCAATTTTCATGCACTGTCAAGCATGTCATTTGTTGTAAAACAGTCAGTCCTCTAAATCAGGGCCACCTGACATTGAACCCTTTCAATGGCTACGTTAGCATATACTTCAATGATTTGGTATTTTACAGACCGTCTAAAATAGCATTAGCCATAAGCAGTGATAAGACATTCATGTATTTCTCATGCAAAATGCATGAGACATGCATGGAAAATGTTCTCTTTCATCCAGAGGCACACACATGTTTGCATGTTGCACTAATTGCAATATATTGGAGTAATACCTGTATCTTTTTGACACCAAGTCCTTCCCATGCTGTACGTTTTATCTCCACCCCAAGTTTAGGGCCACAGATATAGTCGGCTGTAGCGGGACCCGCCAATAGGAGGACGCAGACCAGCAGATACATCATGTAGAGGTGACCTGTATAAGTAATAATCATTAAAGGAGGTATATTGTAGTAATCAGCATCCCCGCTGATCACTATAACTGGCAGTCCTGGACAATAACAATCAAAACCAAGATGTCAGATTCAGCTTGTCTAGATAAAACACAAAGGAGGCCCATTAAGCTATGCATGCTTTTTCTGGGACTATACCATCCACAGAATTATACAATACAACCTAATCGATCTCTGGTGGCAATCAATCCTAGTGATAGTTTGAGACTGGCTCTAATTGTTCATCACAGGAACTGCAAATCTTGAAAGATCAAAATTTAGGAATAAATAGAATCAAATTATGTTTACACCTACCATGCTGCCTATATATGTGAGAAGGGGAAGTATAATAGTCTACAGCGAAACATCAGCAGAATGCCCCAGTCGTGTCGACCTATATAAAATACATACGATAATGACGCAGGGACTGTGAGTGTCGTGCTCGGGTGAACGTTATAATATAGTGTACAACGGTACCGTAACCTATCTAACCCAAATTATTTTAACGACCTACATGTAGGTGTTTTTTGTGGGTTTTTTCTACGTTTTTTTTATACCAGCACAGTTAAGTGAATTATGTTATACTTATTCTTGATTTTGTGGGAATTTCCTCACGTAGGTTATAGGCTTTAGTGTCGTGAAGAGTAATTGGCTGTCTATTCATTATTCACATAGGGTCATACTTTTCTGCAACTCTTGTACAAATTGATTTAAACACACAAAACCAAACACTAGGAATTGATTATGGAGCTGATCTCTTATTAGTCTTTTGTTGTTTGACTTTGACAAGATTTTATCGGTGAATTTGTAGGTGATCTTTGTTGCTACGTTTCGGATCATTTAATGATCTTTCATCAGGCATTAATCAATGTTTAAGACTAAAATCAATAGGACTTTTTTTTACTAAAAATGACTGTGGATCATTTCTCATTATATATAAGTGAATCTAAAATAGTTGTAATCTTGGATGCCTTCTCAAAATTACGCGTTTCCATGGCAACAGAATATCCAAAATTGATTTTATAATTTTGCATCTCACAACGCCTGATATTTGAAAAGTAGGTATCCCTTTATAGTTAGGTATTCAAGGGGTCAGACCTTAAATCGAGCTATGGCAGAGATTTTGTGATGGAGTTTGGACAATAAGGGTGAAAACCTCTGCTATGCCTCGACTCATCTTAATTCTGTGCTAAGTAAGATTAAGACTAATTTCGAACACGAAGTGTCTAGGTGAGATGGGTGGGGCACTCTATGGAGGAGTGACATTATTAATCTTAAGACAATTTAGACCATCTTAATTCTTAGGTTAAGATTGCACTCTTAACGTTTGTCCACGCACCTAGGAGAACTAGTCCGGGCGTGCCTGGACACATGCATTTCCGGACTTACGCATATTATTTCACAAACATTTGACAAACAGTAAAGTTGGGTTCTTAGTTTCAGGCATAATTTGGCGCTATATGGAAAAGTAGTATCAAATATATATTGTTGATTCTTTCATATAGATTTGGCGTTACCAAAGGTGCACTATTCCTGTGGGTGTGTATGTCCTTGGCACACTCATAAAGCCGGTCCAGTGTTATTCTACCAGTATCATCAGTATCAAAGCAAAACCGATTGAATAGTTATTTTTAACTGATGCCCTGGACCTGGTTAATGGGAAACATTAGTTTTCTGTCTGAATCCTTTCCTGGACCTATTAGCAAGTCCATTTTAGTGCTGCCTTGATATCACGCGTGCTGTCGTGCTTTCTGCCTTGTGCCATATTAACATTAGAGAACTACCTGTCATTGTGTCAGTAGTACTACATGCACTAGAATGCAGGCCAAATATCGTCTACGTTAGGCCACTCAAAAAAAGTTGTTTCTCATCAGTGAAAAATGTAACGAGAGTGCCTTATATTTCAAAATTATTCTTTAACTGGGGGCTGAAATATATGGGGAATTCAGCCTAGCCTTTCGCGCACGATTTTCACATTTTACTGATGATAGTTTATTGATTCGCCAAAGTTGTTGTAAGGTAAGTTATTCCTTGCTCTCTGCATTACTCTCATTATAAGCTTTGATTCGATACTAAATATGCCAATATTTGTTCGCTTTTTAAACGATTTTTCATCAAAAGTCTTTAAAATTAGATATATTGAGCTATTTGTTTTGTGGAAATGCTTTTCGAACGTTAGTTCATGTCACTAACTGAATATGGTCACTAAGCTCTAAATGCATTGTATCCCATAATAAATATACTAGGCCTATAATGAAAAATTGAAGGGGTCTTTTCCCTAAATGAGTCACATATAGACACTCTACTATTCATTGTAGTTACATAACTCGGTTAATATTGAAATTGTGAGATTTTGGATTTCTGACAGTAAGAGAATAGCTCAATGCGGACACGCACACATCCCCTAACCCTACTCCAATATATGAAAATTGTAAATGTAGAGAGATTACACCCCTGAATTCAAATAAAGTGGGATTTCCATAACCTGACAAGTCCCACCAACCTTAAACAGTGGCCACATATCAAATCTACCCAATTCGAAAATAGAAAATAAAAATTCAGACCCTATTTTGCAAGTTGATTAGAATGCAAAATAGATTTCCTATTAGCATGGACGGCGACAATGGCCTCTCCAAAGCACTTACACATTTTAGTCCTTGCTGGGATTTCTGAAATTTGTCATGCTTCTCCCAGAAAATAAAGCCTGGTTGGGTTGGCTTTCATTACCATTGATACATGCTGTCATCTGGTAACGATGTAATTGTTCTCACGGATTCCTCTCAGTCATATTTAAAATGTTTAATTATGTGAAGTGGACCCGAGCAGTTCTTTTAGGGGCTGTCATATTTTTAACCATGTTTTGTTATAAAAAATGTATCGATCCCCCCCCCTCCCTGCGCTTGACGCCATCATCTTATATGCTGACCAAAGATCTCAGATGTTCTGCTGGGTATCAGTGGGTTTCCAGTAGGCCGATATGAATTCCTATATTAGGGAGTCGTCATTTTTTTAACAACATGGGGGGATTGGTGGATTTGGGGGGGACCAAAGGAATTTGGACAACAACAAAAATTGCACCCTTTTTAGTGAAAAAGCCTGTGCGTTACTATAGCTCAAAGGTGTCGGCTGCGCTCAATTTCAACTTGCCTGAGGGGGGACCAAGAAAATGTGGACCCCTCCCGAGGGGGGGACCAAGAAAATTCCGACCCGCTCGCACGAAAATCCACCGACCCCCCTGTTGTTAAAAAATGACCACTGCCTTAAAACAGTCCCAGCTAACAACTTTGCTTCGACTCTGAAAAGGCTGTGAATCCTCAATAAATGGTGACATCACCTTGATTTGAACAAAAAGAAATAACACATGGCATTATGAAGCCACATTATTCGTCATAAGTTAGTAAACCAAATTACAGCATGTAGAGTTTTGTGTGTGAATAGATGAGAACTCTGGTAACTGGATTGATCTGAATAGGATACTACACAGCATAGGGTAGATTCACTTGGAGTCGGACACACACTTGAGAAGGACACTTGATTATTTTGTGGTTATTCAAGCATTTTAAGCTCTTTATTTGTTGATAATTGAAAGTTTAAGTGTCATTCTTTCCAAAAAAATAAAAAAGAAGTTATAGTATACATGAATAACCTCAAATTCCACTGTCCATCTCAGGGTATGTGTCCGACTCAAGGAGAATCTACCCTATAAATTACGGAATATGCAAAGTTCATTGGCCTGACACACACCTACATATCTACTAGAAAGGCCAACTAGTGTTAGTGAAGCGTCCATCCACCCACCCAGGTGCCTCTTCCTTTCCACCTCATCAATGGAGTGGTAAAATACATCAGCAGAAATGGCCGTCTTCCAGTAGGTGTCGTCTTTAGACGTCTGCCCCTACTGACCCTCTCCGCTCGTCCATAGCCCTTTAACCCTTTAACGACAGAATGTCGCTCAATGATGACATTTGTCGGGTGGGCATGATGCTTGAATGCAGCACTAGCGAGTTACTTGCCAGGGCTGCATTGATTCATCATGACAACAAAGGGCATGATGCATTAATGCATTATGCTCAAATGGTTAAGGGCCACAGTGCTTTAATAGTAATTATGATATGTCCTCCATCATCAAGGTGCCTCCACATACGGCCCTACCAAGTCTACTCGCTAGGGCTGCATTTATGCATCATGACGACAAAGGGCATGATGCATTAATGCATTAAGCCGTCCTCAAAGGGTTCATGCATCATGCTGACACTCTAGGGTGTGATTAATTAGTCCAGGATAGAGTGGGTGGCTACTCAGACAGGAAGTGACTTTGACACGGAAGTAATCAGCGTAGGCCTACATGGCATCTGGATTGGGCTGAATGGAGGAGATACAGTACCGTAAATTCTCGTGTATAAGGTTAACTCGCGTATAAGCCGCACCCCTAACTTGGTCAAATTATGTAAGCCAAAGAGGAGTTCTGAAAATTGCTAATTTGGTGTTGCACTATACTCGTATAAGCCGCACCCTATATATAAACATTTTTAGAATCAAAAGAAAGCTGAGGATGATTTGCGTACAAGTGAGTATTTACAGTAGTGCACATTTCCTTATCCTCATTTCTTTCTTTTTACAGTGCGACCCAAGATTAACAGCAGGCAGGGAATATCCGGGAAAACTAATTTTATGACCAGAAGTTCGTACTCTGAACAAAGAGCTGGCAAAAATACATAGAAAATCAACAAAAATGCCAAAAGACAGGAAAATGACAGACGTCCCAAGAACGTGATAAAAACAATATCATTCATAAAATAAGTCATTTTTACTCTGATATTATCATGCCTTTATATAGGGTGTTCAGAGCGGCCTGCCATGGCACAGACAGCCAGCTGTTTTGCCCTCTATTTACACTCATGTCTCATTTATGGCTAGTTGACTCCAAAAACACAGTCATGTTCACACTATCTGAAAGCTATGGTTTCATTCTACACAATGTGTGGTTTCTGCAAAGATTTGTACATTTCCACTTGTGGTTTTCTATGAATGAGTAAGTAGAAAGTGGGGAGTGTGTGCTCCCTGTGCAGGCCCACATTTTGGCACTAGTAATTGATAGCTGCCCAGCAACTGCCCTGTACTAGAATAGATTTCTGGCAGAGGGTATTTGTGCAGTCAATTCCTAAATGATTGGATTGTAATGCTAAGATATAGGCCTACATTTACATATATCCCACATGTTATATGGACTACCAGATCCATATCTACAGCAAAATATTTCCTAAAAGTCATGGAATCACCTTTAAAATAGAGGGGCATAAAAATGTGGGATCATACATTAAACTCCCATATATGTTTACTATCTCCTGTCTCAAGAACAAAGTGATTGGAAAAGAATTGGCCACCAGATTTACATGGAAGAACGCACCTATACAGGAGCGATTCTACAATAAACATATCCAATCCAATCCAACTTATGTGGATCTACCTTTTCTTAGGAGTAGTACATTCCCTATGTAAGTCACCCTCCACTGCACCTGGATCCCTGCCACTCACACTGTAGCAGGGGAATGCTATTTCAGGACCAATCCACTGCATGGTTAGACAGGGCTCTCTTGTCTTCCCAAAACACCTTACTTTTTGCAAAGAAACCCCAATTTAACTATGTTCTAGTGGTGGTAGATTCACAATTCTTTCAGAATTCTCATAGTTAAAATCCTGTCTGTCTATCCTGCACAAAAAATGCAACTTTTCTGCACTCAAAAAAAATGGCCTGAACGCCCTAGTGTATATGAATGACTGTTCTCTACAAAAAATCATAATAGATATAGTATGTGACACTAGATGGCAGTAGTGGTACTATAGTATATAATGTGGCCATATACAAGTATACAGTAGACTGGATAGACTCCTTTTCCTGGCCTGGGGGCCAGCATGCCTCTTCAATAAACTTCGATCGTTTAGCATCACAATAGATATGCTTCAGGTAGGTCGGGACTATTGAAAACGGGATCACTGCACATGATTCCGCGCATCCAGCTTAAACACATCAGAATGACCTGATATTTTATATGTGCAAGCTCATATGTACCCTCATTACCCATGTCAAATTTTGGCCAATTCTGACATTATATTTTGTATGATAATTATTAGTATTTTTTGGGGCATTTCTGACATTTTGTTATCAACTATATTTATGAACCAATAAATGATGTAATTCGGACTATAAAGGGGAATATATTGCTTAGAAATATCCAAGGCTACATAATGAGACCATTTTATACAAGATTATTAGCTTTTTACTCATGATGCACTTCGTCAAATATTTTAATTAGTACATTTTTGCAGTACTTTTTTACTTCAAAGGCCCAAAACTCCAAAATAGTGTGCGGGACCCCATGTTGATATTAGTCTTATGAGTTGGCAAATGATCTTAGAAATTCTTTGGGAAATTTTCAGAAAAATGACAACTTTTTTACTATGATTTCTAATCAATTTTGTGTTTAATTTATGACAAATTAATCCACATTTTCAACAAAACATGATTTGTCTACCCTAAATGCCACAGTACAGAATCATAAAATTATTTTTGGAATGAAGAAAAATATCTGGTCGGTCATTGTGTGATGTTTCATTTTTTTGTGTATTGGTGTATGACGTTGCGTTGATACTCACTTCATTTTTTTGTGGTTGGTGGTTATGACAGAACGAATTCCTGCAACTTGTGATATTATATCAATTTTTTAGAGAAAAATCTAAATGGTCTAATTTTTCAAAATTCTGTAACAGGTTAGCTATGAGTCTAACTGTTATCGTGGTATATCTATTATATGTTGTTATGATGTAAAACGACACGTTCTTATTGTATACATAACTTGTTTATTACTTTACGAGTGTCGTCGGTCTGTTATATATACTGACGTTCTCTAGTTCGGTTGTATACGGTAGTGTACCGGTACTACCTTCGGTTCTATTCGGTAGTACTTATATAAACGTGTTACAAAATTATACCTACTAGGTGGCGCTGCTGGTGCGGTCAGGTGACCCCCACAGCGGTGTATAAAAGGTGGACTGCTTCCCATTGGAAGCCAGACAGGTTTGGGACTGTTGAGGCAAGACCACCCTGCACTCCGGGTTTAACACTATGTTGTAGCATTACTTCCCTGTATTATTGTGATCCTGATCTGATCCCTGTATAGCTGATGGTTGTACTGGTAATATAATACTCAAGAGTTATCCTTTCAATAAAGTTGCCGTATACTAAAGTCTAATTTACCTTGTCTGGTGTTTTGTTCTCATGCGTTCACATTAGTAGTACTAGACCAACTACAATTCTATATTTTAAAAAAGTAGCTCGGGACCCCCCTATTTTCTTTTCAGATATTTGTTCTGAATGATCTAAGGTACCTGGAAAAACATGGTGGAATTCTATGCTTTCTGAGTCAATGGTATCGACCTACCTTAAGCAAGTTTAAAGTAATGCTTCTCATATCCCATTTGCATAGTGTCAAATTACACATATAAGTTATATTAGATTTACCACACTACATGCTTACTTATTTTGTGAAAGATACTACAGTTTATGTTGACTAAATTCCTGCATTCTCATATATATCTATAGGATCACTGCCTAGTAATTGATCCGTACAATACCAACTAGGGCTGTCAACATCCAACATAATAGCCTAGTTGCACCCCTTTGAATATAACTCAAGGGACCCTTTTTAGTAGATAATTATACTCCACGTGACCTGGGACATTTATCATGACACAGGTTCATCTAGATGGGCACACCCCAGCGGGTACTAGGTCAGTTGGAACGACAACATCTAATATTCTGTATTTATTGATCGCCCGATGTGCACAAATAGCACCACAGCAGGATACACATGAATAATACATACTAAGTAGTGTTTATATATTCATTTGATTATTCAATGATTAGAAGTAAATGCACTGTGATTTCTAAGCTATTGTGGTGCATTTCGTATATATATAGTTAGTGTATCTGATTCCCACCATTGGAAAAACTTACACTGTAAAATTTCGTTGCCTTTTTTTGTAGGTGTACAGTCGATTCTACTGTAGGTGTGAAGTTTATTTTAGATTCTACTGTAAGTCCATTCTACAGTAGATTCCGCTGTAGGTCTAGAGTAGATTCTACTGTGTACCCACACTAACTATTTACAGTGTGGGGCTCTGTGCATGCCTTTGGTTAATAAACCACTCACTGGCTTATTTCGGGGAGGAGGGGGTGAGGTGAGGGAGGTGGGAGGCGAGAAAATTAAGGAAGGAATCAAAAGGAAATGGAAGCTGGGGGATTGGAATTGGGATTGGAAGGTAGGCAGGCTATACCTTTTGTTCTAGATTCTGTCCATGGTATACCATATAGCACCACACTGACCATGTCCAGTAGGCAGCAGGAGACTTAAGATCTTAACAGAAGGTCCACACCTTCCTGTGATACGCCTTCATGATGCATTCATACAGCCCTGGTGAGTAGACTAACCATGCATATAGAGCTGCATTCATGCATCATGACGGCAAAGGGCATATAGCACCTCTAGAGCAAGCAGTACATAGAATCCAAATTACAACCATATATAGAACCATCCCAGCCTGGTATCTCCAGAATAATTGTTTTTTACAGCACTATGTGGTTCTAAAAGGGTTAACCGTTTAAGGACGGATGCCGCTAAAAGATGACATTTGTCGTCATGATGCACCAATGCAGTAACTCACCAGTGTTGCATTGGTGCATCATGCTGACCCTTTGGGAGTGTCTCAAGCAAGGGTCGGCATAATGCTTGAATGCAGCACTGGCGAGTTACTCACCAAGGCTGCATTCATGCATCATGACGACCAAGGGCATGATGCACGAAGGTATTACGCCGTCCTTAAAGGGTTAAGAATACAGGTGGCAGTGCATTCATGCATCATGATGGCAAAAAGGCACTTCTAGAGCAGGGAGTATATAATGTCTCCAGAATAGTTGTTTTTTAAAGCATGATGTGGTTCTCAAAGGGTTAATAAGAATACAGGTGGCAGTGCAGGTAGGAGGTGTGACGGCCAGGCTTGGTGTGCATCACGCAGTGCTTAATAAGCAACCGACCCAGGAGCCGTGGGAGCCGCTACAGTGCCTGTATATAGGCACAGGAGGAAACCCAGTCTAGTCAGTCAGTCAGTGGGTGACTGGTGCTGGAGAGGTACTCAGGGTTCCCCACTGTTAATGCTACACCACTGAGGACACCCAGGAGGAGGTAGTATACACATATACACAGCTACTGGAGGATTATTCTCATCAGCCACCACCAGGACAGGTATCCAGTATACAGGTAGGCTCTATTATAGACCACTATGATGATAGGGGTTGTTGTACATTAGTGGGATTGGTTTCTGACCTAAACCTTCAGGTGCTTGCCTGCATGTGGGATATGACTCTATACAGGTGAAGGCTACACAGGTGGTTATCATTGGGGTCTATGGCAGCATGGACTTGGTTATAGGGGGTTTCTATTTCCATGTAGAAACAAAGGGTTCTATGTGTATGTGTGAATATAACCTTATGTATATGACCCTGCATGCTTATATGTGGACAGTCGAGGGAAAAGGGTCCTCCAAGGTAAAAACTTAATAATAAAATTGATGTCATCAGCTTTCCAGTGATATCTTTTATAAACAGGTACCACTTCTAGTTTTTGAGTACTGGCTCTCTGAATATGTGTGGTCACTGTCCAATCTTAAATGCCAATAAGCTCTATCTTCCTTTGTTTTAGAGATATTCCTATCTAATCAGCATAATTATGCTAATTACCAAATATCCAAACTTTTTCAAACAATTGGCCACAGCTTTTGATCTAAAAATGGTATTTACATTCTGTTTTCACCATAGAAATCGTTTTGAGGCCTTCTTTCATTAATTTTTTTAAAATTTTCGATTTAGAATGGAAATCATGTTTCCATGGCAACCAACATGTGCAAAAACACCAATTTAGGCCCAAAAACATTCTTTTCCATTCCAAATATGGAATGTTTTCACGAAAAATGGAATCTTCTAACGTGGCCTATCATATTCTACATAAAAAAGTAGTAAAGATAAGTTTTTGCTATATCTTGGTCCTTTTTGGCTATATGGAGCCCCCTGGTGGCCAAAGTTGGTACTAAAAATCCCCCGCGGAGGTCCCTTTTCCCTTGTTGATCCACATATTATGTATTATTTGAGGGTTATTAATGTAGTAAATGATACACTGTCAGAAGTTTATTTCCAAACCAAAATATAAACTTATGACAGTTTACATATCAAATTGATACATGAGAGAGGGGTATATTATGTTGTATGCTAAGAGCCAGGAGACGCCCAACGATAGGTCAGAAGCAAGATTCATTTTGTACTCCATATATTATATACATTAAAACCAGTTTGCAATGAGCATCATCATAGGTTATTCAGCATCAAACTAACAGGTGTTGCTAATCCTTTTAGTATGTCAACACACCGACCAACATTTATACCTATTAAACGTCATGCTGCTTGAGCATCCCCCAGACCTCGATAAACCGGCCGCCACCCTCGTTTCAGACCCAATATGTCCGGATCTTGAGTCAGCCGGATTAATAAAGCATATTACATGCTTATGTATAGGACTGTCCCTACAAAAAGCGGCCGGACAATCAAAGGTGCCGGATTATTAAAAACCGGCTTATCGAGGAGTGTATATTAATTACTATCAGTACCGTAAAACCGTATAAGACGACCCCACTTATAAGCCGAACCCCCAACTTGAGAAAAAAAATTCGGCCTATAGAAAAAGGATTCAAAAATTGTTTTCTCTTTAATCTAATTTAATATAACCCCACCTATAAGCCGAACCCTTAATTTGAGAAAGATATTCGGCTTATAGAATATAAAAACGCCAAAATTAATTCGTCTTATAGGCGAGGTGGGGGTGAATTTCTGGAGAAAATGTGCGTGTATACTTTATGGAAGCCCCCCCCCCCGCCCCCCGCCATAGTACGATACACGTGAATGAGTCACACTGAGACTGCCCTGGATTCCTGACTTTGTAGAATAGCAATCGACCCCCCCCCCCTGCCCTGCCTCTTTTATGATGAAAGGGGTTTGTGGGTTGCGGTGCAATGCATTACCATCTGGGTACTCTACTGGTGTCGTGTTTAAAGGTCGATGTCTGCATGTGATGCAGGGAGCAACCAATTACTGTGGCAACAACTTCAGGCAACATGATCAGCCGTTCCTTGCTAGGATCTCTATAGATCTCTATAGACCTCAGATCTGAGATTTAGTCATTATTGTATACCTATAGGGCTGCCATTTCTGAACCCAGATGGCCTCAGATGACCAATTCAAATACTACCTATTATTTTCACATCGTGAGTAATCCAAACCATGCATACTCATCAGTAGTGATTCTTGGAAATTACCATTCGAAGTATTTTCTATGGTGCTGTGTGTATGAAAGTGGGTTGTAATCTGGGAAACGTCATATTGATCACACTTGGCAGGCCAGGAGAAGAACATGGTGGGACCCATAGGACAGGCCTTCTGGGATCCAAATGAGACCAATTATAACCTTCTGTAGTTCTAGGGTACACTCCTAAAGGGTTGATATGGTGCTGGAATGCAGCACTGGCAAGTTACTCGCCAGGGCTGCATTTATGCATCATGACATTGTGCATTGATGCACTATGCGGCCGTTAACCCTTTAAGGACGGCATGATGTAGTAATATATCATGCCCTTGGTGGTCATGATGCATGCATACCACCGTGGTCAGTACCTCGCCAGAACTGCATTCAAGCATCATGCTGACCCCGCGAGATTGAGACACTCTCGAAAAGGTTGGCATGATGCAGCAATGCAGCACTGGCGAGTTACTCAGTGCATCACGACAACAAATGTCCTTTTTTAGCAGCATGCCGTCCTTAAAGGGTTAACTTCTGCTGACTGGGTACCCCTTCACCCAGGTGTGTCAGTGAGTGTACATGTAGCCTGACACCGGCCCCTGGAGGCTACAAACTGTACAAAGAGGGAAGACGCTGCTGACCTCGTGAGGACAAGGCCAGGCTATTGCCACCACAGGTTTTAAAGGCCCAGTGCCCCTATATATAGAGCTGAGTACCTGTCCCGACTGCACTCTGACTGTTACTGGACGTGCAGTAAGACCTGCGGGTTTAACAAGACCCTAGCTTGGCGAGTGAGTAGGCCTAAGGATACCATGGGAAGGTGTGCAATTAAAAGTCCAACCTCATCTTTGCACCTCTCAATAGAGCAAACAAAGAGGTAGTGCCACTACAGCATGTTCTGCACACTACCTCTTTGTAGAGTCTGTGACAGGTGCAAAGATGAGGTTAGACTTTTAGTTGCACACCTTGCCATGGTACCCTATAACCTACTCACTCACCAAGCTGAGGTTTTGTTAAAACCTGTAGTGGCTACAGGCGCCTCTATACTGACCCCTCAACACTGTCCCTTGTTTGTGACAAACCATCATAAAGGAGGAAATTCTCCCCAAAATATGTAGCAAGAGGATGCATGGATCCTGAAGCAGCCCCAAAATTGGTGATGTCATTTATGAACGTTCCCAGGATATTATTATGTATGATTTTGTAGTTGTATAACAGTGAAACACCAGGAATTCCTATCATGGTGCGCCGAATCATGAAATATACCATTAGGACTTCCTCAACCTTTTAAGGGTGGCACAGTGTCTTAATGCATCATGCTTTGGACGTCACGATGTATTCATGAATGCAGCCCTGGCGAGTGACTAGCCAGTGCTGCATTTATGCACCATGCCGACCCTACGGGCTTGGGACACCCCTGAAGGGTCAGCATGATGCACCAATGCAGCACTGGCGAGTTACTTTCCGGGGCTGCATTGGTGCGTCATGACGACAAATTCATTTTTTAGCGACATCTGTCCTTAAAGGGTTAATGTCTCTCTACACTAATTATGCACGCACCCATACTGGAGACAACTCACCGTGACGACAGCCTCATTGTGGATAAAGGGTCAGATACGGGGCTTCCATCCAACCATCCCACTGCTAAAAAAAAAGGTCACCCGACCGACCCTATCTAAACAGGGCCGACCCTACGTTTTTTTATGCAATTTTGAAGAAATTTTTATATTTTTACACTTTTTTGGGTCAATTTTACGGGGGAAGTAAAAAAAAAAAAGTAGAAAAAAAAAATCCGACCTACCGACACTAGAGTTTCTTCCCATGTTACCTGAAACAAAACTTTTTTTTTATTTGGCCTTTGTATAATACTCACCAGAGCTGCATTCATGCATCATACCGACAGTTTGGGAATGTATCAACCCTGGAGGGTTAGCTTGTTGTATTATGTAGGCATTGTGAAGCCCAGTGGCATCGTGTATTTAATCAATATGCGGTCCTTGAATTTATTGAAAATGTCCCCTTAAACAAAGAATATTTCGCCAAAAATAAAATTTAACAACAACAACAACAACAACACAACAACAACAACAACAAACGCCCACTCTTTCTGCCAGGGCAGCAGGATCTGCGCCTGCGTCCTATAGGTTAGTAACAATGGTCCACTTTTCAAGAAGAATGGCAGCAACAAGGGTCCAGTTTCACGGAAGGATTAATGATTGAATAGAGAGAAGCTATGACGTCAAACCAGATCATAATTATATCCGGTTTTTACTCATCTTATATCTTGTAATAGAAAAAAAACGGGCCTGATATCATAAAGGAGTGATATAAAGTATAAAAACAATAGGGAAGATTCACTTACATTCTCCTTAATTCATTTTAAAAATTTAAAATTTAACGTCATTAAAACATTATTGAAGAAGTTTTCCTGCTAAAACCAGTTAGCATTGGCAGATCCTTTGCTACTGACTTTGCGTTAAGCCTTCTATAGAACGAACAACAGAGGGGTGTTACAAAACACAACGTAAAATCATAGCGCAAAAAGAGGGTGTTGCAAAAGAATCTTTTTTTTACATTATTGTTCAAGGGGGTGTTACAAAACAAAATTTATGTTACTGATTTTTTAACGTTATGGATGTTTTTCAACGCTATTTTTTCACATTGTTTTTTCACACCCCTTTCCCAGCCAAAAATGTGTAAGTTAGCATAAATTAGCATAAATTTGAAGACAACAACATAAATTTGACATTTACGCTGTTATTAACATAAGTTTTTAAACACTAACGTAATAACAAATTTTAAGCGTTAGTCATAACGCAATTGTGTTACGTAAATTTTGTTTTGTAACGGCCCCCCAGCAGAGCGCGGACTTACAGTACAGGTATATGCAGCTAGTGTGGAGTGTGTCCAAAATGTCGGTCAGCTACAAAGTCGTTAGTGTTAGGGGGCTGAGGTGGGGGTGGGGGGGGGGGTGGGGGGACCGCTATCCATGCTCTGTTAAACCCAGCCTCTAACATATATAATGGGTACACCTTGTTATATAGGGGAGGGTGGGTTTAGAAATGCATGGCATGTGTAGAGAGCATTGGACTGTTACCGGAATAAAAAGAGGTAGCGATTACCATGTTCTAGAATATCATATATTTATATTCAATTTTTTTTCATTTAGTTATCTAGGCAGGGGTACCTAAATGTCTACATTTATTGAGACCATTTGGCAATAGAATGATGCAATTGTGGTTAAAGCCATAAAGCAATCTCCTCCGGTTGACCTAGATATACATTGAGGCTGTGTTATAAACGAGCAGATGTGAGCCCTGGCACGGATCATCCTTACATCTTTGCGCAAAATAAAAACAAACAAAAGAATGAATAATTAATCGATTATTATAGTTATTAAATCAAGCAGCCACACAGAAAAGAGTATCTGCGCATCCCACCTTTATTGCATAGAGCACCCCTTCTGATGATCTTTTTGGCGTATATTTTCGTGAAATCAAAACACAAGAAATAATAAACCAATTATTATAGTTATCAAATCAAGCAGCCACCGCAGCTGACCGATTGCTGCGGCCACTGTAGTCCCCGGGACTATGCGCCGGTGCGCGCGTAATTTACGCGTCTGCCCACGGGTGTCCTCGCGCCTACGCCTTACTGCCCCCTTATCATATCATATAGGGCCTATATGCCTCTGCTTGACTGAATTCTAAAAGTACTAAACAATGTTGGTGCATAGTCCTGGGGACTAAATCTGGAGTCCCCAGGACTACGGAGGAAGTCCTTAGGACTACAAGTATTAAACTTGTAGTCCTGGGGACTAATAAAATGATAGTCCTGAGGACTACAGATATAGTGCTGGGGACTACTTTGGCCAGCTGTATAGTCCTAAAGACTACAGTTACAGGGCTACGTAGTCCTGGGGACTACAGACATAGTCCTGGGGACTAAAGACATCCAACCTGTAGTCCTTAGGACTACAATTGTAGTCCCAAGGACTATGGCTGTAGTCCTCAGGACTACAAATTACAATTACTTAACGTGCAGTCCTGGGGACTAATAAAATGGTAGTCCTGGGGACCATAAGCATAGTGCTGGGGACTACAGATATAGTCCTGGGGACTAAAGACTTTCAATATGTAGTCCTGAGGACTATGCTTCTATAGTCCCCAGCACTATGTAGGCCTGCCTTATCTACCTTTCTGGTAGTAGCAGTCTTGGTAGTCCCTAGGACTATACACGTAGTCCCACGGAATACACCCGTAGTCCTCAGGACTATACCTGTAGTCCTCAGGACTATACCTGTAGTCCTCAGGACTATGCAGGCCATACATTCAAATATTTGGAAGGACTGTGCATAATGGTATATGATCCCAGGTCTAGAAAATACAGTCCCTAGGACTACATCTTTAGTCCCTAGGACTATATGTATTGTCCCTAGGACTATAAATCTAGTCCCCAGGACTATAAATCCAGTCCCCAAGACTATGCTATATCTTACAGTATGATAATCCTGAGCGCCCCCCCCCCCCCCACACCCACCCTCACAGAAAAGAAATCATCCCCCAATTCCACTTTCCCACGGTGCCTGGCGGCGTGTATACGCGTGGCCGTGGGGCGCGCGGCAAGGCAGGCGCGGCGACGTCGTAGTCCTAGGCACTACAGTGGCCGCAGTAATCGGTCAGCTGCGCAGCGCAGCGACCCAGAAACCAGTATCTGCGCACCCCAGCTGTGTAGAGCACCCTTTCTGCGGGACTCCTCACAAAATCACTCCTGGTGGTAGGGCCCGTAGGGGGGTACTCTTTTTTTTTACACGGGTGTGCGGCTGGCCTTTGACAACCCTTACCCTTGGTGAGGGGGATTTTGGTCAGAAGTGACCTTTAGTGAGGGGGATTTTGGATAAAAGTGACCCTTGCTGAGGGGGATTTTAGACAAAAGTGCCCAGGTTCTTTTGCCAGAGTTTTGGCAAATGTGACCCTTTTGTGGGGGGGGGGGGGTGTTGAAATCTCCGAACAGTGACCCTTGGTGAGGGGGATTTTGGTGGAAATTGACTCTTGGTGAGGGGGATTTTGGTGAAAAGCAGACCCTTGGTGATTTTGCTCAAAAAGTACCCTTTCCAGCCGCACACCTGTGTATACAAAATATACCAAGTGCCCCCCCCCCCGGGTGGTAGGGTACATAGTCAACATTGGGTGCACCACACAGCAGTACGCATTACGCTTTAAAGTGCACATCAGTTCTAGAATAGAATAGATCTGACATGCCAGTTGATGATCACCAAACGCAGCCATTGAATGGGTGCCTGCTATTTTGGTGCCTCGATAACTTGTTGTTGCTGCAGCAGTAACGACGTCACATGGACGTCACATGGACGTCACAGGGACGTCACAGGGACGTCACAGGGACCGATGTGGCTCACATTATGTTGTTAATGGTCTATTGATGAGCTAGGCCTATATGCATGAACACCATCATTATGGTATGACATCAGTCTGTAGTAGAGGCTGGCAGCAACGCCACCTTCATAGTAAAGGAGGTGATTGGACAGAACGTTTGCCAATTAAGGACATTACCATTTTTGGGAACTTTCTCAAAAGCCACACATCCATTAATTGTCACTTTTTATTTTCAAATTTCCCAATAAATAGACAAACGCCAATGCCCATTGATACCGCCTTTGTTGCATTTCACTCATGGGGGCTGGGGCAGCATCCCACGAAGCCACAGGCTGAGGGGGATGCACCCCAGCCCCCATGAGTGAAAAACATCAGAGCGGTATCAATATAGTTGGCATTTGTGTTTATTTTTTTATTTGAAGCCATTTCAATGAAGGAAAAACTAATTCATCTTAGCCCATTAATGGAATACGACCACATTGTATTCAATGGGGGCATTGAATATGGCCTTCCAGTGATTAAGCATAGGAGATCTTGTATTTCCAAAAAAAGAAAATGTATAGGCTATAGTTTGATTGGGCAGTTCCTCGCTAACAATGTTTTAGTGCCTACACTATACCAGAAGGACACAGAGTCCCACCTCAGGTTATTGTAGGTGTCAGAAAGTCGGTCAGCCTTCAGGTATGTAGTGTTTTTCTATGTGTTGGGGGCAGGAGGGGGGAGGGTTCAACACGCTCTGATAAATCCATGGCCTCCTGGGTACAACTTGTAATGAGGAACGTTCACAAATCACGTCACCCATTTTGGGTTTTTTATATGACCTTTTTAACGACTCCTCCGAACCTCCCTGTTGTAATTTGGGGAAATAGGTCTATTGTAGAGATGTTTGGTCATATAACTATATATTCCCTTAAAAAGACTCCCATCCCTTAGCCGTTGACGTCATTTGTGAACGTGCCCTTGCAATAGGAGGAGGTGAGTAAATGCTTATAGTGCAAAGGGCATTAACACTTAAAGGGCAACATAGTGCCACAATGCACTATACTATTTTGTACCCTACAAAGACTTTATCAAGAAATTGAAATCATAAGCATGGCTAGAACTGCGTGACTTGTCTGTGTATGTAATGAAACTTGAGCATATGAGCCATAGTTTGATATATATGAACTGCACTTTGGCCTTTTAGAGCCACCACACTGAAAACCTCAGTGTCGTCATTTTGACAATACCAAAATTAACAACTTTAGGCAGTCATGGTGACAACCTTTGGTCATCATTTTGACGACCTAAGGTAGTCACATCTGATCCATTCAAAACAAAGTTGTCATAATGACTACCTTAGGTAGTCACATTAATTGGGTAGTCAGAATGACTACCTTAAGGTAGTTGATTTAGTAATTGTCAACTTGAAGACCTAAAGTCATCAGAAATGACAACTCTCAAATCCTAGGTTGTTCCAATGACTACTCAATGCTACTCAATGCTATTGCAAACTGGACTTCTCATGGCACACTACTACACCTAGTGTTAATGAATTGAAGTAACTGCATAACTAAAGTTATCACAAGACATAAACTGGTGACGGGGAGCAGGCTGGCCTCTATACCTTTGGGGCCATCATTCTCACCCATTGGCAACTTATTTATAACAAGTCATGTTACTAAGTTCAATCAAGAGTACACAAAATATGTGAAAGGGATGCCTCTTGCTAAGAGGTAAACTAATTAGAGACTTTATTCATACAACATTCTCCAGAGCACCTGCCATTATTCATTATGGCAACCTAGGTCGTCATATTGACTAGGCTCCTTTCTCTGGGTTTTCAGTGCAATAGGCCTGTAAAACTCTTTTGGCATCACTAAGGTGCTACTACTTGGCATATAAATGAAAAAGTTCCCATGTAACAACTTTACTTGCCAAATAAAAATATCAACAACAACACATAGAATCTACTGTAGAGCTACAGTAGATTCTATTGTTTACCTACAATGAACTGTACACCTAAAAAAACAGCAACAACTTTTTACAGTGCATGCATGGAACCCTTCATGTCAGTAACTCACCATGCATTATGATGACCTGACAACCTGACACCTGCCAATTGTAAAGGGTTATACATGAGGTATGTGGGAGGGGTGGTTTTTAATCTATATACCAAGGAAATGTATGGTGTATAGTGCAAGCATAGAACAGCCTTTCAACGCTCTGGTTCATCTTATCCCATTTAGGGTGACTGTCCTACATGTATGACGGGTTTTGACATATCCTGATGGATTCTTAAGACAACACATCACAGTGAAAAACTCATAAATATTGAAAAGAAATAGAACTTGGTCTTTGTATAGGCCAATGTATCTCTGTCTATACACTTTCCCTCTACTTGAACATATGACCAATACAACTCAAAATATATTTATAATAGCGTTTGGTTTCATTTTCTGAAATCTTGTATGGATCCTGAAAACAGTCACAAAGTTGGTGACGTTATTTATGAATGTTCCCATAATATTATTTTGGATGATTTTCTAGACTTCTTTTAGAAAACTTCATCTTTGGTTAAAAGCTTCCAGTTTTAGAGCCGAAATTGGTGTCTTTGGACTAATCAGTTGTCATGGAACCATGATTTTCAATCTAAATGTTAAAATTGAAGAAGCCAACTGATAGGATGCCTCACAAGGATTTCTATGATCGGTACAAAACGGAAATGTCATTTCTAGATCAAAAGCTATGTGACCAAAATGTTTGAAAAGGTTTTGGCCATTTGATAAGTATAGTAAAATTATATTAAGCTAATTCTGATAAAATTACCTTATTGCCAGTTCGAACTATCACTACATGGAGTAGTTTTAGATTGTCTAATATTGGACTAAGCGCTATAACTTCCTGCCATAAATATTATCTTACATACCAGGCCCTGGTAGATGCCAATATTTTATAGGTCTATGTTTTGGCTACGTTTACAATAACGTCTGGGATATGAATAGAGTTAGTCTCGTTGTTTTCGCAACACTTATCACTTCTTCCTCCCGCTTTATAATACAATATGATAATAATACGATTGGATGTATCACAATTCGGGGTCATTGACCGTTATACTTTCAGTATAAGCAAAAGATTTCAATTCAATTAAAAATGTAAATAAAGTTATCAATATGATAACAATAAGTCCTAAACAGTTAGTACACTTCCAATAAAATATGGATACATCGAAGTGTGCTTTCCCATTTGGGAAATCCATATCAATTACTAGTATAGCCCCTATGAGTGTTTAGAATGCCGTATAGTCATACCCTAATAATCCATTTAATAAAAGAAAGTGATATTTAACGAAATGGGGAAAAGAAAAGATAAAACGGTAACGTTTTTTTGCATCTACAAGTATATAGGTTATGACGGGAGGAGAGGGGGGGGGGGAGAAATTGGACCAAAAAATGTCACCCCTTTTTAACAAAAAAAAACAAAAAAACATCACCATAGCTCGTGTGGAGGGGGAAAAGAGAGAAAGAGAGAGAGAGAGAGAGAGAGAGAGAGAGAGAGAGAGAGAGAGAGAGAGAGAGAGAGAGAGAGAGAGAGAGAGAGAGAGAGAGAGAGAGAGAGAGTTCTAATTATTGTACCCCCTCCTTCGACCGCCAAGGAATCGAGATTTCTGTTGCCTTTCCATAGGCTATATTTAAGTGTCACAATTTCTCTTATTCCCATGCCCAAAAGACCTTCTCAAAATCCTTCAAACCCCCACTTGTTCTAAAATGCTCACTCCTGCAACACAAGAAACTTGTCATGCTGCATGCACTTTACCATATTGCAGCTATAGCCACAACATGGTCATTCATCCTGCACTGAGGCACCCCTATCCATCACCCCCCCCCCCCCCACCCCACCCCTCACCACCACACTGAAAATCCATAGGTTGAAAGGGTTAGTCAGTGCAGACTAACCCAGGTTGGTCATATGAGTGTTAGTCACAATGGCAAAGTTATATTCAAAAATGACCAAGGGGTCAGTCAGTAGTGGCTAACCTAGGTCCATCATTGGTGTGTTGTATTTGTATACCACTAGTTGGGGCCACCTGTGATGACCACTCAGTGGCTCCCCCTGGAACTACAAAGACTAAGGTGGGTTGGTCAGTACTGACCAACCTGACAATAATAACTAATCTAGGTTGGTGGTATAGGGAGCCAAAAGATGACTAACTAGGTTAGGCACTAGTGATATCAGTGCACCTGCACTGATATTCTGACCTTAGTCAGCACTGGTTGACAACTCAGTCACTAGTGATCACCCAAGTTAGTCATTTTTTGGCTCCCTGCACGATCAACCCTGGGTTAGTTAATACTGTCAGGTTGGTCAGTACAGACCAACCCACCTTCGTCTCTCCATGTCTATGTGTATCACTGTAAGTCTCGTTGGCTTAGTAATGCATTTATCATATACCATTTTGCCACAGTCATTTTTTAATATCAAAGTTTGTCATTCTGATGAATATCTTTATGACAAACCTGGGGTAGCCATGCACTACTGACTAAGCCCCAAAATATAAAGATTGGCAGTGCTCCCACACACACACACACACACACATTCCACCCCCCCCCCCCATCCCAGCTGCCGGCTTCAGGAAATGCAGAGTATGGCAATGTAACATGAAACATGTATAATGGAATGTCTGCATGTAAAGGGTTGGTGAAGTGAAGATGGCGTGAGTAGGGGTAGTTTTAACACCTCCCTCCATAACCATTTAAGGACCACATGATACCTTAATACATCCATGTCTTTGGTCGTCATAATGCATGAATGCAGCCCTGGCGAGTAACTCACCAGGGCTACATTCAAGCATCATTCCGACCCCACAGGGTTGAGACACTCCCGTAGGGTCGGCATTATGCACCAAAGCAGCACCGGTGAGTTACTCACCAGGGCTGCATTGGTGCAACATGATGACAAATGTCATCTTTTAGCGACATCTGTCCTTAGAGGGTTAAGTAGCCTGTATATATATAGGTAATCACCAGCCACTATTAGGTCCTCCTGATGTTACCTGATCTACAGTAATAACCAGGGCATGACATTGACACCAAGACACGGTGCAGCTAAGTGAGAGGGAGGCAAGGGGGGAGGATTAGGGAGAGAGGGGGATAAGAGGGGGACAACAAATTGACGGGGGGGAAATAGGAAAGAGAGAAAGAAATAGACACATATATGCAGAGGGAACCAGGGAAAGAGGCAAAGACAAAGAGAGAGAGAGAGAGAGAGAGAGAGAGAGAGAGAGAGAGAGATACAGACAGAGAATGAAAGAGAAATACATAGATAGGTTGGGTCAGTTGCTTTACACCCTAGATGAAAGTGAAAGAAGAAATCTCGAGCGGAACAGACATGTTAGAAGTGTGAATAGTCTATATATATATAGCATAGGTTTTATACACAGACAAAAAAAAACAATAAAAGCTACCAGAAACGTCCATACTTATGCAATAGTGCGTAGTAGCAAGAACTTAAATAGACCTTTTTTTGCACCCCTTTCCAAGTATATAAAGTTTTGCCCCCTCCCTTTCCCACCAAAGGCCTCTTCTTAGGTATGCCACCCTCCTCTCTGAACCCTTTAACCACGGCATGTCCCTAAAAGTTGACATTGTTGTCATGATGCCATAAAGGCACAGTAGTAGGAAATGGGGCTGATCATATGCTTGTATTTAACCTATAATGAATGGATATCAGGGCGCGAGTGCTCTGTATAGACCTATAACGCACAAGTCGCGTAGCGACGAGTGCGTTATAGGTCGATACAGAGCACGAGTGCCCTGATATCCATTCAACATTAGGTTTATTACACGATTATTCGATTCAAATGCTTTTATTTACCTTAAATTCGTCCTAATTTGGCCATTTTGAAGGATATTTACAGAGAGTATCTCGAGTAAGGAAGCCGCCATGTTGATTGTGACATCCCACCAATCCTGGTCTCTGATTGGTCGAGCTGTACGGGGAGCATTTATTATTTAAAAGCGACTGAACTAGTTTCCCACCAAACCTATCCCCAGTGTTAACGTATATGACAGTACTCCGCCATGCGACCTGGTGGTTTGAAAACTAACGCTCCCCAGTAGACTTGAATATATATGCAGCGTTTCTCTCCCTCTGTACTGTAGCCGCTGAGGCATAGCAGTTAGTGCATCCAACTGACACACCACAGGTCCCCCGCTCGAGCCTGGGTAAAAACGCCCCCTTTTTAAAGTGCATATACATTTATAATTATATGTAAAAAATGGTCCTAGAATTATTTTAACGAATACATAAGTAAAGTCCAACTTCTACCTTGCTAATAAAAAGAAATTGTTAAAGTATTGACTTTCAAAGAAATTATACCAAAAAATGTGTTTTCTTCTATAACTAGGTAAATAATGGCCCTACGGAGCTGAAACTCTGCCTATAGACTCCTTGTTTCGTCCCCTGCTAATACCAGCACCTCAACGGCCTGGTACGTAGAGCCTCCGACTTCAAGTCTTGGAGTAGCGTGTTCGAATCACCATGATACCTCGGATTTTATGGGTGACGAAATTTCGGAATTGCTCAGGACCACCGGAAACGGGATGATATCCCCCGGAAACGTGCTGATATCACTAGATATCACTAGAAATCAGCACGGGGATATCCCCGAAAAAGCATGATGAGTGGCCCAATCGTGTAATAAACCTGTACAGCCGTAGGTATATTATCTGTCTTGCTTCTCTAACGTCTGAGTTGGGGTAGCCTCATTCTGACTAGCCTGATTATATAGACATGATGCCGTCCTTAAAGGGTTAATAGGAGGGGTGGACCGTATTAGAGGGAATGAGTACAGGCAGCTGGGGTAGGAGGAGAGTAAAACAGACCAGGAAATGGTGGTCTACTGGCCTACTTAAATATCAATAGTGTGAAGGGAAATAAGAAGGGTAGTAAGAATCCCAGGTAGCACGCATATATTAGGCCAATGTCGGCAATGATCGACTCAATCGCAGTCGTTTTACCAACCATGGCCTATTGTAGGTAATGCATACATTGGTTCAACATACAAATTACAATAATGGTCCATCCTTAGCAATTCTGATAATGGGAGTGTAACGGGTTGACTATAAAGTCTAACTGTTATTGTTGTATATCTATTGTATGTTGTATGATGTAAGACAACACGGTTCTATTGTGTTTAATAACTGTTTTATTCATCTAACTAGTGTCGTCGGTTCGTTACATACACCGACTCCTCTAGTTCGGTTATCTATACGGTAGTGTACCGGTACCACCTTCGGTTACCGTCGGTAGTTGTTACATAAGCATTTTACATAACTAAACCTAACAGGTGGCGCTGCTAGTACGGTCACGTGGCTATGCAGCGCTGTATATAAGACGGCTACTTCTCCATTGGAAGTCAGTCAGGTTTGGGACTGTCGTGACATGACCACCCTGTGCTCACGGGCTTAACTCTATGCTATAGGGTTGCCCCACTGTATTATATATCTGTTCTGATCTTGTATATCCGCTGGTTATACTTGTACTATAATACCCAAGAGTTACCTTTACAATAAAGTCGCCGTATATTAAAGTCTAATTTACCTTGTCTGGTTTTTGTACTCAAGTGTTACATACGTAGTAAGAGACCAACTACATTGGTGCCGTGACCACTTGATCGAACCGACCATTGATAGGGTATTAAATAGACTTACAGTATATGGATTACCTATACGATTTTGTCAGCTCGTTCAGCGGCAGGACTAAAACCCCTGCTGAGGAACGTGAAGAAGCCGTACAGAATGTACGCTTCTTCACAGGCAAATCCAATAGGGGGGAGAGCCGGGCAACCTTGGAGGTGCCCGGTGACGACCTCTCCCAAGAAGCAATAGGTGATCCTATTGTGGAAGCCTTTACCAGAGGAGAGGATGGGGAGCAATCTCCAATCCCGGGACCCTTTGATATAAGCTCCAGGAGATCGTTGGTCTCCCTTTCCACGAATCTTTTCTGTCCTGAGGGTCAGAAAATACCGGGTAGAGAGCCTAAAACTCTCGGCCCAGCTGCCTTCGGTTCTACACCGACGGTAGCAGATCCTTCATTGGATCCAGACACGTCGGTTTTCACTGATGGTGCCACTCCTACACCGAACGGTATGGGGGGTGGCGGGCTATCAAAGAAGACTAATGTGGCAACAGAAGCTCCTGGTAAGGAGTATCCACCAGCAGTAGATGAGCCATCCAGTTTACCACTGGATGGGGACCTACTAGCTGCCATGGGTATTCCCACCAGGAAAACTGAGTTGCATGAGCTCGCGGAAGCCCGGAAGGAACTTGCTTCCATCAATCAAACTAGGAAGTTATTCCTAAGGGAGGTTGATGAGAAGAAAAGGTTCCTGCTGGAACTCCAGAACGAGATGGCTTCCCACAAGGTGGAGGTTGACAAACTTTTGCACCAGAGGGTGTCTGGCGAATGTGAGGTTGCAAGCTTAACTTCCTTGGGAAAGGATTTGAGCACGCAGCTCCACTTAGCCAGACAAGACCTCGCAAGCCTAAGACAAGTCAATCATGACCTGAAGACGAAGTCGGAGCAAGTACCACCACCTACCACGGTGGTATCTCCAGTCGTACCCGTACCCAATGTGTACACGACAGTGACACCTTCAAGTGTCCCGCCGCTAGTACACACCACGGTAGCAGGTATGACACCTCAGATGGGGGCTAGCTATCTACAGACTCCGGTCTGTGGGGGCGCCTTTGGAGGCACGGCAACACCTCCAGGGTACACCCACCCATTTACTGGTTCAACGATGTTGAACCAACAGCAGACCATGGTCTCAGTTCCAGTACCGAAACCCAGAGCTAGACAGGGCTTAACTCCTGTCCAGCGGGCTAAGTACGACCGGAACCCGGCTATTGAGAAGCTGGGGACAGACATCGTCCCGCGGGACATCGATGAACTGGATGAACGGTATGCTCCTTTCAACTTTGGGGAGATCAAACATCCTGATGCAGCCCGTCAAAAGGCCATCGATATTCCGCCTTTCACAGGGTCGCCACCCTGGAGAAAGTACAAAGTTCGGTTCAAGGCTATTGTGGAGAGCAATCGCTGGAACAATCAGCAAGCGCTGGTTGCTCTGAAGCAGGCACTCTGCAACGGGCCAGGTGAACCAGCCCTTTTGGCGTTCGAGAGAGTGAAGATCAAGACATTGAGCTCACTTGAAGAAACAGCTGAATGGGCGATTGGGAAGATTGGTGAGCATGACCCAAGGACTCAGCTGCTCAAACGTGTCCAACGCAAGGACGAGCATCTGAGATCCTACGGATTTGCTCTACAAGAACTGATATCCGAGTGTTATCAGGGATGTAGACCTGACACCCCCACTGTCATCCAGGAGTTAACCTCCAGGTTTGTCAATGGAGTCAGAGACACCAATCTCCAGGCATATCTGCGGGAGAAATGGCAGCCGGACTTATCTCTAGCTGACCTTTTTGACCATGCAGATGTGTATGACACCAAACAGGCTGTTTTTCCTAGTGGAGGAGTGTCGGCAGCTCCATCTGTAGCCCCGAAAGGAGCTCAGGTGGTAGAGGCCGCCACAAAACCACCTAAGAAAAAACAGCCCGCCTCCGAGGAGGTGGCGGCAGTAATGCCTGACAGGGACATGGAAAAGATGATTGAGGGTTTGTTGCGGAAGCACTTAGAAAAGAGCTCTGCGTCCACTTCTGATTCTGGATCTGGAAAGAGAAGGAAAAAGAAGAAAAAGGACACGAAACCTCAGCCATGTAGACGCTGTCAAAAGATGGGTCATTGGGCTAGCGAATGCAAAGCCCCTGCACCCGTCGCTGCTAAAACCGAAAAGGAGACGGAAAACTGAATGGGGCCCATTCTCTTGGCAAGGATGGCGCCCCCACAGTTAGCCATGCCTGTAAGGGATTAGTAGACGGTGTTAACTCTTCCATGAACCAAGGCCGCGCAGAGGCAGAAGGGTCTGTACAACCTGTAAGCGTCTGGCAAGGCGGGGCTGGCAAGGACGAACGGAATCCGGAGGATTCTGTAGTCGCTGGCTTAGAGGAGTCTTGGTTAGAATCAATTGCCCAGAGCAGTGTGATTCAAGACTCCCCGAGCGACCCGTGTTGGGATTATCTCCTGACAAAAGGGGTTGCTATGGATGGAGGGGGAAGCCCGATGCTGACCTCTGAGTGTGTCCCTTTACGGGGACAGCGTTGGTACCTGAGTCTGGTTATTTCCGGGACGCGTGGTGAATTTTTGGTCGACACGGGTGCATCTCACACCTTGGTCGATCGTAAATTCATGGCCCGTCTTTGCAACCAGCCCGCAGCTCCGCTACTGGGAGTAAAGGCTCGGACTGCTACGGGAGATAGTATGCAGACTTATGGCAGAACTGTAAAACCTATGTTGGTCGATGGCAAGACATACTGGATATGTCCAACCATCACCGACATCACTGATGATGGCATACTGGGGATGGACTTTGCTGCTCTTTACGGGGTAACAATGAACACCGCAACAGGCCGACTTCAGATTAAACATCCTTATAAACAATCTGTACAGTGCGTTTTAAGGAATGGTTCTTCTGTGGCGTCAGTGGCACAAGACACAAAGTTGGCAGCAGGACATGTATCCGATGTCCTAGTCAGCTGCGTGGGAGTGCAGGCCAAACGGCCGGGAATGTTTGAACCAGAAGATCAAAAGCTCTCTGAGTTAGGTCTTGCTGGCTATCATACTTACCTGGCCAACGCTCGTTGGGGGGTGATACCGATTTGTAACTCGAGTAGTAGAGAAATCACTCTACGAAAAGGGACGCCTATTGGTAATACTACGCGAGCATATGGGGTAGACTCACTAACTACGGACTTTGTGGAAGTAGGTGTGGTGGCGGGAGACTCTTCCCACGAAGAGGCTCTAGCTAAATCCAACCTACCGAAACATTTAAGGTCTCTGTTGTGTGAGTCACACCTCACAACCCTAGAGAGCGAAATGGTGGCACATGAGCTGTTGGAATTATCTGACGCCTTTGCGCAACCAGGAGATCCTCTAGGGCGTACCAATACGGTACAACACCGGGTTGACACTGGGGACGCGCTTCCCAGTAGAATCCCCTACTGTCGGTTACCCATGGCTAAAAAAAGTGCTATGGAGGCTGAGGTAGAAAAGATGTTGGATGAAGATGTGATTCAACCTAGTGAGAGTCCATGGTCAAGTCCTGTGATGATGGTCACCAAGAAGGATGGTTCCTGTCGATTTTGCATCGACTATAGGAAGTTGAACGGACTCACTAGGAAGAATGCATATCCTCTACCTCGGATAGATGAATGTGTGGAATCTCTGGGTGGGGCGAAATGGTTCTGTACACTAGATTTACAATCTGGTTATTGGCAGATCGGCATGGACCCCCGGGACCGAGAAAAAACCGCATTTTCTACCCATATGGGACTATTTGAGTTCAACGTCATGCCATTTGGGCTATGCAATGCCCCGGCAACCTTCGAGGCAATGATGGAAACCATGTTACGGGGTTTACTTTGGAAGAAGTGCCTAGTATACTTGGACGACATCATCGTCTTCGGTGGTTCTGTGGAGGAAACTCTACAGAACCTCCAAGCTGTGCTGAAACGCATCTTATCATATGGTCTGAAATTGAAACCTTCAAAGTGCAAGCTTTTTAGGAAATCAGTTGAATACCTAGGTAGAATTGTTTCTGAACATGGCATCATGGCTGATCCTCATAAGATCGAAGTGGTACAGAACTGGCCTCGTCCGATGGACACGAAGGAGATACGCTCTTTCATCGGGTTTTGTTCATACTACAGAGATTTTATACCTGGATTCTCGAGAGTCGCAGCTCCCTTACAAGAGCTGATGATTGGAGAGAAGAAGGCTAAGGCTAAGATAGTCTGGTCTCCAGCCGCAGAACAGTCTTTCAGTGAGTTAAAGAGACTCTTCTTAGAAACACCTGTTTTGCACTACCCTGCACCTGTTGGTAAGTTCATCTTGGACACTGATGCTTCTAATACAAGTATTGGTGCTGCCTTGTCGCAGATCCAGGATGGGCGAGAAGTGCCGCTGGCATTTTCGTCCAACAGTCTAAGCAAAACACAACGTAACTACTGCACAACCAAGCGTGAACTCTTGGCAGTGGTGGTTTACACAAAAAAGTACAGACATTTCCTATATGGTGGGAATTATCTCGTACGGACGGATCATTCATCTCTGCAGTGGCTCCTTAACTTCAAGGACGCTGAGGGGATGATGGGTAGATGGTTGAACCACCTCTCTGAGTTTGGCATGACAAATGAGCATATCATACACAGGAGTGGAGTAGATCATGTGAATGCGGACAGCTTGTCCCGCTATCCTATCCGGAACTGTCACCGTGTAGATTGCCGAGACTGTGGGTCCCACAATGCAGTGATTGCGTCTGTGGGTGCGAAAGTTCCTAACTGGACATTAAATCACTTGAAGGGTGAGCAGCTTGCGGATCCGGCTATTTCGAGGGTGTACTCCTTGAAGTTGTTGGGCCTGTCCAAGCCTGTTCGCCCCGCACTTTCGCTGGAATGTAAAGAAGTTAGACAACTGTTAGCTCAGTGGGATAATCTTTTTATACGGAACAGTGTATTGTGCCGCTGGAGGGTGCAACCTGGCAGGAAGAGAACAGCTCAGTCTGTAGTGCCTTTGTCACTCAGACTACAGTTGCTCAATTACTGTCATGGCCACCGAACTTCAGCACACTTTGGCAGACAACGGACTGAGGCAAAGATTAAGAGTAGATATTACTGGCCTGGTATGACTTTGGACATACGGCGTTGGGTGAAACAATGTCCCCAATGCTGTTTATCAAAGCCTGGACCTGGTATTGGTAAACTACCTCTAAGTCAAGAGCTATTCGGTGTTCGATTTGCCCGGATCGCTGTTGATATCATTAGTGGTTTCAACACGACCCCCCGTGGGAATACCTGTATGATGGTGGTACAGGACTACTATACCAAGTATGTCCAAGTATATCCGATGGTAAATCATACGGCTGTTACCTGCGCAGAAGCACTTTTCGAGAATTGGATCCTCACGTGGGGAGGTCCTTTAATGCTTCACTCCGACCAGGGTCGTGAGTTTGAATCTCGACTGTGGGCAGAACTGTGTAGTAAAATACACATCTGCAAGACGCATACGAACCCCTACCGACCTCAATCGGATGGTATGGTGGAACGTTTCAATCGGACGTTGATCCAATGTCTCACGACAATGGTTAATGAGCACCGGGATGATTGGGATGAGCACGCTCGCTATATCTCCCATGCTTACAATGCTACCGAACATGCGTCGACGGGCTGTACGCCTAATATGCTCGTAATGGGTGAAGACATAGTCATGCCTAGTGACATGGTCTATGGAGTGCAGGGACACCAGCTCGAGCAACCCTGCACAGTGATGTTTGTTGAATCACTTCGACAATCATTACGCGAGTCCTATGGAGTAGTAAGGGACAACTTGGAAAAATCTGCTAGTTTGCAGAAGGTGGGCTATGACACGGGCCTTAAACTCCGCCAATTCAAGGTGGGGGATAAGGTCGCGAGATTTAGCACACCAAATTCCAAAGTCAAGACCCTGTACTCCTGGGATGGTCCGCATACGGTTACTATGGTGGTGAGTGAAACTACTGTAGTAATACGGTTGCAAAAAGGGACTCTCACTAAATCACATGTGGCTAGACTCCGACCTTGGTATGGAGTTCCATATATAGATGACGGTGAAGATTCCCTCGGTGCTGGTCGAGTACCAGCACCAACCGACCCTACGCTACCGAAGATACCGAAGGCAGGACCAACGGTCATACCGTCGGTACCGACGGTAGCGCGCCGAAGGGGTCGTCCTAGGAAATTACCGATTGAACCACAGTCGTGTGTTACCAAGCCCAAGCGCGGTAGGCCTCATAAAAAAGGGTCAGCTGTGCGTAAAGGACTAACCGTAGACACCGGTAAACAAAGCAAGGTGATACCTCCGGTGTCATCATTGCTGGACATACCGGTACAAGGTCTACGGAGGAGCACACGTGTCAGAGAGCGAGATAAAATTGTGTAAACATTTTTTTCTTACCTTGTTGACGACATTTAGCTGCTGGCTTGATTAAATTTCCATGGACAGTTCCGTACTGGGCCGGTGGTCATTGGCCCGGTACTCGATCACCAAAACACAACGAGAAGAGACGGGTTATCCGGTGTGGTTATCCGTTGGAGGTAGAAAAGCACGTGTCCAGGGCGGGTGGCTGGCTTTGCCGATTAATTCTAAGTATGGGATTAGTTTTGACCACATATTGCTTAGTAACACGCTGCTGTGTATGTCCTCTAACGCCGGTATATCATTCCCGGGTTTTCCGGTGGCTCCGCCACGAAAATTGTAAACAACAGTGGGAGTTCCCACCGTCGGATATGCCAGGCGTGGGAAGGGCGCTGCCCGCGTCACCTGATCGATTTCTCCCGCCAAATGAGCCGTGAGAAATTGGGTCACCTCGGCGCGTCTTGGAGACGCGACCCCTGATTGGCTGAGAAGCCGGTCAAGGGGCGGGGTCACGGGGGACGGGTGGGGTATATAAGCCCCACAGGCAGCCAGGCTTCTTCAGATCAGCACGTTTGCCCGTAGGGTAACGTGTTGATCAGTGGTGCCTAGGTCTGCCCGGCAGTACCTACACTATTGTTTACTTGCTGTGCTACTAAAGGCTCGGGTGAGTGAACCGTGAGGTTCACCTACGCCTGAGCTAACAGTATGGCAGCCCGTGTAGATGGCAAATGCACGGCCCCGGAGAAGGCTAAGGCTCGGCTTCGGTACCAGCAGAACCTAACCCTGAGGGGTCGGGTGATGTTGTTCCGAAAACAGAACCTGGTCTGGGTGGTAGTAATACCAACCAGGAGGAGAACCCTGCTGGGGGATCTTCTCCGAAACCCGCCGGTGTAGTGGCAAAAGAACCGACGGTCCCTGATGGTGATTCATCAGACGGGTCCACGGTTCGTGTCAAGACCAAACGGAAGCGGAAGCGTAAGAGGAGGATTGCATCTTCCCCTGAAACTCCTGCTACCGAAGAGGTCGCACCGACTGAGGCAGAAAGGCTCAAAGCTGTTGCTGATAGACTGTCCAAGGCGGAAGCCGAGGGATGGTCTGTCGCAGAGAGCAGGGCCAATCGCCGCCTCCGCGCCAAGGCAGCGCATGTTCGTCTGAACCTGTGTCTCCGTGATGATGACCGGAAGAACCTGAGCCTTTCTGACTTAGTTCAGGAAAATGGCAAAATGGCTCTTCCTGCACCTCACACGACCGAGGGTTCGGATGACGAAGACTGGTTGACAGGTGATTCCCACCCCATTGACTGGTACCTCGTGTACCTCAGGGCAGTGTTGGAAGGGAATAAACCTAACATCCACAGGTCATGCCGCCCCAAGCTGAAATATGCTTGGAAGAACTACGTGCCAGGAGATCCCTGCCCGTATGTTCGCTGTCAGCGCCTGAAAGGGGCTTCGACAGCCGCAAAACGGTGGCCGAACCTGTTCAAGTTTGCCCGTCATTTAGTAGAGAAGCACATGAATGTGCGTCCCTACTTGTACTGTGTGAGTGGGAGTACCTCTACTTCCTGCCCTGAGTACAGTGACGGGGAGCTATTCCGTTGCCAACGGAGGGCTGGTTTGGTAAGGCATCTTTGCGACAATAAGGGCGTTCACAAGCGCACTATTAGTCGTGGAGTTGAGGCTGCACTGAAGGTTTGGGGGTGCCACAAACGTGTAGGAAATCTACAGTATAAGTGGCGAACCAACAAACTTAAACAGTGGAATTACCTCTCGGAAGCTGACTGGGAGAGATTGTGTAAGGGCGCCAAGTGCGAACAAACCGATCTCGGGCCAGATACAGAAACTCCGATGCCCACTGTCAGAAAGGATACCCCTCCTAAGAAGAAAGATCTGAAAAGGGGCCGCCAGTCATCCAAAGATGATACCAAAGGTGGGCGTGACCGTTCCCGCAGTGAACCTGCGAAGAAACGTGTCGCCACCGCCACGGTAACATCTGAGGTCGACCGTAGCCAAACCGTCGGTACCGTCACGGTATCTTCGGTTGCATTGCCCCCGGTTGCTGATCAACTGCCCAGGCAGGAGAGACAGAAACTGGGTGATGCACTGGCTATTGTTCAGAACTCTTTGGGTGACGAGCAGGCGGGTCAGGTTGCTGCTGACTATGTCAAGCAGTACAAGTGGAGCCAGAAGCAAAAGAAAGCTTCAGCTCCACAGGAGAGTATCTCACCTGTCAGTGACGCTGAACAGGTAGAGGTACAACAGCCGGATGGGGCGTCAGCCCAGCCGACTGCTCCACCCCAGCACGGAGCAACCTCTGACCCCGCAAGGGATGACGAGGTGACTCCAGTACCTGAGCACAGGGCTGTTGACGAAGGGCTAGCAGGGTTACCTGTGTTGCCTGGAGACGGTCCTGCTTATGACACTGGATTCTCTGACACTCTAGTCCCCGGATTTGAGTGCTACAGGGCTAAAATGGCTGAAAACGCAAGTAAGCTACTCCAGTTTCAGGTTTCTTTCTTGGAGAAGTCCTACTTTGAGCAGTACAAGTTGCTCAGAGAACAGGCTATCCGGGAAGGGAAAGCTTGGGCTGCTGAACGCACCAGAGTCCTTGCCGAGCGTGAGGCGAATCTGGATCAAGATCATGCCCTCTGGAGGGCTACGATCGATCAGCTTGAATCAAGGTTGACAACTTGTGACGCCAAGTTCTTCCGACAGTTCGGGCTAAAGCTGACAGAGTGGGAGAGAACTGGTTTTCCAGATCTCCAGTCCAGGTTGGGGCTTGCCGCAAGGCCTGCTCCTCCTGTGACCCCGGTACTGTCAGTACACCCACCTAGGTATGAGATGCCATTCTCTTTCATGGCACACTCTACCCGGGTGGTCAGTGGCGGGGAGCCTACTGCGGCGCCGAGTACCCTCTCGGTAGCCCCAGGTGGAGCCCTTCCTCTCCAGGTGGAGGCTGCTGTGGTTTACACCACGGAGGCCCCTCCTGGAGGAAGTCCTGATGGGGAAGGAAAGCCATCCGGCGGTGTCCCTATGGACACCTAAGGATGGTCCCCTGTCAGGCCCTCTGGGGTGCACTGTTCCGCCCCTCGGAGGTAAAACTAAACCATCGACGCAGCTACACGCCCCTGGACAACCGAAGCAGACCGACGGTGCTGTCGTGACTTAACCTAGTCTCTACTGCCACCACACTGGAAGCAGCCTGATGTCTTCAACCGTGGTTTACTACTAAGCCACAACCGTCGGTTCTCTACTACTGTCCAGGGCTCCTGATCCTGTGGTCACATTCTACTATTGTGACCTATGAACTATTATATGGATCATCCTCCTGTGATAATTATTTATAGGGAGGCACGGACCTACCTTTTTATATTTATATTTCACAAGAGATGGAAGTACTATACCGGTACTGGACTCTGTCCATCTCTACCACCATAAACTGCTAGGTACTGGAGTACCGCCCCTAATAAGGATGACGATCTATCCCACCTTATTTAGGATACGCTACTATGGGTTTTTATATATAAACTTTTCTACGCCAAAGGAAGTGGGAACTGCTATAGTTCCAATTATAAAACTTTTCTTCGCCAAAGGAAGTGAGAGCTATTATAGTTCTATTATTTATATATAAGGACACTAACTCCACACGGATTCGCACCATTGCTGAATGTAGTAGGTGATGTGTTGAGTTTCCAAGGTGGTTATTTGGTGCCTTTACTTTTAACTGATACTAGTCTAGGACTATCAGTTGGACAGTTTTTATATCATGTGCCTACGGGACTATGGTTTGATACCAAAGACTATATTGTTGATATAAACTGTTATATACATGTTAACCTGGTTGTTCATGTATGTATGCCTGTTGTTACTATGAGTAGAAATGTTACTTGTTGATAAATAGATATACGTGGTATATAATGTATCCAAGAGGTATTATTATTATAAAACCAACCCTTCCTACATTCTTAAGGGGGGTAGTGTAACGGGTTGACTATAAAGTCTAACTGTTATTGTTGTATATCTATTGTATGTTGTATGATGTAAGACAACACGGTTCTATTGTGTTTAATAACTGTTTTATTCATCTAACTAGTGTCGTCGGTTCGTTACATACACCGACTCCTCTAGTTCGGTTATCTATACGGTAGTGTACCGGTACCACCTTCGGTTACCGTCGGTAGTTGTTACATAAGCATTTTACATAACTAAACCTAACAGGTGGCGCTGCTAGTACGGTCACGTGGCTATGCAGCGCTGTATATAAGACGGCTACTTCTCCATTGGAAGTCAGTCAGGTTTGGGACTGTCGTGACATGACCACCCTGTGCTCACGGGCTTAACTCTATGCTATAGGGTTGCCCCACTGTATTATATATCTGTTCTGATCTTGTATATCCGCTGGTTATACTTGTACTATAATACCCAAGAGTTACCTTTACAATAAAGTCGCCGTATATTAAAGTCTAATTTACCTTGTCTGGTTTTTGTACTCAAGTGTTACATACGTAGTAAGAGACCAACTACAGGATACTAGTAGTGGATAATGAAATTAGATAAGTACTTAATGATAGTAATACAGTTTGTATTATTTCTAACCATTTTGGTATAGAGATTTTTCTAAACTGATGATACTTGACAGTCATGTATTAAGTATGCTTGCACATTCAATTATACACATAAAAATAGTAGGCCTATTGTTCAATATTACTGATTGTCCTATATTGAAAATCATATGTTGGGGCGACATATGTATTTCAAGGTTAATGCCCCAATGTTTAATTTCTAACCTTGCAATGATGTTAAAACATTAAAATGTTTGCCCACTATTGGGCCAACATGAAATCGTTATCCCTTTCTCCAAGCAATATCAAAATGCCAATATTGGCCCATTCTTTAGTGGTATATTGGCCCAATCATGGCCCAATGTAATTATGTTACATGGGAACTCGTAGGTAAGAGGGAAATGACACAGGAATTATAGTTAAAGAACCAGTTACACGATTTTTACATATTTTCTTTTCCCAAACACTATTTAGATCATAACCAACCCGTAGCCACCACATATATAAGAGTTCTGACAGCCCCACTGCCGTGATACAGGTGACCGCCGCCTCCCGCACCTCCACCCACACCCAGCACACCTGGTCTTATCAGCCCCAGCCTCGAGCTCTCCAGGCCCAGTGCCGCCGTTAGGCGGTACTGGGCCTGGACAAATTTATATCTAGAAAAAATGATCCGGGATCCTGGATCATTTTTCAATGAGGTGTGTGGGTTCGAACCCCACCATGGCACACTTGGTAGCATTTTTTTCAAGTTATTTATTTAAACCATTTGAAGCATAATTACACCTCTAGTGACATAGTTATATCATCTTTTTAATGTTGGAATATATACATTATTTCAATTTAGATGCATTATGCAGATATCACCATTACTACTAATTGGGCATGAGTGGGGTTCGAACCCACAATATGCTGAGTGCTGATACAGGAGGCCTATACTGTAGGCCTACACAGTGGCATGGTATGTGGTCCAGTGTAGGTATATATGCCTAAGTACTCTCCCAGACTGTAAACGTACAGTCAGGGCCCGAGACTGTATCAGCCCTGGCCATGTTGTGACGTCACGGAGGGCAGGCTCATTAGGGTGTCTTCTACTATAGCTATGTACAGCTATACCATACGCATATGTATGTGTAGATGCATGTGTAGGTGGGTAGGTAGGTATACATTATACTGCGAGTTTATACTATGAAAAGCAGTGAGTAAAATAATTGTAATACAATAGTAAAATAATTGTAATACAATTCTGTAAGCCCCTCACTATAACGTGAACCCAGCTATATATACTTTAATCATAGAAATAAAAATACCGCTATGCTTGAATGTGGTACCTATACATCCTTAGTTGTCATGATATATGAATGCTGCCATGGCGAGTAACTCACAGGGGTATTCATGCATCATGAGATTGACAACCATAAATGATAGGGCTAACACACTTTGTAAGGGCCAGCATGGTAATCAAGTAAATTACCTTTTCTTTGACTATAATTGTATCCAACCAGGGGCGTGGCAAGCAGTTTCAAAGTGGGGGGGGGGGCAAGGGGGGGTTTCTAGCCAATTTTGACTTTTCGGTTTGACCTTTTTTTTAGGGTTGGTCCTCCCCAGTTGCCAACCATAATGGCGCATATATAGGCCTACCATACCATAACTTCCTACGTATTACCCTCGGGTTCTATGTGCACCAAACTCAGCTTTAATACCAAACATTCTTATATAGGGTGCGGGTTATACAAGGGTGTTATTACTATAGAATAGTATTAAAATGAACATTTTCAGATCCAGAAACATGTTTTAGGATTCTCCTGAGTTGGGGCTGCGGGTTATACGCGAGCTGTGGGTTATACATTTGTACACAGCATGTTCTGACCATAGACCTAGGAAATTACCCTAGTATCTAGTTCATTTAGGTCTGTGTTTCTTTACATGCATCTATGGTGTGACCAATAGTGACATTAGAATTCATTCAGGCTGGCCCTTCAAAGGTGTCAATTTTACAATGCTATTCATACAATGCTATTCTAAAGCGGTATTTCATTGTTACGATTTTT
Source organism: Harmothoe impar (assembly GCA_947462335.1). Classification (NCBI taxonomy): domain Eukaryota; kingdom Metazoa; phylum Annelida; class Polychaeta; order Phyllodocida; family Polynoidae; genus Harmothoe; species Harmothoe impar. The sequence goes on along the minus strand of OX381718.1, from coordinate 17,373,312 downwards.
GTGACAATATCAGTAGAAATTGTTATCATTTTATGGTCCAAAATCATAACAAATACGATTTGGGAGTGGGGTAACAAGTTATCTCTGTATTTAAATAGGCAAAAAGACCTAGGGAATATCACTTAACTAGTATAGACGTATAATGCCATAGACTATTACAGTTATAGGGGTCTACATGTGTATTCACCAGTCAGGGTCAACTAGGGCCTACAAATCTTATCACGGAGGTGGAGAAACAGAAGTCCATGGATGAAACTGTTGCGTGAATGCTGTCATACAGGTTGTAATTATAGCTGTATTATATTTTGGAAGGGACCCCCCCCCCCCTGAACAACCCCGGGGCTCATGAGTGGATGCTGTCACAGGCTTTCTCCTTGTGAGGCAGCTATCACACCTGGGTGGAGGACTCACACTACGTCATACACCACGTGACCTGCTGGCGGCCTCTGTGTGGCAGTGGAGGCTTTGTTATGGTGTGGAGGCACTGTCCACGGCCAGTACACATTTACCTTGTAAGGTGCAGAAGTTAGAGATATACCATAATACACAGATTAGCACAGTGGAGACGATGGTACAAAGTAGTCGGGGACGTTACAGTGGCCCTTTAAGGGGGAAATGTTTTGAAGCAGATGAGTGTAGGGAGTTTATTAATGTAAAAGTAGGCCAGGGAGGTTCAATACAATAATCAATAGAGACCAGGAACAACTATATAGAACTGAGTGGCTGGAACACGCACTCTAGACCATAAGGGAGTGGTTATTTTTTAACAACAGGGGGGGGGGGGCGGTGGACTTTTGCGCGAGCGGGTCGAAACATTTTTGGTACCCCCCACCGGAGGGGTCTAAATTATTTTGGTCCCCCTTCAGGCAAGCTGAAATTGAGCGCGGCCGACCCCTTTGAGCTATAGTAATGCCGAAGCTTTTTTCGCTTAAAAGGAGTCCAAATTTTTTTGGTCCCCCCCAAATCCACCAACCCCCCCCCCCTGTTCTTAAAAAATGACCACTCCCTAAGTACGCCACAGGGGGGCTGAACAATACCTGACATTGTCATGTGCAAGACTACAACAGTTTGTAATAGTATCAGGTAGTGGTGCCAATTATACCAAGTTATGAAATTGGCCAACGATTGCCAGAGGAACCATGCAACTGTTTATAAATGACACCCCAGTAAACAAAAAAACGTTATTCAACATTTTATAACATTATATAACGTAAAATAACGTTTCTCTAAGGCTCCTTACTATGGCATAACGTTATATGAACTTTTGGAACGTTATTTTGACGTACATTTTGTTAGCTGGGACTGCTACTTCAACGAATTGGAAAGGATTATAGACGTTGTAGGAATGCACGTCGGAGTAAAATTATTAAATGAATACCACTGAAGGGGGTGGGTGGAGCGGGGGGTGGTAACACAATGCGTGATTTGAAAAACACCCGTGGCAATAAATGTAACGATATTCTGCTTTAAAAATAGACAAAACCTACCTGCATTATAGAGGCCAGTATGTAGGATTATTTCATAGCGGGTGTTTATAAATTCGTTATGATACATGTTTAATGAAATAAAATAGTAATAGAGTTCCTTTATCTATTAAGTCTGCATAATACCGTTATAAACAATCAATATGCACTGGGTCTAGACCAAAATGGATTACAATCAAAAATCTTATAAAAGTAAGTCAGTGGTATAGTTCATTGATGGTAACGATATTGCTACTTTGAGTTTGTTGCATTTGACCGATGAGACATTGCAATCTGTACTCTATGTTGTACATTGTATATGGATAAGATCACCAAAAACTAGAAAGAAATGTCGTCTTTAAAAAAGGAAAAAGGAACAAAAACGAGTCCCTACATTCCACGTGCCGATTCAGTAAAAATGATTTGAATAGAGGAGAGGGTTGATCGTCATTTTCTCATCCCATTGCTTGGAGGTAAAATTTATAATTTTTTCCCCCGGCTACTCAGTAGATAGATATGCGATACACATATTGCTTGTGGAATTCAACGAGGCTTTCACCCGTCACATAGATTCGATCACATGCACCCTCCTATAATAACATAGCGTCTAGAGCAAGTATAGGTTATTTTACTTAACTTACACTGAACATATATCATATAGGTGATTACGTGATACTTGTTCCATTGCAATGCCTAGCCCTTTAAGTGCCGCACAGTCCCTCAACCATTGTAAAGGAGTATGTCCTTTGTCGCCATGGAGCATGAATGCAGACCTGGCGAGTAACTCACCAGGGCTGCATTCAAGCACCACTCTGACCTTGCGGGGTTGATACACTCCCAAATAGTACATTAGTGAAACCCTTGCGAGCTACTCCCCATGCAGGGCTGCATGAATGCATCATACCGACAAGGGGCATAACATTAAAGCACTACGCGGGCCTTTAAGGGCTAGACGAAATTAGACATGTTATCTCCAATCTGTTTGTTTGGGTGGTACGAGGGCCATTGAGGACCAGGCACTCGTGCCTGTGGTTGTCTCTGATTTAAAAACTTATCTCCTGGTTGGTAGGAATCTGGTGTGACCCCCAGCTATGTAAAAGGGCACATGAGGTGACACTGAGGAGAGTGGTCATTCTTTTCATAACAAGGGGGATTAGTGCATTTACACCCCCTTCCAATGAGAGGGGTGCAAATACCCCTCCCAGCCCTGTACAGGGTAATTCACTATGGAATCTTTTGTAGAGATATCATAATTATGGGCAGTAAGAATACTTTTGGTATAACACATTGTATTTTGGGCAGAACCTAATGACATAAAACATTGATTTCTTTGCAAATTCGAGGGTTATAATTGACTATTATCCCAAAGTTGTTGCATCTAGACTTTCAAATTATTATTCTGTTTAATGTACGAGGCATTTTTATGGCCTCCCCCCCCCCCATCCACCCACCCTCCATGTAGTTGAAAATGACCACTCCCCCAACATAGCTCAGTGCCCATAGCACTGGTGTCAATCACTGACTAAAGTATTTCCTATTCTCCACGAGGGTCTACCACTTAGCCTCTACATGAAACAGTGAGGAATGTGTATGAGGACACTTTCACATCTCTATACTAAAGAGGACTATACTATATATCCTATAGCTATGACATTCTATGTATACTACTTATAACACAGTACATTATAATACAGTACAATTACGGCACCCTTAACCCTAACACTATGGAGTAGTGAAGTGGTAGTATATTTACACCAATATTCAGCCAACTGTGAGTATGTGTTTTATTTAATTTGTGGTATGACATTCACTGTAGCTGTTCTCAAAGTATAATACATACATATATGCGGAAATAATCACGGCTGAAGGGAACATGCAGCATTACAAATCCCTATCCTCAGTTCATAGATAAGATCATCAAATGAGTGGAAATCTTTACCATGGATTGCCTAGAATGGACCTTTCGGACGTTAAACTACTCACACAATTAGTGTCGTGCATGTGGTCGGAAGTCATGCCAGACTTCGGTAATCCGTCCCTCGATAATCCGGCATCCTCGGGGTCCGACTGGTTGTGACAGGAACAGTTCTATGTGCGAGTTGAACAGACACAGCATCATAATTTTGGATTACTATTACCCTGAACAAAATGGGGGTTATCCATGGGGGTTAACTAGAAAGGTCAACCTCTCAGCTATAATACTAATCGGTTCATAAGAAGATTCCACAGGAAATCACCGGTACATTTGCAATTGAAATTACATCCCCAAGGCCAAAAAGATTAAATCAACAATAATTGGCAAGTTGGTAACTTTGACGACAGGTTAGTTGCTTATGGTTGGATGAGATTATGATATTTTTATGCAAATGTATGCTTTTCTCTGACATTGCACTGAAAAGGTAAACTTGTCTCCAGACTCGTCAAAGTGATGGTCATAAAATAAACGAGTCAAAGGTTGTCTAACCTATCAGATTACCATCCCACAAATAGAATCTGGAGCTGGCAAATGTCAGGTTTAGGGCTGGCACATGCCAAGTGGGTCTTTTATCTCCAGCTAGAAGACCCGCTTCCTTGTCACTTAGACGAGTTCATGACTCGTTTATTTTATGGTAGTCACTTTGAAGAGTCTGGAGACAAGTTTACTTTTTCAGTGTGGTTTAAAAGTCACGAAAACTAACTTTTGATCAACATTACAAGCATAATGTTTTCCTCTGTGTAACCTAAACCAGATATATGCGGAACTAAACTGAATTACTTCATCGTGATATACCCCGCGGTGTAGTACACCCCTCAAGAATTCCTATTTTGTTTATTCAAAATGTGGGCGTAGAGCATACTTACCATAGGGTTAGCACTCTCTGTTGATGTAGGGGCATGTAGTGCTGGGTATAGTCAGTGGAGAATACTAAAGTGCATTAAAATCCTTAAGTAAATGGCGGGGGTGGAAGATGCGTGAGGAAGGCGGTGGTATTTTTCTTTCCATTCATAAGCGCGCTTGATTATATCTGTCGTGGACAACTGTGTTTGAAACCTCCTGGAAAAGGACCCTCAGACTAGGGAACGTTCAATAATTACGTCACTGCTTATCGTAGTGGTGGTGGTGGTGGGGGGGGGGGGGTATTTTAATCTGGCATACCACTACTGCTTAAAACAGTGACAAATGGGTTGGGTGGGTCCTGAAAATGTCCCCAAAAAACAATGACATAATTTCTGAACGTCCGGATGGCACGTGGCATTCAAAATCTTCCCAAAAACGATGTATTTCCGGCATTTTAAAGACCTGTACATGTGTATACACTTTGTTTCGAAAGCACCATAATTTCAACCAGGATATACAAATCATTATCATGCTTCATGATGTAGAATCAATTTTGTGTGTTTTGGTTTGGAAGCACATTCTTCAGAGGATCTACCTTATCTTGAGATATCTCGGCCATATCATGCACCCAACATGGGCATTACATCACTACACTGATATTCCTCGGCTCCCTATACGACCAATCTCTCAGTCACTAGTGCCTAACTTAGTTAGTCGTTTTTTGGCTCCCTATATGACCAACCTAGGTAAGTCATTATTGTCATGTTGGTCAGTACTGACTAACCCACCTTAGTCTTTTAATTTCTAGGAGGAGCCACTGAGTGGTCATGACAGGTGGCACCAACTAGTGGTAGACAAATACAACACACCAATGATGAACATAGGTTAGCCACTACTGACTGACCCCTCGGTCATTTTTTAATATAACTTGGCCATTGTGACTAACACTCAAATGACCAACCTAGGATAGTCTGTACTAACTTACCCTTTCAACCTATGGATTTTCAGTGTACTCTCAGTTCACTCTAAGGTCATCCACATCATGATAATGCTTAAGCCGGCCTAACATGGACTTGTATATGTGACTAGCTACGCAGAAAGGATGACTTGCGCTTCTCAGGTTGTGATTTCTTTTTTAAAGACATGATATTAAAGGGATTTTATTTATATAGTGTTGAAAACATGTTTTTTTTGAGACACTATCTGCAAAAAAGGGACCTTATAGTGTCAGTTACTACAGTCAACTCCCTCTAATGTGGCCACCCTTGGGACAATAAAAAGGTGGCCGCATTGGTAGGGTGGCTGCATAATAGAGGGAGTCATTTTCTATACATTGTATAGGATGTCACTGACATCCTATGCTGAGACTGACATTGTCAGGGATTATGAGGGGTTGGCTGCACTGGATGGGTGGCCGTTAAGAGGGAGTAATGCTATCAAAACACACTCCAAATAATATACTTGTTTCTCATCACCAAGCCATGACAAATATGATGAGGGCGCTTTTTTCCCTTTTTTATGCTGGTGACCAAATGGGTGGGCAAAAGTGGATCCTCATCAACTAAATCCATATTTCAGCAATCAAGATATTATGGATCATCAAACATTGTAGATATGCATGTTTTCTCTGGGTAAATTACATCCGCAACACTGTAAGCTTTAATTTGATACCATGTATGCCCAAATATTTCCATTTTAAATCATGTTTTTCACTGATAATGGAGGTATGATTCACCAGCATGAATTTGATATCGATCTACTGTTGTGTCATTTGTAAACTTTTGTACATTCTAGATTGTGGATAGCCTTCAGGATTCTTTCTGCTCGCACAGATAATCTTTGAACTCCAGAACTTAGTCAATAGCGATGAACTATAGTTAGTAATTTTTTGGCTCCCTATACGACAACCCATGGTTACTGGTAGTTAATACTATCAGGTATAGTCAGTAGTGACCGACTTACCTTAGTCATTCCATACCTATGAGTATTAGACCTTAGTCATGCATGTATTTTGTTTTTCCTGATAATCATTTAAAAATATGTTCGTCGTTCTGACCAATATCCCTAGGTCTAACCTGGGATGGCCACCAGAGACTAAGGCCCGGAGCATTTAGATTATCAGTGTATTGTTATCACCTCCAATAGTTCTTATTAACCCAAATATGCCTGTCTCAAATGGCTGTCTGGCAGCTGCAATTAACAGCCTATTCCTTAGACCTCCTACGTCGCCTAATCTAGGTTATGTAGGCCTAAGTTTGTAGTCAGTGCAAATAAGGTAGTAATATGCTCGTGGGGACAAACTCGCGAGGTGCCTAGACACCGTGCATATACATCGGAGATGCAACAAGGGACGAACTTGCGTAGTCACTAGACGCCGCCCATTCTATGCGTAATCTTAAATCGCCACTTCTGGCGTAATCTTATTCCAGAAAAAGAAAAAAAAAGATAGAAAGAAGAAGGGGGTGCGGGGGCACAGCCCCCGATATATACAGCAATGTTACAAACTTACAGTGGTGCCATCTTGAGGATAGGTATCACCTGGAAACTGATTAAGATTACGCCGGACGTGGTGAAAACTGAGTAAGATTACGCCAGAAATGGTGATTTTAAGATTACGCACAGAATGGGCAGCATCTAGTGACTACGCAAGTTCGTCCCCACGTGCATCGTAGATGGTACCTAGCTCACGCAAGTGCACAGGCAAACGTTCACAGTGCGTCTTAACCCAGTCTTAGAAATGTCTGACAACCTGATCTTAAAGTCTTAATAATAGGTTCCACTGTCACTAAAGAAGGGGAAAATTATGTGATGTGAAATATGCACAGTGTCTAGTCACCTCGAGAGTTTGTCCCTTCTTGCTACCAATGTTATTATTCTTCTAATTCTCATGCCCTTGGGCATTCTGTAAGTCCATTCGTTCATCTCACCAGGTTGCTAGGCAACAACAATAATAGTAGTACTCATGGGTGTTTGGTTTAACATAAGCCGCTACAGGTGTTTACCAGTTGAGTCTGGTATTTGGTGCATGTTTTTTGTCTTAGATATCCCATGGGCTCTCTGATTATCAATGTATGGGGGGGGGGGGTCGTTTACATTTATAGAATCCTGAGGATAATCCCAAGGATAATCAAATCCATGTTATTGATATTTGTTTGAGGGATTTGAGGGATTTCCTTAAAGGTAATAGACAGGACCCGAGTTTGACTTAGGCCTAAGCATTTTTCTCATCACCGCGCGCATCATAAAAATCAGGTACATACATTTCCCCACTTTTTAAGATCAAAGAATTCTTAATTACTGGAATGTAAATTGTTTTCCCAAAAAAACATATATTATCTTATACATTTTAGCGCGCGAGTACAGAATTATTTTTTTGGACCTCTGTCATCATATAGGTACATATAGGGCCTATTTTCAGTTCTTGGTGATGAGAAAGAACTTTTTTTTTGAATGGCCTCAATGCCAAAACTTTTATTTCATATAGTCTTATAGTTTTATAGTCCTTAATGCCCCTTATACCCCGACAGGGGATGTCAGTCAGCAGAGGCCTGACGTTGTAAAGCTCGTTAATGCCCCTTATACCCCAACATGTCAGTCAGTAGAGGCCTGACGTTGTATAGCTCGTTAATGCCCCTTATACCCCAACATGTCAGTCAGTAGAGGCCTGACGTTGTATAGCTCGTTAATGCCCCTTATACCCCAACATGTCAGTCAGTAGAGGCCGGACGTTGTATAGCTCGTTAATGCCCCTTATACCCCAACATGTCAGTCAGTAGAGGCCTGACGTTGTATAGCTCGTTAATGCCCCTTATACCCCAACATGTCAGTCAGTAGAGGCCTGACGTTGTATAGCTCGTTAATGCCCCTTATACCCCAACATGTCAGTCAGTAGAGGCCGGACGTTGTATAGCTCGTTAATGCCCCTTATACCCCGACAGGGGATGTCAGTCCATGGAGGTCTGACATATTATTTCATGGTGGATACAGCACTCCCATTGACTTAACCAAGGAATGCCGTATTTAACACCCCCCGTGAAATAACCCTTGCCTGTATTTAATGGCCTGTCAATTCATCAAAATTATTGTTTTAGCCACTATAAACTAGCTTTTTCAGAGAAAGTATGGGGAATTTTAACAAATGATTATTGTTAATAAGGACATGAAATAAACACAAAGGAGCACTCGTACAGTTCCCCACTGAGGGTTATTTCACTCGGCTTCGCCTCTTGAAATAACCCTCAGTGAGGAACTCTACTTGTGCACCTTTGTTTATGTATAGCCAGTTAATGCCCCTTATACCCTGACAGGGGATGTCAGTCAGTAGAGGCCTGACGTTGTATAGCCAGTTAATGCCCCTTATACCCCAACATGTCAGTCAGTAGAGGCCTGACGTTGTATAGCTAGGTAATGCCCCTTATACCCCAGTCAGTAGAGGCCTGACGTTGTATAGCTAGTTAATGCCCCTTATACCCCAATATGTCAGTCAGTAGAGGCCTGACGTTGTATAGCTAGTTAATGCCCCTTATACCCCAACATGTCAGTCAGTAGAGGCCTGACGTTGTATAGCTAGTTAATGCCCCTTATACCCCCAACATGTCAGTCAGCAGAGGCCTGACGTTGTATAGCTAGTTAATGCCCCTTATACCCCAACATGTCAGTCAGTAGAGGCCTGATGCTGTATAGCTAGTTAATGCCCCTTATACCCCAACATGTCAGTCAGTAGAGGCCTGACGCTGTATAGCTAGTTAATGCCCCTTATACCCCCAACATGTCAGTCAGTAGAGGCTGGACGTTGTATAGCTGGACGTTGTATAGCTGAGGGTTATTTCACTCGGCTTCGCCTCTTGAAATAACCCTCAGTGAGGAACTCTACTTGTGCACCTTTGTTTATGTATAGCCAGTTAATGCCCCTTATACCCCGACATGTCAGTCAGTAGAGGCTGGATGTTGTATAGCTAGTTAATGCCCCTTATACCCCCAACATGTCAGTCAGTAGAGGCCTGACGTTGTATAGCTAGTTAATGCCCCTTATACCCCAGTCAGTAGAGGCCTGACGTTGTATAGCTCGTTAATGCCCCGTCTCCTCCCACACCTATCCCCCAGTCACTGCCGTCTCCTATAGACCTACTCACGCTCTGTCCATTGAGGCCCACACGCCCACCCAGAACTATACCTAAATCCCCCGTGTCTATGCTTTACAATATCATACAATGAAATATCTCCTATTTCTTCCCATAAACTTTATAGTAAAAGTATAGAAGTGGTCAAAAGTGCACATTGGGTCTATTTTTGGGGTCTATAATTATCTTGCATTCACATGTTTAAGAACCACCAGTCTGACTCCCCCATGCAGGTCTAAGGGAGTGGTCCTTCATTAACCTCAGAGACATTTATAGGGGTCGGTCATGAAAATTTGATTCATGCTCGGGTAAGGTCCACAGGCAAAAGAATGGACCCTTCTGATGGAGAGGATGGTGAAAATGCTTGCGCACTCACACACAAAAAAGCAACCCTGCTGTTAGAATATGTCCACCCCTTAAAGCTTTAAGGACTGCATAGTGCATTAACGCAGCATGCCCTTGGTTGTCATGATGCATGAATGCAGCCCTGGTGAGTAACTCACCAGTGCTGCATTCAAGCATCATGCCAATCCTATGGGGTTGAGACACTCCTGTAAGGTCAGCATGGTGCACTAATACAGCACCGGCAATAATCTCGCTGGGGCTGCATTGGTGAATCATGACAACAAATGTCACCTTTTAGCAACATCCATCCTTAAAGGGCCTTCCTGGTGAGCCTTATGGTGTTTGAGGAGGATATACAGAGGAGTTCCGGGTGTTTATATACGGCTTGCTGTTACTACAAAGGATGTAAGCAGTCCCTTCTATGCACCATGTTTTGTATTCCATTACAGGGGGCCTGGGCAGCTTTAACCAAACAGTGTAAGCCATGTGGGGGCGGGGGGACTGCTGAGGGCCTTACAGGGGAAAGCTGCTTCTTTCTCCCAGTGTCAAGCCCTTTAAAGACCGCATAGTGCTTTAATTTAGTTTGTCCTTTATCCCCATGATGCGTGAATGCAGCCATGGGAGATTACTCGCCAGTGCAGCATTCACACATCATGCCGATACTATGAGAGGGTAGGGACTCTGTATACCGTCAGCCTGATGCATTATGAAGGCATCATGACGATAAAAGGCACACTACATTAAACATTATGCGGCCCTTAAAGGACTAATGGGTGACATTCGGTACAGTTGGTTCATGCTATACAGGGGTTACTCTCGTTCCCAAATCCTTCCGAAGGAAGGCTCTGGTAACTGCCAAATGTTGGGATTTTGCTGGGTCTGGGCAACCCCTGCTGGTAGCTTGGAACCAGCGAACAGGAACAGGAAATGGAACCAGAAAGGCTGATGGTAAATCTACCTAAAACTACCATCATACATTCTGGTTCCATTTCCTGTTCCTGTTCGCTGGTTCCAGCCTACCAGCAGGGGTTGCCCAGACTCAGCAAAATCCCAAGTTCAAGGTCATTTGGCTGTTACCAGAGCCTTCCTTCGGAAGGATTTGGGAACGAGAGTATACAGGGGTGAATAGAAGTATGAAAATGGTTTCAAGTAGAATAGAAGGGGAAACTGTTGATGTTGAAGTAGCTGGGTAGTGTTGTGTATCAACTCTCAACTTGTTGAAATAGGTTAATATTTTGAGACACTCATGTATGCTTTTTGTTGGCCACTGGATTCACCTATATCCAATCCTAAAGGCTCCCACCCCCTCCATTCTTTGGGTGAACATTGCCATTGAAAATGTGATGTCCCCAATAATGATTCTATAGATATCTAGAGATATAATATGTACATCATTAGACAACATTATATGGTATCATCATTAGGTCAAGAAAAGTAGGATAAGTTGGTGTAAACTTTAGGAATCACTCAATAGAGCTCTGGTCAACAAATAATAGGAACTCCTACAACAGTAGGAAAATGGCATTTCTGAATAAAGCAGAGTATCTGGAACTAGGTGCTGTCCGACATGAGATACTTTCCCGAGAATAGTTTACTCTTCATACCACAGTTGCCTGGGAGAACGAATGAAACACTAACAAATCAATCACTGGGTATAAGTCATCTAGGATAAGCATGTCAGAGTAGGTGCATAAGTGCTATAATCCAAGGACAATGGTAGTTATCCTCAACTGGCACCTTGCACAATTACCCGGTCCTTGACTTATAACACTTATACAGCGACCCGCTTGTACCATATCTACTACATGTACATACATTGTATTTAATTTAAGTGGCATAATCACCAAGCATCTCCCACTCACAATTCTAGTACTGTTCTAGTCTACTATGTGGTTAAGTGTGAGTGGCAGTCTTTGTGAAAACTTTTTCATCCCACAGGATATTCGGTCCTGCAAATTTTCAATGTTTTAGGACCAGTTAAATCTTTGGAGGACCAGATAGCCACATATCTGATGAGTACCACCTGATGATTTCTGCATTTTAAGTATAAAAGAGTTCTGTCCATCAAAAACACATTTTATTTGTAATCATTTATGGCCAACTCAAGATAGATATAGTTTTACACAGTATATTGACACACATATTTCAGCTTTAGAAGCCCAATTGAATTCTTCTCGTGCAGAAAAGCCCAACATGCGACTGGACATTTGGTCCTGCTACACTTATGAATCTGCTGGACCGGTGGCACTTTAGGAGGACATTGCCATTGTCCTGCATGTTTTCGCAAAGACTGGAGTGGTGCCCCTTTAATAGCTGCTAATATGATATCCATTTTCTTCCCCAGGCACCATGTCCAAACGGATATCATGGATGTACCCCGACACGCGGAGAGGTGCCAAGTACATCACCACTCTGTCTCCTGAACTCCAGAAGAAGGCAGAGGAGGAGCTCAAGGAGAGGGCAGAGTGGAGGGAGAGGGACATCCAGGCCCTCCGAGACATGGTACTAGCACATCCTGGTAAGTACAGGGGGGGAGGGGAGGAGTGAGGAGGGAACAGCATGGAGGTATTAGGGAGTGATCATTTTTTAACAACAGGGGGGTGGGCAAAAAAATGTGGACCTCTTGACCGGGGGGGGCAAAAAAATGTGGATCCCTCTTGGGGGGAGGGTAAAAAAAATTTAAGCCAAAAAGCCAGCGCGTTACAATGCTTCAAAGGGCCCGCGCACAAGTCAATTTTCGACCCTAAGGGGGGGGAGGGGGGTAAAAAATGTTGACCCCTCGACAAGGGGGGTGTAAAAAATTTTGCATGCTCCGCGCGGAAACCCACCACCCCCCTCCTGTTGTTAAAAAAGTATCTTTCCCTAAACCCCTAAATTCGACATGGTGACATGGCATTTTCTTTAAATCGACATGTGACATGAGGCCTGGTGACATGTGACATGAGACAGAGGACATGGCCATTTCTTAAAATCGATAGGCCTATGGGACATGAGCAGTATTAAGTGACATAGACATGCGACATGGCCATTTCTTTAAATCGGCATGCGACATGGGGACTCCCCCCACCTATACCCCAACAGCAGAGTGAGAGGGAAATAGAAGACATCCTACTTTTTTTTGTACTCCCTGTTTTCACATGTAGCCTTGTATATAAGCAAATAACCCCCTAATTCCCAATATGAAAAGTAAAGGGTATTATATGCTATACATATACACGGCTGTGAGTCAACCTGGGATTAATATTTGCATATGTGGGGTACATGTCTGTTTTTGTGGAGTTTGAATTGCATGTTTTGCTCACTAGGGGGCAGTAGGAGATGGAGAGGTCTTGCCTGTTGAAGGCTGTAAGTAATAGACACATACAAATGGTAACTAGCTGACAGAGAAATAACATTGTGGGGTTGTACAAGGCTCTTTTCCCATCAACCCCAAAACACCATTTTGAGCCTTAATGGACATACCTCGTAGGGGTTAGCCCTGAAATGACAGGAAAACTATCGTCCCATCAACCCAAGAATATATAAGGGACTTTCACTGTGGGGTTATAACCCCATAAATGACAAAAAAAATCCCATATTAGATGTAAGATTGTACTGCTGTAACAGACCCCACAATGTGGCTCTCACAGTACAGTAATAGGTAATTACATGCATAGTATTAATAGGAGACATAGACATATTGAATTGAATTCACTTCTGGACAGAGATGGAGGGGGGTTGAGGGTCAGATAGGAGCAGAAATATACCTGTGCCATCTTTTATTAACACAATTAAACTTCTACATCTTCGTCCCCTTTTCCACCCCCAGCTCTCCATGCGCGGACAGACGACGCCTTCCTCCTCCGCTTCCTGCGCTGTCGGAAGTTTGACTACGAGCGGGCATTCCGGGTGCTGTGGAACTTCTACTCCATCCGGGCGGAGAACGACGATGTGTTTGAGAACCTGCTACCCCACAACACCGCTGAGGTTATAGACCTCGGGGTGTCCATAGTCCTTCCCGTCAAGGATAAGGAGGGTCGCTGCATCATTTACGACAGACCAGGTAAGGCTTTATTTGAATGTTTTTTTCAAGTTACAACCTGTTGAGCCTGTTTGGTTGTTAGGGTTGAGCCTGTTTGGTTATAGGGTAAGTTTTTACAGTGTAGTTGACCTGGTTTGCTTATTTCGATGACTTCTAATAGTGTGGATCATCCCGTCTGCGTATTCAGGTAACTTAAATAGTGCCGCTGGTGCTTTTTGTAACTGTAATAGTGTAACTGCTGTTGGTAACTGTAATAGTGTAACTGGTGCTGTTTGTAACTTTAATAGTACAGCTGTTGTTTATAACTGTAATAGTGCAGCTGCTGTTTGTAACTGTAATAGTGTAACTGGTGCTAGTAGTATAGTATGTATCGGAACGGGACTATAGTTAACTACTGTTTATTACTCAATCGACCTGCAGCCAATCAGAGGCCTCCATTTGGTCACGTGACCCCCTCATTTGCATAATTACGTAATAGGCCACGCCCCCTCATTTGCATAATTACGTAATAGGCCACGCCCCCTTGATCACCAGCCAATCAGAGGCTACCATTTGGTCACGTGACCCCTCATTTGCATAATAGGCCACACCCTCTTGATCACGTGACCCTCTCATTTGCATAATAAGCCACACCCTCTTGATCACCAGCCAATCAGAGGTCGCCATTTGGTCACGTGACCCCCTCATTTGCATAATAGGCCGCGCCCCCTTGATCACGTGACCCCTTCATTGGCATGATAGGCCACAACAACATCACGTGGCTATCTTTGTTTGTAAACAACACCACGTGGCTCTCTTTGTTTGTAAACAACACCACGTGGCTCTCTTGTTTGTAAATAACACCTACTAAGTTTAGTCATAGGTAGCAGTAGTGTTTGTAAATAACGCCTACTAAGTTTTCAGTCATAGGTGTCTAGAGCAGCAGCAGCAGCAGCATCTTCAGCAGCAGCAGCAGCAGCAGCCGCGTCATAAGTGTCTAGAGCAGCAGCCACGTCATAGATGACTAGTGCAGCAGCAGCAGCAGCATCTTCAGCAGCAGCAGCAGCGTCATAGGTGTCTAGAGCAGCAGCCGCAGTAGCAGCAGCGTCATAGGTGTCTAGAGCAGCGGCAGCAGCATCTTCAGCAGCAGCAGTAGCAGCAGCGGCAGCAGCAGTAGCAGCAGTAGCATCTTCAGCAGCAGCAGCGGCAGCAGCAGTAGCAGCATCAACAGCATCTTCAGCAAAAGCAGCAGCAGCCGCGTCATAGGTGTCTAGAGCAGCGGCAGCAGCATCTTCAGCAGCAGCAGTAGCAGCAGCGGCAGCAGCATCTTCAGCAGCAGCAGCGTCATAGGTGTCTAGAGCAGCAGCGTCATAGGTGTCTAGAGCAGCAGCCGCAGCAGCAGCAGCATCTTCAGCAGCAGCAGCGGCAGCAGCAGTAGCATCTTCAGCAGCAGTAGCAGCAGCAGCAGCAACATCTTCAGCATCAACAGCATCTTCAGCAAAAGCAAAAGCCCGTAACTTAGCATCATGTGCATCAGCCATAGCCGTAACAGCGACACTGCGACTAGCATAAGCAAAACAGGCTATTTTTTTAGCAGCTGTACAAGCATTAATAGCATTAGCCCTAGCAGCAGCCGCAACAGCGACACTTTTAGCAGACGTTGCAGCATCAGTAGCAGCAGCATCGGTAGCAAGAGCGGAAACAGTAGCAAAAACATTAGCAGCACGAGCAGCAGCGGCGAGAGTAACAGCAGCGTTGTTAGCAGCATTGGCAACTTCGTATGCAGCATGTGTAGCACGAACAGCGATACGAGCTTCACGTTTTGCACGAGCAGCAGCAATAGCTGCAGAAGTAGCCCTCACACTTTCCAGCCACCCGTACGAATCTTGATAAAAACCAACCTCCACCTTGCTACTTGTTAACTCATCAGTAAACATGGACGTCTCCTCGTGTGGTGTTGTCGCGGCTCTGTAGTAGTGTTGGGATTGCTCACATTCGGTAGAACGTAGAGTGATTCCTGATGACGCCATGCTGAAGGTGGTAGAAGAAGTGTGTGGGACTCATGTTTCACTCTCGCTTATGTACTAGGCTCCGAGATAAGCTTCTTAACTCAGGAGGAAAACTCTCACTAGGAAGCCGACCGGCTGTCTACCTGTGTAGGTGCGGGTTCGTTACATCTTTAATCCTGTTCGACCCTCCGAGGAAATACATGAAAAAAACAAAAGACCATCTTTCAAGCACTCGAATCCGCAGGCAGTAGGAAGCTATAAGGAGCTTAACTTGTGTTTGATTTAAGTTGTCTACCACACGCACGCGCTTGTAGTCACAGCTAGAGTGGCAGACTTCCGTCCGCCCGCTGGCGCATGACAATCGACTTTAGACACCCCCTGTAGTTTTTTTTTGCATACACAGTTGACTAGCATCTTAATCTCTTACCCAGCTATAAGCCCATATACATGTAACGCGCATTACTCTTCTTTATGGTAATTATCAGATCGATTTAAGGGTGGAAAGGGCTTAGGTGATTTAGGTCCCTCTCTAGCTGAAGACAGGCTTAGTCCATAGCATGTAGGCAGCTGGCCGCGTTAAACACCCCCTGTAGGTTTTGTTTTTTTGTATACACTCTCGATCCCCTCTCTAGGTGAAAACAAAGCTTAGAAGATGCGGTGATCCGGCCACCGGCTGGCGCGTCACACCTGGCGTTAATCACCCCCTGTAGGCTTTGTATACACTCTCTAGGTGAAAACAAAAGCTCCCTCCACGGGCTGGCGCGTCACACCTGTCGTTAAAACGCCCCCTGTAGTCTTAGTATACACAGTTGCCCCGCCTTATCTATTCACCAGCTATAAGCCCATATACGTGTACATGTGATTTTTGATACCCTCTCTGGAATAGGGTGGGGCTCAAGGTGAAAACAAGATTAGACCATTCGCTCTCTCAGCTATATAAAGAGCCTCAATTGTTCTTGCAACAGCACTTCACCACCGGTACACTATCAGTCACGAGGCAGATGTTTGCGGTATGGGTCATACAGGTTACCTACTAATAGCGGTTTGGGTGAGTAGATCACTTTTTTTTCCCCTAAAAAAAACAAACAAAAAACCCCCACTTATGACTCAGGTATGTATATGTAGCACTGTTAGTGTAAGTACACAGTAGAATCTACTGTACTATAGACTCAACCCTCTGAAGACGGTGGAGCGCGTTAATGCGCGGGTCTGTGTCGGCGTCACTTGTTTTTTTATTCTAACTAAAAAAAAAAGAAAAAAAAGTCAGAAGTCAATCTACGACCTATCAAAGACAAATTTGTGATAAGTTCAAACTAAATAAGAGACAGTTTGAGCGTCTCTTAGTCGCTGTCAAAGATGCGAATAACGAACGCGCTGAGGGCGGGGTTCAGGTCACGTATAGTTCCCCGCTCTTTCGTCAGATGGCGCCACAATAGGGGTTTTGTACATTCCTACGATGCTCGCGAACATTTCAACGCATAATGAGCTATATAGGCAACAAAGTGCGCTTCTGAATATATTAAAATATAAAAAACAATTCAATATTGTGTATTTCTGATAGAAATGAGGCAGTTTCTTTGAATACCAACTAAACTATAGCGAGATGAAAAATACCACACCATATCTAAGGCTTTATAAAAGATACATAGTCAGAAACTCTCGCCCAATCGGCAATCTGAAAAACGGATCAACTCGTTTTGACTCGTTGTGCCACAAGGGCCCCCATCCAACGGGGGCCCTTTGAGGTCAGTCTGTCAAACCACAGTGATCCATGCTGCTTAACACTAGGCGTAATTAATTACGCCCATGTTGTGCAGCATCTAACCAACTGACAGTGTCAGTTGGTTGGCCCCTCTTTAGGGGCCACACAATAAATAAAGAATAGAGGCCTAAGGGAACGTTCACAAGCGTCTCCCCTTCCTACGGGGTGGGTGGGTCTTTGGGTTTAGTGACAAAACAGCGACATGTGAGTAGGAGTTTGCGTGTCAGCTCTCTTTTTTTTCTTTTTTTTTCCAAGTCTACATATTATTTATGATTAAAAAATTAAAAAAAAAAAAACCACGATAATATAGTGCGTTGATCAAAAACTGAATAGAAAAATAACCAAAAATAGGTTGGGGAAATCTCTGCTATGTAGCTGATCGGTCGTTGTCACACGGTGCAGAAAATTTACTCTTTTTTTTTTAGAAAATCTATATTAGGACCACAGACGGGGCACATGTGTCACTTGTCGAATATAAGAGATACCAATGGGCCTTGTCGAATTTAAGAACTAGGTCTTGGCCATTGGCATTGTCTATTTTGAGAAGTAGTCTTGCCCGTCTTGCCCCTTGTCGCCAACTCCCAGCACCCCCTGTGTCTCTTTGTCCATATTGGCTAAAAACAGGACATTGTTGCCTTGGCTATTTTACCCCCCGTCTGGGGATCTTATTACTTAATCACCTCGTCTTGACCCTGTGGGGCAGTGGGTATATGGAATAACCGTGTCCAGGTGTACTCTATCTGACACATAACCGAAGGTTACTGAGTTATGTAATAATACCTGACCTATGAGGCCGCCAGTCAGTTTGCCGTGATTATTTTGACACACTCTCAGTTACTCGTAGGACATCTAATACATAATTAGACTCAGCATCATATAAGACAGTCTCGGCCACGCCGGCTGCATATCGGACCAGGGGGATAGTCTGGCAGCGACCCGCCACCCCGTCCACAAGCTGTGTACAGCACCTCGTTTCTCTTTGTCCATATTGGCTAAAAAGCAGGGCATTGTTGACTTGGCTATTTTACCCGTCTGGGTCTTATTATTTAATCACCTCGTCTTGACCCTGTGGGGCAGCGGGTATATGGAATAACCGTGTCCAAGCGTACTCTATCTAACACATAACCGAAGGTTACTGAGTTATGTAATAATAACTGACCTATGAGGTCGCCAGTCATTTTGTCGTGATTATTTTGACACACTCTCAGTTACTCGTAGGGAATCTAATACATAATTAGACTCAGCATCATATAAGACAGTCTCGGCCACGCCGGCTGCATATCGGACCAGGGAGATAGTCTGGCAGCGACCCGCCACCCCGTCCACAACCTGTGTACAGCACCCCGTGTCTCTTTGTCCATATTGGCTAAAAAAACAGGTCATTGTTGACTTTGGCTATTTTACCCGTCTGGGTCTTATTATTTAAATCACCTCGTCTTGACCCTGTGGGGCAGTGGGTATATGGAATAACCGTGTCCAAGTGTACTCTATCTAACACATAACCAAAGGTTACTGAGTTATGTAATAATAACCGCCCTATGATCCTATGAAGTCGCCAGTCAGTTTGCCGTGATTATTTTGACATACTCTCAGTTACTCGTAGGGTATCTAATACATAATTCGACTCAGCATCATATAAGACAGTCTCGGCCGCGCCAGCCGCATATCGTACCAGAGGGATAGTCTGGCAGCAACCCGCCATCCCGTCCACAATCTGTGTACAGCAGTCTGGACCAGACCACCAACTCTGGGTATAGCATTCGGGATGACTGGAGCAAGACTGGATCTAACCCTTTAATAGTCGCATAGCGCTTTAATGTGCAGTGCCCGTTGTCGTCATAAGCCATGAATGCAGCACTCAGAGTTCCTCACCAGGGCTGCATGCATGCATACACTGGCATATCGACAAAGGGCGTAGCGCATTAAAGCACTATGCTACCTTTAGCATTAAAGCGCTGAGGGGTTATTTTTTGATAGTGTAGAACCAATATCTGTCTAATTAAACCCCTTATCAGTGCTGTTTTTTTTTCACATACAAAAGAATAAGTTAATGGCGCTCCGCCATGTATTGGATAACCACTGCAGCGCGACTCTGAAAAGCGGTGGCGGTGAATTTCCATTTAGATCCTGAAAAGGGGGGCGGTCAGATGTCGTCAAGGCCCTGATAAGTAGGGCAGTTCAAATCATATGATTACATTGAGCTAATTTTCTTGCTGAAAGGAATGAATAATTGTATTTGTATAAAATTCACACACACACACACACACACACACACACACACACACACCCGCCCACCCACACCCACACACACACACACACACACACACACACACACACACACACACACACACACACAGACACACACACACACACACACACAGACAGCACACAGGACACCTGATGATCTCCACACGATGACCTGATTGCCCTTCCTAAAAAAAAAAAACACAAAAAAGCCCAACTCGATCTACCTACTCAACAGGGTTTCAGTGTAGAGCGTATTAGGGGTTTTTCTGATGCGTATATTATATTGAGATTGATTTTCAACTTTTGTGATCAGTGGTTGGTCCTTAAAAGGACCGTTTGGTAGAGAGAGAGGGTCGCAGGGACCTTGCTGCTGAAGCGGAGGGCGTGGTCATAACGTGTGGTAGTCCTTCAGCAGCTCCTCCAGCACGGCGGGCGGTAGTCCTTCCTCCATGCAGACTTGCTGCTTGACTTGCTCCACGCACTGGCGGATGAGTTGATCAGTGACGTTCGCGATCAGCTCATCCACCACACCCTCTGCTTCAGCAGCAGTCCGCTGTCTCTCCTCTCTCTGTAGCGAGGCTACGAACTACTTCTCCACGGCCGCATCGATCATAGATCGAGAAACGGCCACGAAGTTCTGTCTCTCCGCCTCCTCTCTCTGTAGCACGGCTACGAATTCCTTCTCCACGGCCGCATCGATCATAGATCGAGAAACGGCCACGAAGTTCACTCCGTGAGCCATTTTGTCGAACTGACTTCCTAGCCGCCTGAGAGATGCTGACGTCACACTATTTTCGACGACGCTATGACGCGCACGAGGTAGACAGACGACGTCGTTTCACTTCCTTATTTGGAGTTTGGGACCTTGTGACACCGAAGTCATACCGTACGGTCGCGATAAAGCAACTAGTGTTGAAAAGCGCGCCGGTCTTGTATAAGCGCCGGAGTATAAGAGCCTCCAAATGTTTTTTCTCAAGCACTAAAATCGCGACTTTGAATAAGCGCCAGCGCCTGGCTTGTATATAGCTCCTGAGTAAGAACTTCACCGAATTGAAAAGCGCTCCCTCAGAGCCCTTAATCGCGACAGTACGGTACAAATCTGATGTCAACCCGCGCCAAAACCAAAAAGGGTGTTCCGGTCACACGTACCTACGACGAGCGACCTTCAGCTATCACCACGTGAAGAGTTGGAAATAAATTTTGTACGGCAAGAAAACTGAAAACTGATAACGATTCCATTAGATAAGTATTTGGTTCCAATCTATGGCGAGATATTTCCACCAGAGCGATTGATTTATATGTCTGTAAGGTTCAGCTCTCCAACACTCTCCAATATCCGCCGGTGCACGACGGTCGCCGCCCATCATTAGTGATAACTAAACTTCTGCTGGAGAGTGAAAGTTACGTTGAGTCTTGAGGTGCGCAGAGATACTATCTGCCGCAGCCTGATTTTAGTTCCACGCTATTTAGATAACCGCCCCATTTAAAATCTCTCTCTCGATCCTAGAAAAGGAAAAAAAGGCTAGAGTTTATCATGGACGCGTCTCAGTTTTAGTCAAGCCGTAAAGTGAAGAACCCGAGCTTGTACATATACCCACGTGAGGAGTGACATAGCGGGGCGTTCAGTTAGTACTGAGTCTATAGTCAAGGTCAAGTTCCACTCTCTAAACAGAGCTTTAGCGACTCCGTCATCTAGACTAGACCGCGCGCGCGATTTTTTTTGCTGAAGCAGCTAATCGATGGAAACGTAGAGAAGACGTACTCGATCAAAAACTGCTTCAGAGGCTTGTTATCAGGTATTATCAGTTAAATCAAAATATTTCAAAACATCCAGAAAAGCAGAATGACATGTCCTACGGGCTACAGCCGGGCACTGACGAGCAGACGCCGCTGACGTCATTTCAATCAGGTCGCAGCGCTTTTTAGACACCTTTTCTGTAGGACCCGTCTCATACCTTAGTATATAATACCGTAAACGCCGGGTGATTAGTATATGATCACATTGACAGTCGCGGATCCACGAAGAGGCTGGATAAGCCACGAGCGGACCCGCGACTGCAATGTGACATAATCTTACCATGCGCTTTGTTTTGTTTTTGTTTCTATTTACAACAGCAAACATTTCAACAGCCTATTGTTTTTTTTAAATGATGAAAAATCGGCCCATTTTAGAGCTAAATTTGTGGAGGATAGCCGGACATGCTGATGTCACTAGACCCCTAAATTCGATATGGTGACATGGTCATTTTCTTAAAAATCGATACGACGACACGGACACGGACATCTAAGTGACATGGGCCATGGGGCATTTCTTGAGTCCGACATGTGACATGGACCATAGTGACATGAGGAAAAAAAAATGTTCGAAGAGTGCATCAGAAAAAGTACCATTTCAAACCTAAGCATTTCGCCAAATTTTTTTTTTTTTTTTTCTTGGATGGTACCCGGCTTTGCGGTGTCTGGGTCCTTAAAAATGTACCAGAATGCTCAAATTCGGGTTCTAAATATTTTCAAAAAACGTTTTCTCCCTTAGTGACGTGTGACACGGGCATTTCTTAAATTCGACATACGGCTGCATGGGGAGGACCCACCCGTCAAGGGCCCCATGATGACTCATACCCGCCGCGTTCAGTCAATCAACCGAGATCTTTTTCTGTGGTGGTGTAGAAGGATCTCCCCCCTGAGGTTACAAAGTCACCTCTTTATTTAAGGGGCTACGAGCCGCAAAGTCGCTTTCGCAAAGTCGCAAGAAATATTCAAGTCAAAAAGTCAAATTCATCAACTATCAGTACAGTCGTTTGAAAGGCATCAAGTCGCCGAAAAACTCCTCTACAGTCACCTCCGACTCGCCTCCTCCCTACCCCCCTAAAGGGGGGTAGAGAGGAAGCGATTCCCTAGAGATCAGATAATTTTTTTTTTTTTCTCCCGAGCAGACCCCAAAGGCCCCCCCTCCCCCCCAAGTGCCCGCCCACCCCATAAATAGTGCCCCCCTCCCCCCCTCCCCTCCCCATGCATCTTAAAGTGCCCCCCTCCCCCCCCTCCCCTCCCCTCCCCCCTTAAAGAAGCCTCCCATTAGCTAGTCCAAGTCATGTGACCAAAAGGGGGGCGTGGTCTGTCTATTGTCTATATTATGCAAATGAGGGAGGGGGTCAGGTCACGTGACCAAGGGGGTGTGGCCTATTTTCCAAATAAAGAGCGCTTCCGGTCACGTGACCAAGGGGGTGTGGTCCTATTATGCAAATGAGGGGGTCACGTGACCCATTATTATGCAAATGAGGGAGTCACGTGACCAAATGGAAGCCACTGATTGGCTAGTGATCAAAGGGGCGTAGTCTACTATGCAAATGAGGGGGTCACGTGATCAAGGGGGCGTAGCCTATTATGCAAATGAGGGGGTCACGTGACCAAATGGTGGCCCCTGATTGGCTGGTGATCAAGGGGGCGTGGCCTATTACGTAATTATGCAAATGAGGGGGCGTGGCCTATTACGTAATTATGCAAATGAGGGGGTCACGTGACCAAATGGAGGCCTCTGATTGGCTGCAGGTCGATTGAGTAATAAACAGTAGTTAACTATAGTCCCGTTCCGATACATACTATACTACTGGTGCTGTTTGTAACTTGAATAGTGCAGCTGTTGTTTATAACTGTAATAGTGCAGCTGTTGTTTACAATTTAAATAGCGTAACTGGTGCTGATTGTAACTTGAATAGTGCAGCTGTTATTTATAACTGTAATAGTGCAGCTGCTGTTTGTAACTGTAATAGTGCAACTGCTGCTTGTAACTGTAATAGTGCAGCTGCTGTTTGTAACTTAAAAGGTGCAGCTGCTGTTTGTAACTTAAATAGTGCAGCTGCTGTTTGTAACTTTAATAGTGCAGCTGGTGCTGTTTGTAACTTTAATAGTGTAGCTGTTGTTTATAACAGAACAGTGCAGCTGTTGTCTGTAACTTAAATAGTGCAACTAGCGCTGTTTGTAACTTTGATAGTGCAACTGGTGGTGTTTGTAACTTTAATAGAGCAGCTGCTGTTTGTAACTTTAATAGTGCAGCTGCTGCTTGTAACTTAAATAGTGCAACTGCTGCTTGTAACTGGTAAAGTACAACTGCTGCTTGTAACTTAAATAGTGCAGCTGCTGTTTGTAACTGTAATAGTGCAGCTGCTGTTTGTAACTGGTATAATACAACTGCTGCTTGTAACTTAAATACTGTAGATGTTGTTTGTAACTTAAATAGTGTAGATGTTGTTTGTAACTGTAATAGTGTAGCTGCTGTTGGTAACTGTAATAGTGCAGCTGTAGCTGTTTCTAACTTGAATAGGCACACTGGGACTAACTGAAAAAGGTTCCTAGACAAAAAGCATATTTCAGGTAGCCTTAAAAGGCATATCTTGCATAGTCTTTCTCTTAGAACTATCCTAGTCCTGCCATCTAGATGGTGAAACAAGCTGTCCCAATAGACCCAGCTGTCCCAACAGACAGGCTAATAGCAACGAGCCTAAAATACACTCCACTATTCTTGGTAATAGTTTCTGCATGTCGGGCCATGAATCCATACCAAGTGCTTTTTGTCAAGGCACCTTTTTCAGTTAGTTCCTTGTCTTAAATAATTTATAACTGTAATAGTGCAACTGCTATTTGTAATGGTAATAGTGCAGCTGCTGTTTGTAGCTGTAATAGTGCAGCTGCTGTTTATAACTGTAATAGTGCAGCTGCTGTTTGTAGCTGTAATAGTGCAGCTGCTGTTTGTAACTAATAGTGCAACTGCTGTTTGTAACTTGAATAGT
Source organism: Harmothoe impar (assembly GCA_947462335.1). Classification (NCBI taxonomy): domain Eukaryota; kingdom Metazoa; phylum Annelida; class Polychaeta; order Phyllodocida; family Polynoidae; genus Harmothoe; species Harmothoe impar. Next base: position 17,348,764 of record OX381718.1, on the reverse strand, counting down.
GCAGCTGATGTTTATAACTGTAATAGTGCAGCTGCTGTTTGTAACTGTAATAGTGCAGCTGCTGTTTGTAGCTGTAATAGTACAGCTGCTGTTTGTAGCTGTAATAGTACAGCTGTTGTTTGTAACTGTAATAGTGCAACTGCCGTTTGTAACTGTAATAGTGCAGCTGGTGCTGTTTGTAACTAATCCTGCAGCTGTTGTTGTTTGGTTTGCGTAACTTTAACAGTGTCTTCCACTGATTGCTTTATCATTTTCTATTGACCTTTGATAGGAAAAATGAACCCTACAGTAGGAAGAAGTTTTGACACATTACGAACAATCGTGATGAATCTCGAGTCACTAATACAGGTAAGCGGTCACTCCAAGATACATGAACACCATGTAAAAAGTTGGCTTATAAATGTACATGTAACATGATATGAAGCAGCAATGGATTGAATATATGCCCCTATACATGTTTGTACACAAAAGTCAGGTACATTTTCTGGGACATATTTAAAGATAGCAGTCCTTAGCATTAACTATCAAATTTTACTACAGGATGAAGAGATTCAAGTAAACGGTGTGGTATTTATTAGCGACTTCTCCGGCTTTGGAATGAATCAAGCGAAGAACTTCGAAAGACGATTTGCCAAACTTCAAACAGCCACACAACAAGTAAGATATTGGTGAATCTCATTTGTCTCATGTATCTGAGTGCGATATTAATCAGAGACCTACATAGATTAGCACAGTTTATAGACAACAAAATAACCAATTAAGAGAGGCAAAGAGATCTGTTAAACCGATCAAGAATATGTTTTGTGAAGGGCTATACTAGGCGAACACCTCCACAATTGTACATACATGTAGTAAGAAACGTTATCATAACGTTATCACAATTAGAGAACTTAATACTCTAAGGATGCATTCGCTAAAATGTGACACTTGTAAGGATGATGCACCAATTTAACCCCAGTGAGTAACTCGCCGGTGCCTGCTTGGTGTATCAACCCGGTGTGGTCGGCAAGATGCTTGAATGTAGCTCTGGCGAGTTACTCGCCAGGGGTGCATTCATACATCATGACGACCAGGGGCATGATGCAGTGTAACATGTACTTGTCCAGGACGCCTTCCCTATGCGGTTAAAACGGGTGTTCATTGTCAACCAACCATCCCTCTTCACATACGTCTACAACATGACCAGACCCTTCTTGAGGGCAAAGCTATTTCAAAGGGTAAGTATGGCTTTATTGAATTTTACTGCTTGCGTAACCATAGTAACAGTGCTATAGTCATTGTAATTTTCTTTTCCATATACTAGCAGTAGGACTATAGGTATAGACCTTAATGAATGCCTGGATAATGTTAGATACCTTAAATTCCTGTGTTTTCCCCGCGGGTAATACCCCGGGTAATACGGGAACCAAAACCTAGATGCAGCTTAAACTCAAGAAAAACGTGGGTTCTCCGCAAAAATTTACGCACATGAAGAGATGTCATGAAATCTGCATCACATATATGGGCAGATGTAATTTATAATGGAGCAAATGCTGATTTATTATCTGAACTCCAACGTATTCAAAATAGATGTTTAAAGCACTGTCTTAAGTTACCCGTCTTAAGCCCTACTACTTATGTGCATCAAGAAGCCAAGCTGCCAACGTTGGGGGAGCGTCGCCTTTTTCATGCTAGAATTTTGGGCTTTAAAAGATCTGAAATAGACAAATTTTGCCAGAAGAAATGTCGCCACACCAGACAAAGTCAATTTGTACAGTTACATTATAATGATATCAAATCGACTGCTTATGAAAAATCATAAACTGTCTTTGTTGCCAAATCCTGGAACAATCTGGATAATATGTACAAGAGTATTGATAATCTAGTACAATTTAAGATAAAAATGAAGGAGCTCTTAGTGAGCTCGATTCCGAAAAATCAAAAAAATGTCTATGAAAATGTAAATTTCTAGATGTAAGATATAGACATGACATGGACCTATTTGTCGTTGTTTGACGTTGAGCAAATCAAAATATACTACATATGATCACTATACGTTTGGTGGTACGGTATGTAAATTTTGAAAATATATTGTGAAAAGTATTTTATAAAGGTACTTATATCTGATTTAATTGTTACTAAAACTTTGGATTAACATGTGTTTTTATTACTAAAAAGGGGTGGAATATAACATCAGCCACGCTGAAATTCCGTCCTTACTTGTTTGGCGAAGTACAAGATAAAATGTTTCTAATAGTTGAATACATTGAATTAAAGCCACTTACCGGTACTCATACATTGTAAATATGAAAATTGTCAATCTCCCACGAACTATGATTATTATTCTGTAATTTAATAGCATAATGCATATCTCATATTGAATCAAGGAAGATTGTATGGATACCCGATTCATTTTATCGAAGGAATTTATGTAACCGTGGATTTAAAAAAGCGCCAAATAAAGTTAAATTGTTCTCAAAAAAATATATCTTTAATGGTGGTCTTCATAGGGTATCACTTTTTGGTGAAAAATCCTCACTCTCTCAAGCCTAATGTCCAACCTCCATTCTGTTCTAGCAATCAGTAGTAAATATTTTAACTATAATCGTAGCATTTCCTCATATTTCTGCAGCTGTCCGTCCTTGGTACGAACCATGCGGCTATTGTGGACGAGTTAGGAGCTGACTGCTTGCCCGAAGACCTGGGAGGAAATCTACCCAACACGGATGAACTCGCGAAGGTGAGATAGTCTCAATGTTAAACGTTTTTGGACATGAATCTGAAAAAAAGCTGTGCTGAACTCAACATCTTTGCATATTATTAAAGTCTTTTATATACAGTATATTATTATTTGGACATTTAAATCTACTGGTTAATTACACTGAAAGCATGTTGTTTATCCTACATTTCTGTCAACCTAATGGTAATATTTTTTAATGTTTTGCCCCTGAACTGCGAGTAGTACTATGAAATAGGCTATTAACCTGCCTATCGGTTGAGACAAATACTAAAGCCAGGCCTGTGTCACAGAGATGAGTAGGCCCAGGGCACTAAATACTTGTGTCCCTAATTTTTTGTGATGTGATGCTTGGAGACCTATAAGTCCCTATGGACAGGAACTAGGACACAGGAACGCTGTTTGTGACACTGCCATCACTTTGTAGCCGCTCTTTGAGGCGTGTGATCCACTCAGAATGGGCCCATCCACCTCCCATTTCTCTCTACTCAAATTATTTTCCCTGTTTAAATCAATTCTAACAAGGTCTGTCAAATCAGACTCAATGAAACAAGAAAAATTATCACACTGGTCCCCCCCCCCTCTTAAAGGGGGGTTAAAATGCAATTCCCTTCACCCCTCCCCCCCCCCCATCCGTTCCCCTTTTAATAACGCAAGATGAACCAGAGGGCATGTAGACCTACTGAATTCAGTACATTAAAACTCAGCAGTTTGTGCATTTAGATGTGTCCATGGCAGTACCGGAAGAAACCCAAAAAACTCATACCTAGTTTAGAAAGTATGAAATCCTTTTGCTGCCCTCCCACCCCACAAAAAGGGGTGTACCGTAAATATAATATAATTTGCATCCGCTCCTAGTTCAAAGTCTCGAGCGGACTGTTATCTAATAACATTTTATAATATACACATTTGTCCTTTCCACTTCCAGGACTGGGCAGCAAAACTTCAGTCGCAGGAGGAGTACTTCGTTGCCCAGCTGCCGTACCACCTGGAGCTGCCGCATGAGATCCTCCGTAAGAAGGACCACACGGACGCCGTGGTGCAGGGCCTGATGGGAAGCTACAAAAAACTCGAAGCCGACTGAGTGACACGCGAACATTACCCCTTTAAGGACGGATGTCGCTAAAAGATGACATTTGTCGTCATGATGCACCAATGCATCCCTGGCGAGTAACTCGCTGGTTCTGCATTGGTGCATCATGACGACCCTCCGGAAGTGTCTCCACGCTGTAGGGTCCGCATGATGCTTGAATGCAGCACTGGCGAGTTACTCGCTAGGGCTACATTCATGAATGCATCACCAGCAGAAAGTTTATGCCAATTCTGCAAATTGCGGACGTCCGTACTTTGTGAAGAAATAGCGTCCAGAGCCGACAAAAAAATCGCAAGTTTTAAAATTGCAGGATATATCTGCATATACTAAAGTATAGGAAAAACTATTTTGAGAATTTGCATTTTTGAGTTTTATGGCTAGTCTGACTGTTTTTTATGTTGTAGTTTGCATCATGAATCTGTGCATGGTTAATCGTGCGGTTGCAGTGGCAGCTTTATATCAAAGTGTGTTAATTAAGAATGTACTAAAATCATTGGTTTAAAAAGAAAAAGATGTAAATAGGGTGAATTAACTTCATGCTGGTTTAATTCTAATACCTACTACAATGTATTAAGCATATTGGAACAATGTATATTATTGGATGGCTGGTGCGATATTGAAATAACGATATTAAACTTCTTTATTCATGGCACTAAAGAATATTACAATTCACATGTACAACTTACATCAGGGACTTAACGTTATAGGAAATGATTGAAAATTACTGCAGCAATCTCAGCTGAAAAGTATGGGATTTCTATAAAGTGGCATCTTTGGGATGTGAACTCTCCTGTTTGATCGGCCATGTTTGCCGCTATCTCAATGTATTACTGATGTGTGCTCATTAATAGGGTATTCCGTAAAGTAGTTCCGGTGCCCTTCCCAGAATACCTCAATGACAGTGACTACTCCCAGAATAAACGGTAGAGTGGGCCAGTGTGGTTCAATTCCATGATCTAACTTGGCTCCGCCTCGTGGGATTACTACGCCGACAGCCAAACTCGCGCAGTAGCATCCAGTTCAGCGCACTTTTTATAATACCATATGATATTAAATGTAAATATATGAAAGTTTGTTTTTGTACAGGTTGACTTTGGAGGATACAGTGAAATAAGTGAAATCTGGTTATACGGAAGACTGATGTAAGGAATTTTCTGTTATAAGGAGCACGTTTTCGTGGCCCCAATTGTGTGTTCTCTCTATATTTAGTACTGGTTATAAGAAACTATGCTTACAATGAGCAAATTTGGCTGGTCCCAAGGCCCTCCTTGTAACGAGATTTTGCTGTATATTTCTGGATAGTATATTTACAGCGCTATTATTTGTTTTAGAATTAATTGGATTGGGGATAGTAGATGGGGTGAGGCATGCGCTCAATTATTTTTGGTAATAAACAACGAAACTGAGTAATAACCAGTAGTCAATTTTTCGCTTATAACAAGTGAAACTTCTAGTGCGTGTTCTACAATATTTTCAAAGTTTTAGTATGGTTATACAGGGTTTTTGGAAGTATAGTACAGTACTAAAGTAGCCATTTTCAGATCCCAGCTGCGGGTTATAGCATATTCTCAAAGTCTAGCTGCGGGTAATAGGCTAAATGTGGGTTGTCTGCGAGAAGTTCAGCCATATAGTGGGAGGAATAACCTCATCTCCCTAATGCCCCACCCCAATACAATTCAAACTCCTCAATACAATCTAAAAATTCTCATCACATCAGATCTACAATGGCAGGGGCCACCAGGGGAATTGTAAAATCCAAGGCCTGTAGGGGTCGACCAGTAGGAATGGTGTGACACATTAGATGTACATATGTATCTACTTATTATTAAATACAAAACTATTTGAAGGCGAGATTGTGGCATGTGTGATACACAAGTCTCAATATAAAACTGTTGACTGAACTTGACTTGTCAAATTCGTCTCGCGATCATGCTATGGCAAGTCTAGACTTTCAAGAAAACTCTGTGTATTAATCAAATGTATCTAGCATTTTTACCACTATATATTTTTGATTACGTTTTGTGAAATGTGTGCAGAAAGGATATTCTGAACACGGACGTGAGGAGCCCCTTTTCTATGTGGCTGTTTAGCAAAAGATATATTATTTAATGTGAGGAGGTCAGTGTCCTTAGGAAACTCATGGTCATATATAAGGCTACTCCAAATAATATCCTTGTTTCCTTCCCCAATATAATTATTGTTTTGAAGATTTCTTCTTTTTTTTGTGGCAAATTTAAATGAAAAAACATGATAATAATAGACAAATATGGGCATATTTGATATCAAATTGCACCTTTATAGATTGCTTCAAATGTGATGGGATAGAGAAAACATGCATATTTACAACTTGCATAGATCATTTTTCTTTTAATTACTTAAACATGAAATTATTTTGGTGAAAGCACTACTTATAATTCAGCCCTCGAGGGGGGGGGGGAGAAAATAAATTATGGCTTGGTGATGAGAAACTAGGATATTATTTGGAGTGGCCTTATAAATATGACAGCTCTATATGTTGTATTAGAAATCAAGATCTGAGGATCTTTCTTTCCAATGATATATTAATGTTTTAAATGGGAAAGAAATCAAATGTATATGTGCATAGATTAACCGCTCCTTTGAATCTGACTGACAAAGCCATTGTTTATTGATTTGTTAACTAATAAAATAATCTAACATTTAAAAACAGACAACTTCACTATTTTTGTGTGGTTATGATATAAATATTTTATTCTACTAAGACGCAAACTAATATTTACATTGTACAAGGCAGTATGAGCAGGGTGTAATAATAACTTGTATTTTCTACAATTATTTCTAATTTATAAAATATTAAGATAAAACTGGACACAGTAATTATTGTCAATAAGATTTATATAATCATCTAATGATGTGTCATTCCCAATGGATCTATTTCAGCATGATATTGAGAACACCAGAACTAGATTTGACTTGTTTAAAAAAACCTTCAGTTTCAATTGACATTTTTCATATGGCAGCTAGATGGCAAACCATATCAATATGTGTATCTACTCTTAGGTCTTTTATCTCTGCGGCGAAAACATCGGAACCTTTCTGCTAATTGCCTTTTAGTGGATTTAAAGAATCATACAAAATTACAAACTGAATTATGTAGCAAAAGAATTAGCTGATCAATAAACCAAGTACAAACTACTACAGAAACTTTTTTTCTGACTGGCACATGCGCAGAACTGAGCAGAACGACCCCTGCGTCCCTCTTGTGGTATAAAATGGAACTAAGCTGACTCAGTGGCTCAGTTGGAAAAACATTTCTCCATTTGTTTTCTTCCTACAGTTCCATTGCTACCTTAACTTAAATTCACTATACATATGATACTCGGTCCTAGATGCTTACATGTGCTTTCATTTGGTCAATCTCATTGCCTTGCAACTCATATATCAAACTTTTTCGACAAACAAGTCGACAACTTCTTGTAAGCTTCGTACCAATTTTGCCCTACTATATCTTGCACACATTCTGCATAACGCAAATTTCACTACAGATTCTCCCAACATACTTTCTCATTACATCTGGTCATTTGCTAAAACCCAAGACGTTACAATAGAGGATACATAATAAATCGCAATACGAAGCTTCCTTTGGTTCGCGACATGATTCAGTTTTACTGCTCAAAATCCAAACAGTCGCATTTAAATGAAGTCAAATTGTCATTATAAGGGTCCAACCTGGGTTCTAAGCCTCACTTTCACCTTGGTCTTGCATATCTTCTAGAATAGGAACTATAAGGTTATCCGTCGACATTAAGTTGTACTTGGTGACAAAAGTGGTGAAGCGTCGACAAAGAGCAGTTTCATTCTGAAAATGAAGATTAAGTGACATCAAACATTCGGACCTATGCATGATCTATGATTACTACTACAGGAATATACGACCTAATCTAAAGTGATTTAAACACCTATAAGAAAATGAAACTTGAAAGCATAGTTAAAATTTAGACTATTTTACATTAAGTACGTTTTGGACATTTTTGTCTAGCCCTAAAGACGATTTAGACTTATTTTTTTGTATATTAAGTACAACTTGCATATTCGCGATATGAACAAATTAATTTCACAGATAAGATTTAGACATAATGTTAAATCATTGTAAATTGTCAGAATATGAATGAACCCACACTTACCTCATACTCATCAAACATGGTACGGTGATGGAAATAAGCATGAGAGAAAATTCTGTAGACGCGGCGACACACAGACCCGAGCTTAGCTACAGAGGACTCTTTAATGCTTACTCTGAAAACAAAAAGAAGCACATTGTTCACATGTCTACAGCAGAAAATAATCAAAGCGATTGTAACATGGCATAGTCCAAATGACATGATGTTATACAAAGAGATTTTTTCTTTTTCTCTTTTTTTCCTTTGGACAGTCGCATCTTCCTTGCCGAGTCGAAAATACCCAATTATACAAATAAATAGATGATCAATATTTTATCTAGCTAGTCTTGGATTGGTGGTCTGTACCACTCTCTATAAGAGATGGGCCTCCTCCAGATGGTATAGTATACTGTACATTCATCTTAATATGTTTAGTTCTGTCATCATCAGCCTTGTTAACTTTATATGGCAGTGAACTGCCCCCGCGGATTTAAGGACAGACGGTTGCTAAAAGATGACATTTGTCATCATGATGCACCAATGCAGCCCCAGCGAGTAACTCGCTGGTGTCGCACTGGTGTCTTATACTGACCCTTCGGGAGTGTCTCAACCCCATGGAGTCAGCATGATGATTGAATGCAGCCCTGGCGATTTACTCACCAGGACTGCATTCATGCATCATGACACCTACGGTAATAATGCATTAATGCATCATGCCGTCCTTAAAGAGGTTGCCATATAAGGCCAAAAAAAAAAGAAGTTGTGTTCAGGTAACATGTACAAAAAAAATAGGGTAGGTAGGTCGATTTTTTTTTTTACCAAATTTTTTTAAGGATTTTTGAGACAAAGTTCCTCTCATTTTCGAATAATTCTCGGGAAAAAAAATTTCAGTACAAAAAAGTGTATTTTGGTAGAAAAAACACTAAAATTCCTTCTGGCCTAAGGTGTGTTGGTGTTACCTGCTGGGGAAGTACTTGTTACTATTGAGAAGACAGGCTGCACCGTCCAGCGTGTGGCGGGTGTAGTCCATAGCCGGACACTGCAACCAGCAACATGACATGGTAAGCACAGCACGCAGCAATAACTATCACAATTATACACACAATATGAAGATAAATACTCCTGTATAGAAACTTAAACAGGGTTACCCAAATAATATCTGTACCGTTGTGTTTAAGCGCCAGGCGCTCTTCAATTTGGCGGGGCTTATACAAGACAGACACTTATTAAAAGTCATGTTTTAGTGCTTAAGAAACATTTGGAGGCCTCTATACACATGCGCTTATTCAAGACCGGCGCTCTTCCAAAACCAGGCGCTTTATCGCAGCGGTATGGTAAGCCTTTCTTTTTTATTTTAAATTCAAATATCCACAATAAGCCTATATGAGAGTCTTTCTACTCATGAGGAAAATTTTCAGAGACATCCAATAAAGCATAAATGTTCATTATCCAGGCGAATAACAGACGTACCGGTATATGTAAACAACGCAATCGTCTTTCTGACCAGTGTTTAAGTTAAAATACTAGACTGATGTATCCTATACCAACCTCCTTAGGCGTTTTGTGAGCGGCACAGAGGAAGATCCACTGCTCGGTGGCCGTCATCTGAGTACACGTGTCAGGATTACACTCAGACTGGGGACAGCAAAAGGGAGTAACAACACATTTAGAGAAATTGAATTAAAACAATATCCATTCTTCAGCTTTGCTTTGATGATTTTGTGTATTATAATCAATGTATGTGGTACCAATCTATAAATCTTCAACTCAATCAGATTGTAGATAATGATGAAATATCTTGAATTTATCAGAGTAGACCATCTTATACTTGTGAAGGAATCTTTCTGAATTTACGGTAATACTGTTATATTCATAGTGCGGTACGATGCGTAGTCTACATTACAAAGGGATGAAAACCAACCTGAAGCTTGACTGCAAGTCCATTTAGCTCCATGCAGAATTGCCTGCGGGACAAAAAATCGGGTATGCATATACATGTATACCTCCGTGTGCTGGATTAAGCATTACATGACAAGGGCGGATACATACTTTAAACCTATTTTAAATGGTAACTTTTATAAACTAAACATTCCTCAAAGAATATAAATAAATCCGACAGAATTGTGGTAGCATTTATGATAAAATTCTAATTTAGAATATAATGATGCCATTTTATCTGTGGCTTATCTTACTTTTGGAATCATTTTGATGATTCTCGATTCTACCTTTTGATTCATAAAAGCATGGCTTATAAATATATTACCTGAGGTGTTCATATTTCCAAACACCTTCATCCTGACTGTCGGGAGGTGTGAGGATCTCGTCGATGTTGGAGAAGTCACGACGAATGGCCTGCTGAATGAACTGCTGCACGGCTAGGGTGCTGTCCATCTCCTCAAAAGACTCGTCCGGCCATGACGACCATTGCTACAACGACAAATTAACTGTATACAATCCTGCATGGTGTATCGATATACATGTACTTATGGTACCTATGGCACATGTATTGCACTTTTAAAGTAACTTTAGCATGTCAATAGTCTTTTAGACTTTAGGGAGTGATGATTTTTTAACAACAGGGGGGTGGTGGGTTTTTCGCGTTGATAAAATGATCACTCCCTTAGTGCCTACATAGTGGGTGACCCCCAGACTCGTACCACCAGTCTCCAACTGCGCTACCCTACGTAGGGACTGGTCCCACTTGGAACGTCAACATTCGATATGCGCGCGCACATTTACACTCGCCAATCGTGATTCAGCTATCCCACACAACGTCACCAAATTGCGCCCGGCGAGTGCATTGGTTTTCTGTTGGAACGGCCAGGCATCCAAGTGGGACCAGTCCCTACGTAGGGTAGCGCAGTTGGAGACTGGTGGTACGAGTCTGGGTGACCCCCCCCCCCCCCACCTCCATTGGGCATTTATCATAAATGCCCAATGGAGATGGAGATTCCTGGCCCTTTATAATTGGGATTGGGGCCTATTTACCCAGCTCTACACCACCCCATCTGATCATTCAATGGCAATACAGCAGGAAAGCCTGAATTTAGGCTGAAAGGGTGACTTTTTCATTATAAAGACTTTAAAGTTGTGTTTACAATGGTTATATTGTAGTATTAATCTCATATCGGCAGGTTCAAAGGACAATCGCCCTTCAAATAGTACATATCATAGAATGCATGATTTTGATTTATCATATTTTATGTATTTATCGGTCACACTGTGACTGTCGTGCCTGGGCTGAGGCTGAAACTGTCTTCAAAAACTGCATCAACAACTTTTCTGGACAGTCACCCTTTCTTGCTGCATTGGACCTGATTAGTCTATAGTGATACATAACAACCCCTGAATTGCCTACCTCTATCCACTGCTCAAATACCCATGATTCACTCAATCATTCAGAAGATCTGAAACAGTAGCCAAATGTAGAAGTCTGTGACTCTGTACTGACACTGTGACTGTGGTTGTGAATGTGAAGAGAGGCCCAGCCCCTTCATTCTTCTCACAGTGATCATGGCACACTTGCATGCCCGATGTTGACCTGGGAGATTTAAACCATTTGATCACCTCGTCAGATGTCATAAGACCATTTCTGTTCGTATTAATTTATTGGAAATGGAGTATTAAACGTACCTCTGCCTTTGTTCCTGCTCGGTTTCTTCGCAAAAGAGCCACTGAGTCCGCCATCTTGCTCGTTCCTTTCCATCTACACTCTCCAAGCATATACTTAGATGCGAACAAACACCAAAGTATGGGCTGGCGTTGTGCTCCGAGAGTGAAGGTGACCCGGAAATGAATCAAGTCGGCGGAAGTAGGTCATTGACAAAATGGCGGCGGCACATGGCGAGAACGCAGGACCGACGTTATGAACGTAGAAACGTCGTAAGTACGCTTTTATATCTGTCAAAGTCTCTGCAACAGGGCAATCAGGTATACCCCAACATTCGTGTGTTGTAATTGTATTGTGGAAGATAAGCTGGGACTCGCATCAAGCCACTCTTGGAGGCAAACAAGACGCTACTGACAAACCGGCATTGTTGTGTATTCTGAAACTGACGGCGTGGGGGACGGATTTATTATTTAATTTCACGTCGGGGCCCAGTTACGTGTTGCCAGTGTTGGACAAGGCTTGTTTAACCATCCCAGAGGCCAGACGGAGACTAGATCTCCCTGATTAAACGATTGACTTGTGTCAGGTCAATTTGTTTACCCATAGTTAGCTTGTCCTCGCGGTAAGTATTCGTGACAGTCACTCACTGGGCGACTGGCACTGCAGAGTGCAGTCAACTGAAGACAGACACACGCATTCAACTGCCACTAGCTAGCTGTCTTGACTCTTGTCATTTGGCGTTTGGTGGATTGGACATTGGAGCATTGCTTTAGTCAGTCTACGGACAACATTATAGGCAATACAGCTCTAGCCTAGGCCCTACTTGGATCAGTAAGGACTCAAATCTTGACCGACAAAAGTGGTAAGATTTTTATATTCTCAACTAAATCGTCTTCTAGAGCCAATTTATTTTCATTATTCCAGCGTCGTCAGTAGAAGTGGTCGGCTGTGGTTGACAAGGAGTCACAGAAGATGACGTCTATGATGGCCGTCCTGGACGTACCGTCACCGAGTGAGGAGGTGCGGTGGTGCTGTCTGTGCCAGGAGAAAGGGATTCCCTCCAAACTACGCCCCTTCCAGATCAACCTGACTGAGGCCGTCTTCATGTGTCCAAACACAAGTGTAAGTATCTCACCGTGTCAAGTGTAAGCTGATTTAAAATCTGAGAAAGTAGGCCTACATTCTAATGTAATACCTGAGGCTGATATTATACAGAATATAAACTAGACCTCTATAAGTGAATCTGATATCTACATAAGAAACGTCTATCAGTATTAATTACCATGCTTTAAGCATATTTCAATGGATTATAGACTCTATAATGTAGTGGTAACTTATACCTATAGATCTAGATCTACTATTGTTTAATAGATAGCAATTTGAAAATGTGTAACATACTCTCTTATCATTTCACAATAAGGATTGGCTAGGGATACTTCACCTAGACTAGTTAGTTAATCCTCATTCATATAGTATAGAAAATATATTTATGTGACATAGTATGATATCAGTACCGATAAATTAAATATGAAATTCTAACCGTCAAACCTCCTTACATTTTCACAGTGTACATACCCGATGGGCACCAACCGCCACGCTAACATCATACAGCGAGATGCGACAAAATTGAAGACGTCGGGAAAACGCAAGTCCTCCGAAGACCACCTGGCTAGAGTTAAACATCGGAAGGCGGCGAGGAGGATAAGTGTGAGTGCACCCGTGAGTGCCTGCCCAAGTCCGTGTAGACCTCCAAGCTTCAGCCCCCCGCCTGTATTTGACGCACTATCAGATGAAAGCTCAGTGGACAGCCTGTTCGAATACACAACCCTAAACAAAGTGAAAAAGACAATTGCCCCATGTCCAGAATTTACCACTCAACAAGTGAAATCGAATGGAAATTCAGACATTATCTTGCCGAATGAAAATAGGTTCGCACCGCAAACAGAAGTTACGAAATCAGTCCCAATCACTGGACCACCGACCTACTTACATTGGTGGAACAAGGATGCTCTCTGCTGGCTGGATGTTGCTCTGTGTATTCTCGTTCACAGTCCGACAGTCAGAAAACTCCTCCAAGACATTGACTCTGAGCAGAACATGTTACGTTATGTGGTGAAGGCGTTTGATCAGGCACAGCTTATTCTGAACGGTGTCAACCCAGGGAAAACAGTCCACTTAGAAACAAGCGTCGGGAGAGTGACCGTCAAAACAGGCGGAGGCGACTCTCCAATCCAACCATCAAAGCGCCCCCATGTTACACAACAATGGAAATCTCTATTCAACCCCGAGTCTGAAGACTCTGAGATAAGCATAATAGAACCGTGCGACAAGAAAGCTGAGGCTTGGCGTGTCTTGGATACGGCCAGGGAGGAAGTGTGGCACCGATTACAGCCCAAAATGCGTTGTCCGCGCGGCTCCAACGACAGTCCGGTGTTCGCAGTGCCTCTGATGCTGCGTGAGAGCGCCCCGTTGATGCAGACCTTCATGGTGAACTACCGCTGGGAGATGTTGTGTACCGAGTGTGGGTATCGCCATACCGACAGTGTGGCCCGCTGCATGCCGACCTTCCCCAACGTCACGCCTGATTTTACCATGACGGAAGGCGCCTTTCTACGAGACTGCTTCATGTGTCCCGCCAGTAACCAGCGAATGTCAATGAAGTTCAACAAGTAAGTATCGTTCTCACCCTTTAGTTAAAAGTCAGTTGTAATTGACCCAGGGGCACTACTGTGCCTCAGGGTCTTATACGACGGTTCTCAACCCAATTTAAGACATTTTTCCCATCACTTGTACCTGGAATAATTCAGCAAATAAATCTTCCTGCCAAAGAAATGTCTGTGTTTTGAGTCATACAGCTCAATGCCAATCTCCCCATACCAGTACTGTAAATGTGGGTTTGCTCAAATTAAAAAAGTGGCACTTTCGGCACTTTCGGCTTTTTTTTCACAAATTTCTTTAGCATTGCAGGTATAGGAAAAACCTCCCTCTTATGCCCTCCACCAACTTGTTGAGCCCATAGACTTCCATGTTAAAGGCTTGAGAAACGCTTTTCTGAGACGGTATATGAGACGCTTTGTGAGAACCTCCCTTTGATTTTTTTATTTTATTTTTTTTTTGTTTCCAAACTTTTTTTTCCAAACTTTGTTTTTTCAAAACTTTTTTTTTGCCTGCCTGCCTTCCTTCCTCCCTCCCTCCCTGCCTCCCTCCCTCCCTGCCTCCCTACCTCCCTCCCCTGGGTCACATGTGATGCCAATCGCCAATACCATTCATTGTAATTTCTAGCTTTTGAGAAATTGACCGTCCTGTCCCAGTCTTGACGCAACAAAACACAGGGCAAGTAGACAATGATAATGTGAATCAAAATTATGATGATGATGTGAACTTGTTTACTTTTCACCATGTGAGTGAAAAAGATGTCTCACGTTTGATAAATGAAATAAGTGTGTACAAGTCATCTGGTTTGGATGACATATCAGCTAAGATGTTAAGGGACAGTTTAAACATACTCCTGACGCCGTTCACTAGACTCCTCAATTTATCTTTAGATAAAGCATCATTTCCGGATAAATAGAAAAAAGCAAAAGTTGTGCCGATTCCTAAAGTTACAAACCCCTGCAAACCAACCCAACTTAGACCTATATCTTTGTTGGCTGTTCCGGGAAAGATACTGGAAAAAATTGTACATAAACAGCTTTATCCTTTCTTGGAGCGTAATAACCTTTTGAACTCTAGCCAGAACGGTTTTAGGAAAGATCATGGGACCCAAGATACAGTGTTTCAAACATCACAAAAGATACATAATGCACTCTCTTCTGGACTAAGTGCTGCAGTGGTATATCTCGATTTTTCCAAAGCTTTCGATTCTTTAGACCACCTAATTCTAATAAATAAATTAAAATCATTCAAAATTTCACCTCAAGTTATAAAATGGTTCATCAGTTATTTGGAAAATCGACATCAGCGTACCGTATGCAATAATGTCCTGTCTGGCTGGGCGAGAGTGGAATATGGCATTCCGCAAGGATCAATATTGGGTCCCCTCCTTTTTATTATGTATGTTAACTCGATGCCTGCACTAAATACTGCCTCTAATATCCAGTTATATGCTGATGACACTCTTGTGTTATGCAGGCATAGAGATACAGAAGTGTTAAATCTCACGTTACAAGATGACCTAGATATAATTAGCAAGTGGTGTGATGAAAATAGTTTAACAATTAACCCAGCTAAATCAAGACACACTCTCTTCACTCAAGAGAAAGATCCTTTCATTTTGAACCTTAAAATTAAGGGAATAAAGCTGGAAGACTCACCTTGCTATAAATATCTCGGTATTAACATTGACAAAGAACTCACGTTCCAACAGCAATTTAATGATATGGTTAAAAATATATGTTTCAAAATATGGATATATAAACATATAAGAATGAATATGGATGATGTAACAGCGCTTATAGTATTTAAGAGCATGCTCCTACCGTATTTTGACTATGGGTGTATATTTTTGACAGCCCTACCAGTGGCCTGTTATAATAGACTTCAAATATATTGTAATATAGCGTTGAGAATATGTTTTAGAGTAAAAGATCCTACTGACTGTGCAGTAAAGGAATTATATAAGAGAGCGAAGATACTGCCATTAGATTTACGCAGAATATATTTTCAACTGTCCACTTGCCATAGGCTGGTGTACTCAGGTAAGATGAATATCCTCCCAGACTCTGGTACCCGAGCCACATCGGCACCATGCATCCAGTTACCTAGACATAGACTAGCAGCATATATTAAAGGCCCCACATACCAAGCAGCTTCAAGATGGAACGCATTAGATCCACAAATTAGATGGATGATAGACAAAAATAAGTTTAGGATAGACATTAAAAGGAGACTAGGGAGAATATTCATCCGTAACTGGAGACATGAACAACCATATTTACTATTCGATGGCACCTGTTTGATAAGTGGAGTAAATCCATAGGGATGACGGTTTCATCTTTTTCAAATGCATAACTAGCCCGAGGGAGACAATCTCAATCTATACATTTATTTTCTACTTCTCGATTGATTGTGCAATCATAATACATCAGTAAAGGCTTAGCCTGGTATATTGGAGTGCTGCCTCAGGATCTCAGGTTTCCCTATACCGTCCATGTAAATGTAACCGGTTACGTGTTTATACTTGTACCTCAGTTAATGTTCTAATTTTATATATATGTGTTATACTTTTTACTGTGTCTATCATTTCCCTATAAAGGAATTATTAATATTGTTACTATTTTATATCAGTTGTGAAGCGTAATGAAATATTTGAAGAGAATATTGTCATATAATGCACATACTGAGGGAAGATGCTTCACTTCTCTTGCTGGTCACTTTGTGGTTGAACAATGAATTGATACTTGTAACCAGGAACAAATAAACACGTCTTAAAAAAAAAAAAATGTTGAAAGTTTAAGATATTTGAGCAAAATGCTTTAAAGGACACAAGATTCTGGATTTTCAAAAATTTCCAGGTGCGCCTATGGGCGAAATGCTGGTTATTTGCTGGAATTTACGGTACCAAATTTGTCAGTTTAGAAGAAGTATTTGTCAGTTTTAAAAAGTCAGTTAAATTGACTGAATAATAGTGGAAACCCTGCATAAATTACACCATTACATTTTAGTATAAACTATAAGACTAATGAAATGAGCACAAAGATTTTTTTCCTAACGACAATCGTGAATTTTTACCATTGCAGGATGCCGCCGGTGCTGATGGTGCACTTTGTGGAGGGTTTGCCGCACAGCGACTACGCCAGCTACGACTTCCAGTACGACAAACGCCACTTTGTTGTCTCGGCCATCATCCAGTTCAAGAACAACCCGGACCACTTCGTAGCATGGATCAGGAACCCCTCTGGTGAGTACCAACTTAAAATATTTGAAATAATCATAAAATGAAATGCTATTTTAACTGTGAAAACGTAATTTTGTCTTACAGTTCAATTGATATGATTTCAAAATTCATGAGAAATGACAATAAGAGTTAAAATGTCCAGTAGACTACATTAAAAAGACATCTATTTTATAAATACATTCTGAAAAGAGAAAGTCAAACACTAGTTACTATATTTAAGTATCAACTATTATAGCTATTAACCCACAGGTAAGTAGTGTGTGTGCTATGCCCCATGGCCTAAACTTGATATAATTTAATGGGCCAGAGTCATTGGTGTTATTGGAGCGTTTCAACTGATGATGCGGATTGTGCGATTGATGCACCCACTAAGGACATGAATTATGGCGTTTATAAGCAAAGCTGAAACAGTCAAGAAACTGCGCAATGTTGGAATTTACTGATGCCATGTTAGACTCTTTGTTTCAAACCAGTATAGGGAGAAACTTTTCATTCAACTAGACATATATCTTAGTCAGTTCCGTACACAATCAGAAAGCTCATGACGTTTGTCAAGTTCACTTTTTAAAGTTCACTTTTCAAAAACCATTTGAAATACTTTTCAACTATCACTTATAAGACATCAAATTCCAACATTGCAAAATCAAGTATTTCTTGGGCTGTTTCCTGTTATTTTGCAGCAAAACGTGAGTGCAGGATGGTTTCTTAGAATCTGGAATTTAATCAGTGTCTGTTCAATTTTTGCAGCATTTTCCACAGCGGTCTTCTACAAAATCTGGCATACCATATTCGCCCTACTTTTGATAACTGCACGTCCCCCCCTCTCTTCGCCCCTAAGGGCGCTAACTAATGTACTGGTGGCAGAAATTTTATTATTTATCCCATAGTTTTAAATGTTATAAAGGAAGGCCATAATAATTTTCCTACTGAAGGCATTATGGGGCGAATACGGTACTTCCAGATTTTGATTACAATCAAGTTTTCAAATATTGAACACATGGAGGGTTAGCCCTGGTAAGGTATGGTAGCTTTGTAGGGGGAGGGGGGTGTCATCAATATTGAAGAAAATAGTAACCAATGGTGTAAAGTCGAGATAGGGCAGGTGAGAAAAGATATGCTCTGATACTAGCAGAATAAATAGCACGGGTATGCTCTGATAGTAACACAATATAGATTATACAATCGGTGTAAGAAAAACTATACCAATTTTGAAATATGGAACAATAATAATTCTAGTCTTATGCTAGAATTAGCGGTGGGTTCATAGATTAGAATAGCCTTATCAGAATAATAGATCAATATCAAACTAGAGTTGACAGATACAAGGTTGATGATACATGTGTGTGTATGGTGGTAATACATTATAATGAGGTGTCACAAGCCTGCCGCGTGCAGCACCAGTCTATAGACCTACACGGTTGAACATGAACAGATACTACACGACACGTAGACCATTGTTCACCGTGCGGACGTCGACTTCCAAAAACCATGTTAAATTAGAGAGCGTAATATGGGTATTTCTCATTGAAAATCCTTATTGCCGTCTTTTAACGAGGTGTTTTGACGGTCGGCGCCCGGGCGGTGATAATTGTTCCATGAGGTACCAGAGTCATTGGGTATGTCGGTAAAACAAAACTGCTGAAAGCGATGCGGGATTTATCCTGCTTGGGTATAGTTTTCCAGCAGCGCAATTTTATCCACATATTTTCCAATATATCAAATATTACATTTGTACCATAAAATAAAAAAACGTCCCTATTATCTCTTGACCTTGCAAGTTGCTTTGTCAGGAAAGAATGGAAGTTTTGATTGAATTTAATAGATGGAAAGAAAAGATTTCTTCAAAATTAATATTCAAAAGTACTGCAGACCGAAAGAATTGGTGGAGTACTATGGCTTTGGTAAGTTTAGAGCCGAACATTTCGGATTAGAACAACAGACTCTGGCACAGGTACGTAAGGCTTCCACATACATGTTTTACACAAGTTGATATTTATTTTCATTAAAATGTTCATTTGAACAAAATATTAGTGCGGTAAATTTGTCTAATTTAGTATCTTTGAAATAAGTTGCTAAGCCCAATATGTGCATATAGTTGGCTTACCCAATAATTTCTTTCGTTTAAAACATGATGAAAAGAGGGGGACAATTAACTACATTACAAAGAATGATTCGTAGGCGAAACCGGTTGTTATAGTAGATTACGTGAGGGCATTTTGTGTTTCAGAAAATGGCGAAAACTGAGATCCTTGAGATCGATGACGACTTAACCGTAACAACAGGTCACGTACAGGGGTCGCCACTGTCTGCACACGTGACCTTGTTGACCTTTGACCTTCTTCACAGGTTTGATGATGGTGAGATCTGGTGATGCCGGCTTTGTTTCAGGCTCCAGACATTTGATGGTTTTATTCTAGGAAAAATATGCAGGGAAAAAGGCAGGGGGGGGGGGTGGGTTGAATCCATGTCTTTGGCCTAAAAAAAGTTGTGTTCATGTAACATATCCCCAAAAAAGTGGGGTAGGTAGGTCGATTTTTCTTCCCTTTCTTTAAGAGTTCGGCGAGAAAATTTCTCCCATTTCTCATCTTTTTGGTCAATATATTTTTTAAGTGAAAGAAAAACTGCCTGCAAAAAGAAAATTAAAGATAGTTAGGCCCCAAAAAAGTCGGTCGGGATACCTGAACACAACTTTTTTTTCTCCTTTTTTTTTTGGCCTTAAGAGATCGAGAATTTATTCTGAACATCAGGATGGTTGGTGCATGCTTAGAAATCCCAAGAGACCCTTTCCATCAAAAAAAATAACTACGTGTGTTTAGTGATTAAAAAGTGAAATTGGGGAGTTTCCCATTTTCTCAGTTAAAAACATTACAATCTACACAGCCTTTGCACAGACCATTTAATTTGAGAACTTATTTCTGGATTTAAAAATTGTTATTTTGTATCAATATCCAAAATTGGGTCCAATGTTATAATGAGTGAGATGTTTAGAATTTCCCTGCTGTCAACCCGTTTCTACCTTACGCCATAGAACAAGATACTAAAGCATGTCTAACCTCTCTGTTCACTATGTTGCAGATGCTACGTGGATGGAGGTGGACGATCTACGTAAGTCGACGGCTAGTTTTGGTTCGGCGCCCACCTTCCCGCCGTCTCAGGTTCACATAGTGATGTGGGAGGAGCGGGTGGTACCGGTAAGACCACCGCCCCCCTTCTCACCGGTGTCCTGGGCGCAGCATGCCGGTAATACAACCACAACGGTAAGCAGCGTGGGTAAGAGCTGCCGAACGACACCAGCCCCGCTAGCAACAACGCCAGCACCCGCGTCTTCAATAATCCCCAGATCAGTCCCCAAACCACCCGTCCCGTCCCGACCAGGATTCTTGTCGTCAGTGAGTACGGTACCCAGTCAGGGAGTACCACCAGCGAGGATCCCAGCGGTACCCAAGCTGTATACCCCACTTGGTGTGTCTCAAGGTAAAGTCCCCAAGAGGCTCTCACAGACCTTGCCACCAAAGAATGCTCTCATAATGCCTCCAATGAGAGGAGGTAAGTCGTTGGTAGCGCCTTGCACGGACAGCGGTCTGAGTCGTATGGAGAGGCTCCGACAGAATGCAGCGCGGCTGAAAGCATTGAAAACTGAGAGTGCCTCAAAGCCAGCGCTGACCTCAATGATGAGTGCTACAGACCGACTAAATATCCTTAAAGTGCCTACTCCGCAGAACCCGGGGCCCAAGACATACTTGGGTGGAGTCCAGCCTTATTTACACACCAGCGAAGTGTCGAGTAACACTCCGACCAGCATACCTGGTGTCGCAAAAGTACCCAAGTTCCAGGCATTCAGTTTTAGTCATATTACCAGACCCGAAGCTGAAAAGCGACCAGCAGCAAGTGTGAGCCCTGCACCTGTACCTGGCAAAAAGATTAAGAAAGACACTGCGGAGGTCGTAGCAAATACCGGTAAGGGCCGCTCAGTGGTTAAACCACCCGTAACCACAACACCAATAGTAAAGAGTGCAAAAAAGCCGCGACAGAGTCGCACTTCTCAAATGGCCGGCATTCCCAAAGACACTACCAGTACAAATGTTGGTCCATCTGGGAAAGGTAAGGGGAAAGGTAAAAGTACTGGTAAGTCAAAGTATGTTCTAGCCAAGGAGCAACAGTCGCAAAATAATGGGGTCGAGTCGTTCATCCGCGGAGACCCGGCAGCGAGTAGGAATGTAAATAGTGAGTCCCCAGCCGTGGCTAACGCGACTAATACTCAATTGACAAATCCACAGCCGTTAACGGTGCAGGAGGATGAGGCTTGCAATATACTTGAGGCTGCCTCCATCATTGCCTCTATCGCTGACCCAGAGTTGGTGCTGAAGGATACTCCAAAACCAGTACCCGAAGCGAAGCGGCCGAGCGCTTTGGGCGATAGTCTGATCGCAGAGACCCCTAGTGTGAATCAGAAGAACCCGATACTCGACTTGTTCGACGATATGAACTTTGGTGCCAATATTGACTTCACAGACTTGAATTTCAACATGGATGATTTCCTTGTGTAATGTACTTCTTCGAGATTATAGTTTGTTTTTCTGTGATACTCGCAAAAACTGCGTCATAATATTAAACCTATGTGCTCAATTGAATGGATTGCATGCTATGAACATTCCTATGTTTTAGAGGTAAGTTTTGCGCTGTTCAGATTTGAGTCATTACGCACGCCTATGCATAAATTTGAGCATAGGTTTCTATAAACTTTCGTGTTGAATTGCCTAAATCCTGGATATGATATGATATAGGCTTGACCCGGTGAAAGAAAGCTAGTTCTTTTTGACATGTACTGCACAAAATACCTTAATATCAGATATTTGTGTTATGGAATTGGAAGATTTGAATATCTATGGGAAAATATTAATGGGGTGTTTTCAATCATGTACCCAAATCGTGTCTTTATAGAAGAACCCAAACACCTACAAGCGACATTCTTACTGTGCGTGTTCTATGTATAAGTTCATCAATTTTATTTGTAATATGGTAAGTATAGCATGATGAATTTAAACCATCATAAGGTGAGATTTTGTCATCAGTTTTCATCCAATACTTCATCATGAGGTGAATTAAAAAGGGGGTTACCAAATACCTTCAAAGCATAAATTATGAACCTCTAATAAAGATAGGTCATTGCCATGTCATTTTCTCATCATGTGTGATATAGCATGGAAAATAAAAGCATTTCATTTGAAAGGAAACGAGACTTCAGTCAAGTTGTGTGTTTTATTTTATTTTTCTCACCATGCATACAATACATCTTTTAACCGCTTATATTTAAACCATATGATATCAGTAAAGTTGAAATCATCTTTTCATGCAAAACATGAGAGTATGAAAATTTATATACAATGCCCAGCCTATGCTAACTTTATGAGTGTTTATACTTTTTAAAGATGAACAGTTTAATGAGTTAACAGTGAAGGAATTAATGCCGCAGTTCAAAGTACTTTGGTGTTTGTAAAATCAAATTGCCCATTTTTTTAAATCAACAGTTTTTTTAATTTTACATTCAACCGTGATATGCTTCAAGACGAGCAATGCAACAGACACGTTTTTATCGATTCATAAATATGTATACCAATACCAAACAGCTGTAACGTAATAATATACCAACTACTCTGGGTACTGCAGTGAAGCCGCGTGCACTTGTGGATTGGTGTCCACGTATCGCTAAGTCAAATCTCACTACTAGTCTATGCAGCACATCCGTGTTCTTTCCCCTAGCATTTGTTGAATTTCATCACTAAGACTAATTCAGATATCAGAAATAAAGTCCTTGAATGCCATAGTGAAAAGTAGACACTACCCGTGTGTAAACAAAATACCATATTCAATTGTAAATTATTGTGGCTTCAACATAGATCTAGAAGACATACAAAGTGAATAGATAACCGTATTGTTTATCACTGTTCTATAACGAACACTACTTTATAAGTAATAACACTGTTACAAAATGTATTGTGTCCTAAAAAGATGCCGCCTGTAGTAACAGAAGCGATGGTAGAAATAATGTGGTGTATAGTTTGTCGTCGGCTGAACCAATCCATTACCAGTTTCAAGCCTACCATCCCAATGCTTCCCCGCTAAGCTTTCGTCACACATAATGGTGCAGAAATTGGTTGGCCTACTTTGGCACTCCTCAGAGTGAAAGTTTTAAACAGGTTACAAACTGGTTTAATTTTTACATGATTTTTAATCGAGAGAACAGTGGTCACCAGTAAACGCGCCTTAACCTATCGTCCGGAAGACTTCATTTAGTAGTGAGCAGACTCTGGTTAAACTCGGATTGACTCTTTATTACCGTAAAGTCTCGCGTATAAGCCGCACCCTCGTATAAGCTGCAACCCTAATTTAGGAAAATGCTATAAGCTGAATCTTGGTTTTGATTATAGTCACTTTGGTACTGTAGTATACTTCCAAAAACCTTTATTATAAGCAGCACCCTATACTATAGGCATGTTTTGTATCAAATTAAAGCTGGTTCTGATTTGCGTACAAACTGTGGCTTCTACGTAAGACCTTACGGTAGTCGATGCAATCAATGCGCTTCAAAATCACAGGAATTAAAAACCGGGATAAGAAAAATGTGTGATCACTATCAAATGAGTGACCATTATTGTGAAGTGTACTTATAAATATGAGCACATTTGTCAATGCGTGCAATCAATATGTATGCCAATAACAGACTGTGACAGTACTTTAAGTCGATTAGACAGCGATCAATTGCAAGACACTCAAGTATATACCTTCACGGTTAGTTTCAATGTGAGGTATTTGACTCGTTTTCATCTACAAAAAGGTACCAAAGTTATCAAGATTATGAGTTGAAGTGTTTCATACACGACATTTAACTTCTAGAATATAATATATAATATTTCTGAGTCCTTGATATTGATAGTTTGATGTTGATATAAATACAACAACTATAGCTTCAATCTTTTAAAACACTGGTCTATACAATCTACAACAGGCTAAATTGGGAACTACCTCATAAACTCATTCAATAAACATATTTATGGTCATCTGAGAGAAGTAAAATTTCTCAGCCGCTTTCAACGGTTGCTCGTGCACATAAGCGATAAGCAGAATACTATTTTCATAGATTGCTCACTGATACTTCGAGCGGCTTTCAAGGTTGTATTACAGTAACAGTAGGCACAGACCGGCAAGATTATAGAAAGTGTAATAGTAATGGTCACCCAATTGTGAAATGCCCAGAAAATATTGTCAAATTCCAGCAGGGAAAAATATAATATATCAAGGGTATCAAAATAAAAAATTCTCATAAAACTAATACCACTGACAGTGATACAGAGATGTGTTGTCGCGCTTACACTGATATGAGTGTACTGAAGTTATGTATAGATATTTTTATTCTCTATTTGGATCCAATGGTAACGCACTGACAACAAGGTTCAATGAATATGATACCAATTAAGGGGAAATGCTGAACCAAAGAGACGCAAGATATTACACGTGTGACTATCAAAGACCGCAGACATGTTGCCATTAGCCTATTTCCCGGGTCAGCTCTGAAGGTGGGTCACAGGTTGTAATGAAATAAGAATAGAAATGATAGAATATTTGTAACTCTGTCTTAGTATAAACTTTTATCACAATAGACAATACATAAAGACTAGGGATGGATAATGACCCAAGAAATTAGACAGACAAACAGTTCATATCTAGTGAAAACCAATATCCAGAAACCGGATATTTACGCCCCCCCCCCCCCCACTCCCCAAGAAAACACACACCAAGAAACCCATTAAAAGTCAGCTGTACGATGTATAGAAAATAGGCATAGAATGAGTATTCTTTGTAGTAATGGTTAACAAAGGTATTCTCAGCATCATACTAACGCATGAATGTTTTACAATTCATAAAACCCCTTTTACCGTTTAGCGCAAATAACTCAAACGCTCAAACCTACCGTAAAACCTCGCGTATAAGCCGCACCTAGAGTATGGGCAGATTCTATAAGCCGCACCAGTGATCTAATTTTGGTGACGTTTGTACTGTATTATAATAGCAAAAACCTGGCGTATAAGCCGCACCCTGACAATGGGCCGGGTGCGGCGATTTGAGTACTAGCCGCGGCCAATACGCGAGGTTTTACGGTAGTATAGATCTACGGGGTCATACGAGCATACTATACAAAGGAGAACTGGTCAAGCTACTCCACAGAATCACAACACTGATAGACCTGTACTTTATACACAGGTCGGGTAATACATGGTCAATGATCTTCCAAATATACTTACACGGTGATAATGCAACCAACCATTATTCATATTAAATTCATTATTACAATACACACGAATACATGGTCCCACAATTATCATGTTGTATAATTTTTCCATAATTACATTTGTTTTCAAAAACGAGTCAATAGCCAAATACATCTAAAAGCCATTTCAGCCCAAAGAAACGTAGATTAAGGTAAAAGCAAGCAAAGCAAAGCGTACATACACATTTGTACAAGTGCAGTTCACATACATTCATTTTTTGGTATAAATAAAAGTCACTTGAACAAGAGAGTATTTACCAAACTCCTATGGTGGGAAATGTAATTCTATGTATGAGTAAAATATAGAAATACCTCAGATCTATATAAAATAAAATACATGTAAAGCATTCAGAAATCACAAGCATCCGTCTATGAAGAGTGTATATATATAAAATGACTGAAATGTCCAAGGCCCTTCAGCTGCTCGTATAATGTATATATGGTGAGCACCATATTACGTCAAGACTAGACCGAGACTCAAAATATACGTGTTTACGATAGGCCAATTTCAACGCCAAGGCAGTTTCTTTTGTTCACAAGAGGTCGACATCAATGCCAAGGCAGTTTAAAATAAATTGGGGTAGATTCATTCAATTTTGCTTCATGTTATAAACAATCTTCTAAATATAACAATTTTCTTATTTTATTCATGGGTAATTTGGATGGAAAAAGTCATCAAGCTAGGCAGTGTTTCAGTGAATGTTTGCATCCAAAATAAAACAAAATTAACAAAAACTGAATAAATCTTTTCATGCAAATAAGGATCACATATGGAGATTCAAATAAAGTGAACTGAGCTTAGGTTTCAAGTCTCCTCCGTTCCCATATAAGGTCACTAAGGGTAGGTCTCCAGTTTGACTCTTTTAACAGTTTAATGTTTGAATAGCTCTGTGGACTTCATGTCCAAATTTAACACGTATTTCAGGTAATATTTCCTCAATTCCATAAGAAAATGCCCATGCCCTATCAAAATCTGATATGAACAAAGTAGCAAAAAATACACAAATCCTGATTTCTCTGACTGACAAAAAAGGAATACACTTAATTAAAAGGCTATCTTCTATCGGACTAAACCCTCTGATATAAAAGCTGTTGTGAAATGTGAATAAATATAAATGTGAACTCGCGGGTGATGCAATAGAATTCGGCGAGCGTCTCACTCTCCGAAATTATGCTGATACAATTTGTACAAGACAGTCATTTAAACAGGAAATACTCTTTTGAAATACATTTTGTTTTATCTCTAACCATCTCTAAATATAATATCAGCAATATTAAACTTGTCCGATCCTGGATCTGCGGTCCAATACGAGTGTGCGTACATTTGATGCGCAGAAAGGGGTTAAAGGTGTCTTGTAGGTTTTCTCTCCCGGAGTCGTCGGCAGATTTTTTTAGAATTTGGTGTGCTCTTTTATTTCAATGTTAACATCCACTGGTTTAGCTCCAGGCTCTCTGTAAAAGAAAAGACAATAATAATTTAATACGTTTGGTAGATCATTAATAGTAAAAACGGTGGCAGTTGTAGGGGGAGTGCCATCTAAGTCTGTATAACTTAATGTAATAGCTGTGTATCCCGGGGTGTTTATACAGCAGACATGGGTTTTAACAAAGTGGAGAATGTATGGATGGAAAATCTGCAAATTTGAACTAAGCTGTCGGTTATCTGGATTATATATGTTGAAAACCCACATATGCTTATCATACCAGTTTATGTCAGTATAATATTACTAGCAATACAGATTTACATCCGGATGCTGAGAAAATAACTCAGAATTCAGAACTTAGATAATAATCAATTACATTTTTGAGTTGAGCTTTGTACTACAAATGAGACTATTATCTCTCTTTAACTCATTACATCATGTCCCAACATAATTTTTTTTTAAATTTGACTTTTGAGCGTGGTGTTTTTTACACTAATAAGTCTGGTACTTTTTGGTTGAAGGAACCGACTTCTCTTGATTTGTGGCTAACTTTTGATAAGGTCATGCAGTCAAAAGGTCAACCGTTGCCGAGATTCACATGTTCAAATACCCCGATACCACTCGCTTCATAGCTTATAAATAGGAGCCATCTTTGTCGTCTCGATAAAACATGGCTGGCATGTCGCTACGGTAACCGACGGTAACCGAGGAAAAGCACAACCACATCTTAAGAAGTAAACAAAGCGGTGACTAAGTGAGTGCTCCTACTGAAATACCGTTGCTGTTGGAATTGGCTGAAACTACCCAATGAATTTATTTAAAGAAATGATTAAGCGATTGTGAGAGAATGTTGATTGACTGACATGTAGCGGCACATCGAGGCAGCGAGAAAATAACTGACGTGCCGAAATGATAGAAGCGCAATAATTTGACTTGTAACACTATAATGGTTTCAATGGGTGGATCCATAGAAACTACTCTGATTTGGTTTTGAATTAGAGAAAATTTAAGGGCCGCATCATGAGTTAATGTTGTATATCCTTTTTCGTCATGATGCACCCACCCCTGGCACATTTCATAACCCTTTACTTAAAGGCAGCATGTCGCTAAAAGATGACTTTTGTCATCATGATGAACCAATGCAGCCCCAGCGAGTAACTCGTCAGTCCTGCATCATGACGACCCACTAGGAGTGTATCAACCCCATAGGGCCTTTATGATTCATGAATGCAGCTCTGGCGAGCCACTCCTGTGCGGTTTTTAAAGGGGCCAATGTCACAACTCACACTTAACCACATACTAAAAATGTGAAGGCACTCGCTCAATGATTATGCCACTTTAAATGGTTCGAGACAATAAGACGTTATTTACCCTGCTGGTGGTGCGGACGGTGCCACGTTAGACGAGGGCCCGGTGGTGGTCATACCGGTGCCGGTGCTGACCTGAGAGTAGCCGCCCGTCGGTTGTTGGGGGTAAGGCGCCTTGCCATACTCGTATACTGGAGGCTTAAACTGCAGACAAGGGAGAGAAAAAGTTAGTTTTGAACTCAGTAAGCAATGCTTTTTCTTTGATTGCAATGTTTCCAATTGTGAAAGGATTTTGTTTCCAGTGACATGTTCCTAATTCTCTGAAAGGTAGACAGTTATGATTATTTTTAATCTAAGGCCAATCATTACACACATGCCCATAGCCATCACATTTCATTTATTTTTATTTATTTTTTCTCCAAAACTATATTTCACATATCAAAGACAGTAGACTGAGTGCCATGAGGGGATTTATGTATGTCAGTTTTCAGAACAGTGACCTAACATAATTACTCCTAGATATCTGTACTTAAGAAAGGAAGTGACCTACGTGAGTGGTAGCGGAGTGGTCGCCACTGAGGCGCTTGTAGAACATGTAAAGCACGATACAGAAGACGATGCCAATGGTAGCCATGAGAAGACCGATAAGGATGAACGCCACCCCAGTGTACGCTAATCCCCTGCAACACACATGGTATAGAACCCTCAATATCAGTCAATTCAGTTTCAATCTGACAAGTTTTTATTCTGGATTTCTCAATAAACATAAAAAGTAAGAATACGATGACATTTGTTCTCATTGGAAAGCAAAAGACAATCATGACCAAAAAAATAGCACATGTGAAACAGCACCTCCATTCCATAGATTAATTATGACCGTTACCCTAGGTTACCCTATAATGTGTCATTGTGCTTTTACTTTTTTGGGTGCGAGGGGGGTCTAGATGCATTTCAATATCAAAAATAAAAGTCAATATTTCGCACACTTTTTTTGATATGGCCAGTTTTGCAGACCATGGCAGGATTTGAGCCGCCTAGCTACCGCATCTAAAATAAAGACATAGCTAGACAAGCGATTAGGCCGGCACCGCTTATTTCACCACCAAATCCTGAGTATTTATTCACCCACATAACCTAGCTATTTAGGCAAAAAGATCTATAAATAAAACCTATTCTGTCACAGGAATAATTATTTAAATCATGCTCTTTGCTAAAAATAACATCCCCCATTTCGCTAAGTCAGCGTCCATCGGACCCCCCCCCCCCCCCCCCCCCCGCATGTCAATCCCAATCCGGTCACTGTCCGAGGTGGCCTTTACTTGTTGATGGTTCATTTCCAGTCCCGCCTTCTCATCACGAGCGGATCAGATTTCTTTCTCACGTTTTGTGTGGGTTAACGATGAGTGTACGGTAATAATTCAATCACCTGGTCCTACTTCATGAAGCTGTTGAAATGGAGTGGAGGTGTATCACTACAACTCATGACCTTGCTGCTCTTTCTGCTGTTTACTGTCCTTGTATACTCAATTTCCCCTTTATGGATTTGTTTGTCCCTTCCTCTATCTCACCTGTAGCCTCCTCCTTTCTCCATTATGTACCATTATGTTTAATCTTTCCCGCATCATCTTTTTCTTCAGTCCATCCGCTTCCTTCCATCCATCCCTCCTTGTGTCCCACCTTCTTCCCTCCCTCCTTGTGTCCCACCTTCTTCCCTCCCTCCTTGTGTCCCACCTTCTTCCCTCCTCCCTCCTTGTGTCCCACCTTCTTCCCTCCTCCCTCCTTGTGTCCCACCTTCTTCCCCCCTCCCTACTTGTGTCCCACCATCGTATCTCCCTCCTTGAATCCCACCTACTTCCCTCCCTCCTTGTGTCCCACCTTCTTCCCTCCCTCTTTAAGTTCCATCTTCTTCCCTCCCTCCTTGTGTCTCACCTTCTTCCCTCCATCCTTGTCTCGCACCTTCTTCCCTCCCTCCTCATGTCCCATGTTCCTCACTCCCTTGTGTCCTATGTTCTTCCCTCCCTCCTTGCGTCCTATGTTCTTCCCTCTCTCCTTGTGTCCCACCTTCTTCCCTCCTTCCTTGTGTCCCACCTTCTTCCCTCCTTCCTTGTGTCCCACCTTCTTCCCTCCCTCCTTGTGTCCCACCTTCTTCCCCCCTCCCTGTGTCCCACCTTCTTCCCTCCCTGTGTCCCACCATCTTCCCTCCTCCCTACTTGTGTCCCACCTTCTTCCCTCCTTCCTTGTGTCCCACCTTCTTCCCTCCCTCCTTGTGTCCCACCTTCTTCCCTCCCTCCTTGTGTCCCACATTCTTCCCTCCCTCCTTGTGTCCCACCTTCATCCCTCCCTCCTTGTGTCCCACCATCTTCTCTCCTTCCTTGTGTCCCACCATCTTCTCTCCTTCCTTGTCTCCCACCATCTTCTCTCCCTCCTTGCGTCCCACCTTCATCCCTCCCTCCTTGCGTCCCACCTTCATCCCTCCCTCCTTGTGTCCCACCATCTTCTCTCCTTCCTTGTGTCCCACCATCTTCTCTCCTTCCTTGTGTCCCACCTTCATCCCTCCCTCCTTGCGTCCCACCTTCATCCCTCCCTCCTTGCGTCCCACCTTCATCCCTCCCTCCTTGTGTCTCACCTTCTTCCCTCCCTCCTTGTGCCCCTCTGTCCTTATTGTGTCTACATTCTTAACTCCCTCCTTGTATCCCACATTCATCCCTCCCTTCTTGCGTCCCACCTTCTTTCCTTCCTCCTTGTGTCCCACCTTCTTCCCTCCCTCCTTTTGTCCCACCTTCTTCGCTTCCTCCTTGTGTCCCACCTTCTTCCCTCCCTCTGTGTGCCCTACTATACCTTCTTCCCTCTCTCCCTGTGTCCTACATTGATCTCTTTCTCCCTCTTAGTATCAGCCCTTTCATGAATCCCTCTCCAACCTCATGTATCCCTCCTTTCCTTATATACCTCACTCCTTTCAATTCACCCCTCCTTCCCTTTATATGCATCTCTTGTCAAATTAGCATATATATTGTATTCCACTAGAAGAGACATATAGACAGATAGTTGTTTACAGGACCAAAGGACCTTTTTTGTCTGCTTTGCGGCGTGGGCTGAGACGGTATTATATTAAACACCTGTGGATGCATCCGAGTAAATGTCAGTCGGTGAAACAATATCCGGCCCTACCCTGCAGCACTGGCAGCAGCAGCAGCAGCAGCAGCAGCAGCAGCAGCAGCAGCAGCAGTAGTAGTAGCAGGCTGTGGGCAGAGAACCGTGTCAAGTGGACAGTACCGTAGATCCTTACATATAACCGGCGGGTAATACGCAAACCAATTCTCCAGTGCGGCCATCACAATATTCTCAAAGCCTAGGTGCGGGTTGTTATGAGGATTTTTTGGAAGTAGGGTCAATCACTATTGTAGCAATTAATACAAGACCCCAGGTGAAGTTAATACAATATTTGCAAATTAAAGTCTAGTCACGCGTACTTCGGGAGATGTGGCTGATACGCGAGATTTTACCGCAGTACAGGTAGCCTTCAGGGCGTCTAGTCACACCACCCACCAGACCTGCCGGGAAGGTCCCATTTCTTAAAGACCTTGTGACCTCTTTCTCCAGAATGGTTATTCAAGAATCACATGTGGGTCCTCCAGACTAGCTTCCCACAATATCGAAGTTGAGTATACATTAACTAATTATCTCCCACATTTCATTTTTGGGGAGGTATGAGTATATTTTAAAATCGTATCATAGGTGATTGAGTGCAACGACCTCTTATACATAGGTGAGCAGTCAACAGCATTGAGGATAAACAAAAAGTAGGGCTGAGGAAACAATTGGTGCGAGAAGTGATCCGATTACGCTACCTGTCTGGTCTTACATTGCCATATCCATCTTATATATATCATTTCTTTCCCCATTCAGCTCACCTTATTTAACAATACCTCCCTACTTCTACTACTATATCTCCATCTTCTACGGGTATGCCAGGTTGTTTTCTGCTACTGGTAATACAATCACTCCCTCCATACCCTACCTATTACTACATGAACCAGGATCTCCTGTTATGCTCACCTATACAAATGTAGTACTACCGTAAAACCTCGCATATAAGCCTAACTCGTGTATTAGCCGCATCACGACTTTGGGCTGATCCTTTAAGCCGCACCGGCAATCTGACTCGCATACTAGCCGCTGCATCTACACACGGTTTTACAGTACCGGCACTGTACTGTACATTTCCGCATATAACCCATGTCGAGCGAATAAACCAACTCAGATTTTAGGAAAACACTATAACCTGTAATTCAGGTCTGAAAATTGCTATCTTAGTAATGTACTTTAGTAGCGAAAACACTCGCATTACCCACGACTAGACTTTAAGAATAGTGTATTTATAACCCGGACGTTAAGAATTCACGGTCGCAGTAAGGAGAGATGTCCAGGGAACAGTGGGACGCTGCCTTCACTCTACAGCCACCCACTACTGGAAACATGTGTGGGTGGAAGTGGGTGGCAGTGGGTGGGTGGTGTGTCTACTGTTACTACAACACATGCAGGTATCAGTTTGATTAACTTTCCATCTCATGTTGCCTTATTAGTGTACTGTATTATTGCAGTAGTCGTACTAGTAGCCTATTGCTTTCTCATGGCCCTTTGAGACAGCCGATCACAGACTGTCTTAGACTTAGTGTTTAGGCCTCCCTGCAGTCCTCATATTGGGGCTGACAACTTCCTACGTGGAAGGATTGGACCAATTGGGGGATATTCAGAACTATTTCATATTTCTGTTTTGGAGAAATCATATTTCAACCCATGTTAGGCTCTAGATGTCCGTGGATAACCCTCCTTGACTCTTTATTCTTTTTCTGAAATGAAACCTTTATCCACACCTCTTGTATGGCAAACAATTAAAATGTTTTAAAAAAAGTTGGGAACTGGTTTAAACTGCATGGAGTAAGAAACTTCCCCATTGATTATCCAGTTTTTATTTTATCTTTAGAAATGTTAAATCCGGCTGACCACTTGATTACAATAGTTCCTGCAATCATTTTACCTAATAAAACATCCTAATGGAGGAGGCATTGGTTCCATTATTGCTCCCTTGATGAGATGAAGCCTCAATAACGTGATAACCACCAGATATCATGCCGCCAAACTAAGACTTCCGGCCGAAAGAAGTTGTCTTCGTTTGGCTTCTGAGTCGGCGGTTCGTTCTGAACAGGTGCGAACACATGTAGCCTACAGGTACATCATTCACCCACGGGGCTTAATACCGCGGTAATGTAGGTCTAGCCGGTAGCGTCGCATTTTGAATATACTTTCAGCATTTCCAATGGGAATTCACTACGGAATTCATTTTCATCAATATGACTTTCTTTATATCCTGTTTGTTTTTTTACTACAATTCCACGGTTTAGCTTGGAAGCATGTTCACAACCCTCTAAAGGTAGCACAATGCCTTAATGCACTATGTCCTTTTGTCATCCTGATACATGAATGCAGCCATGCCTTCCATATTGGGTTGATACACTCTGAAAGCATGGACATGATGCACGAACGCAGTGCCAGCGAGAGCTCCTCGACAGCGCGACATAGGCACATTTTTACCGCAAAAATGGCCATGGTCATTAATCCCTTAAGGACCGGAATGTCGCTAAAGCTGACACTTGTCATCATAACTCGATAGGGCTGCATTGGTGCATTATACCAGCCCTGAACGCCATATAGGGTCGGCATGATGCTTGAATGCAGCGCATGCATTATGATGACCAAAGGCATGATGCATTAAGTTATGATGCCATCTTTATAGGCTTAAATAGTTGAAACGGCTGCGCTACTTGCAGGACCTTGTCCTGTTTGTCTGTCCAGGACTAGAACAGCCACAGCACCATGCACAGACAGCAGAGATTAGCTGACATCTATGTGGCTGGCAGGATGTTAGGATGGGAGACTGCTGTTTGTTTTTCTCTATACATCCACCCACACCTAGCACACTTTAACCCTTTAAGGATGGCATAATGATTTAATGCACGATGCCTTTGGTCGTCATGATGCTTGAATGCAGCCCTGGCGAGTAACTCGCCAGGGCTGCATTTAGCATCATGCCGACCCTCCGGGGTTGAGACGCTCCCGAAGGGTCCGCATGAGGCACTAATGCAGCACCAGCGAGTTACTCGCCGGGGCTGCATTGGTGCATCATGACGACAAATGTTATCTTTTAAAGACATCCGTCCTTAAAGGGTTAACAATTATCTTCTTTTCTTTTCTATTTATTCAAAACAATCAGCGGGCCATGTTCTGGGTTAATACCTTCCCACAAAATGAGCAGCAAGCCTCTCACATTTAATTTAATTTTTTAAGAGATCACAGTAGAGATTGTCTCACTACACATCACAACTTCAACTTTCTACACTGTGAGGGAAAATGACTGGAGAATTGAAATATAGAAGTTCAAAGTCAAAATATTTTCCAGGTATTTTCCTGTAGCACCAGCATCTGGAAATGGCCGCCATAGAAAGGGAAATAATTTGATGGCTGTCATCTGTAGGGGTTCTTAGCCAGAAAAGGCGTCATTATGAAGTCACAAATAGTACATGTATTGTCTCTCAACTCGAGGTACTACAAGCAACATTCTACAGTCCCAAATACGCCAATGTAAGTCAAGTGAATGTGCTATATATCATACAAATCTTGAAGCAACCTCAGGGATCGATCAGCATTATAAAAACCATGATAACTATAGACCTACCAAAGATACGTTAATAATACTCAAAATGTACCCTTTTCACCCAAATTGAAAGTGATTGTTGATCCATACTCCACCCACCAACCCCCCCCCCCCCCCCAAAAAAAAAAAAAATTAAAAAATTAAAGAATTAAATTAAGAAAATATATTTCATTAACAATATTTCTAATCATAATACTCATTGTATTTGGCATGTAGCGGACACTTACCGTCTCCAGTCCTGGTTATCATCCCAGTATTTGGCAAAGGAGACTAGGAGGGCTATGGCGGTGAGGAAGAAGGCGACACCCAGGAAGAACCAGACGACGCCGCAGCAGCAGATCTTCTTCATGCGGCCCTTGTACTTGGCCTTCTGGGAGGCGATGGGATCCGAGTGTTCCCCCATGGTAGAGGTGGAGGTGGGGACTGGTGGCTACTGCAACATGTGGAATGGAAACACTGTAACTCTCACATTTAAAAAAAAGATGACATTTGTCATCATGATGCACCAGTGCAGCCCTGGCGAGTTACTCGCTGGTGCTGCATTGGTGCATTATGTTGACCATTTGGGAATGTCTCGACCCTGTAAGGTCGGCATGGTGCTTGAATGCGGCACTGGAGAGCTACTCACCAGGGCTGCATTCATGCATCATGACGATCAAGGCATGATTTAATGCACTATGCAGAGTTAAACAGCGTACAACATTGTACAATGTAGAAACAGATGCAGCCAAAAGGCAGCGATTTCATTTTCAATGACGTGGGGGGGGGGGAATGAAATCATATTGAAAATCGTTTGTGCAGCCCCCCTCTTATTTATATATTATAGATATATATTGTGTGTATTATAATACGCTGGCTTTTACACTGCGAACAGATATATTTTCCGCTGTGTTCAAAAAGTATCACTCCCTTATAATATATGGTCACAATGCGGGCAATCCCCACTCACTTGCCATCAGACAAGAGGGGTTCAAACATGTCTACCCCCCCCCCCTCCCCGCCCCTCTCATCATTGTTTGGCCCCTATACATGCTAATGTATTGAATATGTAACACCATGGACTATGAACTAAATGGTTACACATTGCAGTGCTGTTACACATTATTCATACACTGTGGGGCCGTCAGGGTACACTGAAAATCCATAGGTTGAAAAGGTTAGTCAGTACAGACTAACCCAGGTTGGTCATATGAGTGTTAGTCACAATGGCAAAGTTATATTCAAAAATGACCAAGGGGTCAGTCAGTAGTGGCTAACCTAGGTCCATCATTGGTGTGTTGTATTTGTATACCACTAGTTGGGGCCACCTGTGATGACCACTCAGTGGCTCTCCCTGGAACTAAAAAGACTAAGGTGGGTTGGTCAGTAGTGACCAACCTGACAATAATAACTCATCTAGGTTGGGTGTATAGGGAGCCAAAAAAATGACTAACTAGGTTAGGCACTAGTGACTGAGAGGTTGGGCGTATAGGGAGCCTAGGAATATCAGTGTAGTTCCCCGTCTGGGTGGTACAACACTGGGAGTATGTGGCACACATGAATACCATAGCCGCACTATAGTCAAACTGGATCCCACACATCCACCACATTTCCATATACTACTCACCAAGTGAGAACAGCGTTGAAACAAAGTTTTTAATTTTACTTCAGTTCAGGTTCTACCCCTTGTATTTCTGATATCAAATTCGGATTTTTTCCAAATTTTATAAGGCCTAAAAGAAAAAGAAGTTGTGTTCAGGTAACATTGCCCTTGTGGACAAGATGGCGGCCTACACAGAGTTCCCAATTACAACACTACAGCAAGTCTCATTAAAATCCCGTTCTCATATTTCATCTTTTTGAATGGGAAAAAAAACAGAAACCAGTGCCAGTGAGTGTCACATCCAGGAATAGTATTCTGTCGTACCTGATAGTGGTTTTGGTAATATGATGGTTATTATCTTGTCAGGGGCGCCAAGAACAAGATAACATTCCTAGTGAGAGAACAATTACCTTAGCGTCTAGATTACAAATGACAAACCAGACAGTTGCTGAGGGAAATAAATGGGTGCCACGTTCAAAGAAATGACATGATTTTTCTCCTTTTTTTTCTTTTTTTCTTACCAAACTTTAAAAATATGAAGACATTGTGAGTGTTATCCTGTTTAATAGGGAGTGCATAGACCATCAGCTCTAGTAAGCAGTGGTGGCAACAGAAAAGGATGCAGGCAGTCCGTCGGTGTAAGTGTAGTGTGTGAAAATTCCTGAACCGACACAGTGGTGACGCGTTATCCGCTGGCACTGCATTGGTGCATCATATTGACCCTTCAGGGGTGTATCAACTGTGTAAGTCAATCAGCATGATGCAGAAACTCGCCAGGGCTGTATTCGTACATCATAGCTGCTATGGGGGCCAAATTATCTCCCCTCCCTCTACCCAGGGATGCCACTCAGTCATCGACAAAAAGTAGGAGACCTTACCATATTGGTCAATGTTGTGTAGGAAATTAACATAATTCAATACAGAAATTCCACTTTTCCAGTCAAAAAGTAGGAATTCCTGCAAAAGTGGGAAAAGTGGTATCTCTAGCTACCCCAAAACTGCACTGTTAGTAGAAAATGACCACTCCCCAAAGGTAAAAGTTATACTTCCTTGTACCTGCATATGCCCCCCCCCCTCCCCGCCACTCCCACCCTCCAGTGGCAGAAAGAAGACTGAGATAAGAAGGCTCCTTTACCTGGAACATCGCAACAAGAGCATCAGCACTTGGTAGGTCGATGCCTTAACCCTTTAAGGACGGCATAATGCATTAATACATCATGCCCTTGGTCATCATGATGCATGAATGCAGCCCTGGCGAGTAACTCGCCAATGCTGCATTCAAGCATCATGCCGATTCTATGGGCTTGAGACACTCCCGGAGGGTCGGCATGATGCACTAATGCAGCACTGGTGAGTTACTTGCCAGGGCTGCATTGGTGCATATTTTAGCGACATGCTGTTCGTATAGTGTTAACCCTTAGCCGACCCACAGCTCACTATCGTAAGGCCTAGTAAAGGCAGATGTGCTTCAGAAAACCTGACCCCACTAGCCGACCTCACAAAACATTTCTCAGGGACAGATTTTAAAAAGAAAACCTACCGGCTGTTAGCTTTTTAAACCCCGGGTCGCCGTATACAAAGGGCTGAGTACCTGTCATGCCTGCACTCTGACTATTGCTGCCGGGGTAGCAAGTTCTATGTCTTTAATGCAAATGATGCCTGGTATGGCAAGAGTAAAACAAGTATAAAAGTTTAACTTCCCCTATTTTGTACTATTTTAAATCCTGTTCCTTGGAACACGCCTGCTTTTTATACCCCGAGATAGCTAGCCTGTTGCTGCTGCTGTCATTTCCCGTTTTTCCATCTACCTGACATTTTGTTTTTTTTAACATTAATTAAATTTCTGCTGTCACTCTCTTGGGATGGAACTGGTTGCCGTGTACTAACGTGAAGCCACAAGAAACAAATTTATGCTGTGAAAGCAGCTTGAAACTCATATCCCTAAAGGGTCATACGATATCTGGTTTAACCTGTTTACAATTCACAGAAGTCACAGCAGTGGTTTACAATTTCAACATCAGAACTGA
Organism: Harmothoe impar; assembly: GCA_947462335.1. Lineage (NCBI taxonomy): Eukaryota > Metazoa > Annelida > Polychaeta > Phyllodocida > Polynoidae > Harmothoe > Harmothoe impar. The sequence continues at coordinate 17,309,932 of OX381718.1, read as the reverse complement.
GGTTGTTGTTATGGTCAAAACAGTGTTGCCGAAAACCTGTTATGCACACAGGCCAATGTCGCCTGGGTAGCAAAATCTTACACAGGCCATTTGCCTTCTACACAGGCCAAATAGAACTAGCGCATATTCATTGATGTCATGTAGTGGATTTCATACTAATTTCTATTGTATTACAGCTGTTTTATTTTACACTGCCAAAATGTATTGAGAAATGTATTTAAATCCATTGAGTAATGGTTACACAGCCATATCTTCACTTCTACTGGGACCATCTGAAAAATTATTTGACTCTTGGAAAGCTAAGGGTCATGGCCGGCCATTGTGGCCGATGTCTGATGGCATAATACATCGGCCATTGCGATTATACATCGGCAAATGCCGATGTGCCAATGTCATTTCGGCAACACTGGGTGAAAGAGCTAACAAGAGGTATGACCATGCCTATTAAACAGACAAGGTAGTGATCATTTTTTTTAACAATAGGGTGGGGGAGTGGTGGTTTTGGAGGGTGGGGGGAGGGTAAACATTTCGACCCCTCTCAGACATTGGTTTGCAAACATAGTGTCCCGACATGCTTGGAACCCGCTACAGATGGCACTTTTTCCTGGTAACTGAGCCAGCCGGACAATTGGATCGAGACCGTCTACAGTGGACATTAGCGCGTGTGCATAATTGTGAGAATGACCGTATGCAAGGCAACTCAACTTGGGTGCTGGAACCTGTGCACGTTCTGTCTCCAGACACACACTGCTACATGCCTACTGTAAATTCTTGCATAAAAGCCTAACCCGCCTATAACTATAAGCTGCACCACAACTTTGGCAAATCATATGAGCCCTATAACTAGGCAGGTTTGGTATCAAATTACAGCTCAGTCTGGATTTACAGTAATATAGACTCTGCTTTATATAAATGTACATGAGTTACTTTATATCAAAGCATTTTCTAAAATTTAGAAGGTATAATTTGATATGGTGAGGGGGAGCACATGCATCCAAAAAAATTGTTCATGTGGTGGGGGGTAGGGCACAAAAAGTTTCCATGTTTCTTTTCCAATATTTCACAATTGTCTAGGGGGGGGGGCTGCCACACAGACCAGCCCATCAGCCTGGATCGGCTAATTCCCACCTGTGACCGTGGTACTAGTTCTTAAAGTTGAAGTATTCTGCCCTTGCTATAAGTACTGTACAGGCAGCTCCCCACCGTGGTAGGGGGAGTGGGGGAGGCGACGGGGTTGGAGAATAGACCCGCTGGTTACGTCTAATGAGAGGATTATGCAGAGCTCTAAAATACATGTACATTGTGCACAGCCTACACTAGGGCCTTAGATATGTCCCCTGTCCATTTTAAAGGGGCAATATCACCACTGGCACTTGACCACACTCTGGAACAGTACTAGATAATGTGAATGGGATACGCTTGGTGATTATGCCACTTTAAGAAATGTCCATGTCGCCCGGTTGATTTAAATAAATGCCCACTTATGTTCCATGTCATCATTTACTTATTCCTCTTGTCACATGTCACTTAGCCCTAAAATGCCCATGTCAGCCTATCCAATTTATTTGTCTAGACTCAGCCCCCCATTCACCCCCCCTATTTCGCTGTACATTTTAATGCATATTATTTCAATACCCTCATTACATTGCCTACTAAGAGAGCATGCCCACCCCCTCCCCCCCCCCCAAATTCCCGGATCCGCCCCTAAGTAATGCTCGTGTAGTACATGTACCCTGAACGTGAAGCAAAGACCCTGAAGCAAAAAACCGGGCAAACAACATCACATGTATTAGTAGAAACGTAGATATAGCCATACTGTCTTCAGTATAGACCCCACAGGAAGCGAGGAGTCATACAACCACTTTAGGCCCGACTGAAATGATATAGGGGCATACTGTGTTCCTGGAGTTTAAATACCAGTTAGTGGGATTATAGTGAGGGTGAGGCGGGGTAGTTTTATTGGTAAATACTAGGTACTGTATGGGCCTACAATGACTGTGTTTGTAAAAGATGATTACCGCTACTGTTATTTCACTCCTATAAGTCTTGGTTTATACCTGGTAAGTTTGCCTTAAAGATCTAGGCTTTCATAATATGCCTACCTATATTAAAGAGTGTACATCCATAGGCCAATGTGAATGCTCTTTTTGAGGGAGATGTGGGTGGTGGTTAGAATGGTGATTCATTTGAAGTATTTATATTGCAGGGTCTAACTGTTGGTACAAACAACAAGGTATACGCCTATCACCACAATAATGCATGGTGACCTACTAGTACCTCTGGCACCGAACCACTGGTACCGTAAAAGCTCGCTTATAAGCCTAACTCGCATATTAGCCGCACCTAGACTTTGTGCCGATTCTATAAGCCGCACCAGGGATCTGATTATGGTGACTTTACTACTGTACCATAGTAGCAAAAACTCTCGTATAAGCCGCACCCCAACTTGGTGCCAATACTTTAAGCTGCACCAGCGATCTGATAGGCCGCGGCTAGTCCGCGAGGTTTTACGGTAGTCATGTATATGCAGCAGTAGGGGAACAGACCGTACACACTAACCCTGCACTGTGAGTTCATATAGACTAGATCTATATACATTGAACATGTTCAATCAATGCCCCGATTTCAAAGTTTAATCAATGGGCAGGTGTCAACATTGAATCATGGAGATGGCCAATCAACATTGAATAATCATTCACATCCCTCTACTAGGCATGTCTATCAATGCTCAGGGGCGGTTGAATGTACCGGTATATAATAGGGTCAACCAGTCGAATCACCAAATTACCAATTGTTCAATAAATTGTTCAATATTATATTATAACATTTACTATTCATATTGTTTCAATCAATACAGGGGTTGCTTCATTGTAGAACCATCAACCCCTACAAATATTGGTGGGACATTGGTAATTTAAGAGGTCTAGACACAAAAGTACAATGTAGTGGCAATTCTATAGGTAACACACAAACCCTCATGTACTAGAACTAACACAGACAGGTCTAGATCTATACAACAGTAGGCCTACATGTAGTATGGTTGGTCAATGAACACTACAGGAGGGGAGCAATGCCAATGCCAGCAGCCATGGAATGTGACATGAGTGGGCCCTGGCAGCCCCTGGGGGAGTTTATTTTTTGTCTTGAAGCATATGGGGCAGGCTATATATAGATGTGTGGGCACACAACTAATTGTATGGCTGTGTGCTTAAAATCTGATTGAATAAATATAGCAATGGTACCTTATAAAGCATATGTAAAATCTGCATGAGCTAATTTCTACAGCATCATCAATAATCATCAATAGCCCAATACACACACAGAAACACATGTATGCGAGTTATCTAGGTCAGCACTGTTTATGTTGTCTCACAGGCTGCCACCCCCGCCACCCCCTCCCTGCTTCCTACCCCCCACTGGGAAAGGTATTTTACAAACTGCATTCTTCCAGTGATCTGTGCTTTAAAAACAGAATCCCTGCCGTCCAAAACAACCAGAAATACACCTTCACTAACTTGAGACTGTATTTACTCACGTGCAGAAGGCAGGAATGCCAGGGAGATCCTGTGATAGTCCTGAGAATGTAGAGAGACCACTGCTGTTACTGCTGCTACCTCCGCCTATGCTGACCGACTGCCGCCCGGCCTCTGACTCACTTCCCGCCGGGGGAGGAGGCTGGGGGCACCGGGTGGGCGTGGTCCGCTGCCGGCCTCATGAGAAAAAAAAGCAGGGAATGTGCTTGGAGAATGTAAAAAAGTCCGGGTGCTGCCACCTCGCGGCGACTTTTTATGAATTAGTTCATGATTTTTCCGCTAGGTGGCTACGTTGAGACGCCGTTGGTAGCTGCAACTTTCGGTATTTTCGTGGAAATCTTTATTTATTTCCGGCGGCACCACACGTGCCTTTGAAAAACGAAAACACTGCGGTCAATCTGTCAAGGAGACTTTATTTTTCTAAGAGATCTGATCGAGTAGCTGTATCTATCTAGCTCTGACCATGTCGATGTTACTTAGAGGATACCTCCGACTGTTGGAGCGGTACCCGCTCCGAACACAGGCAGTGTCAACGGGTAGGTGCAGCTGGTCAAAAGACAAAAGTCAAAGTTGGAACAGTGTAACTGTTCGGAACAGTCAACATTCAATTTGACTGCCAAAAGTTGAAGTGAAACTGAAATGTAAACACTGCAACAAATGTGGAATTGTAAAACAAGTATTTACTGAATGTAGCATCCCTAAACCTTTCACTCTCAGCAACCCTGTATAATGTGACAGTGTATTACTATTGGGGCCCTGTTGTCTGTTGCATTTAATAGGCCCTAGCAGCTAGGCTAGCTGTTTAGCCTTAGGAGAACACCAGCCTAGGCCCTAGCCCTAGGCCTAGGGGAACACCTCTGGCTCTGGGAATTCCACACCCCTGCCCTGGATCTATGTTGTAGTACCGGGTACTAGTACTACTAGATCTTGTAGGCCTACTAATGTTCATAATATGAACAAGGACCCAGGCCAGGGGTGTGTTAACATGTATCCAGACTAATTGAGCTTTCAACTTCGGCGGCCGTAATAGTAGGCTGGCCTACTAATAGACGCCTTGCCACACAGCTAGTATCCAGACCAGAGGTGTGTGATTCATACACCTCAGATCTCTGCCACTCTGGATGCATGTTGAAGTTTTGGCACCCCGGTGTCTCCAAATGATAAAAACTGATATTCATATGGACATTATGGCAGGGAGGGGCAGGACAATGTGATAATCATTGATAAAGTTAAATATGGTAATGATGCTACATCCGAAAATTCACCCCTGGATTCTGGATCCCTGCTCTCACACCTCTTGTTCCCTGTTACCCAATTCCTAGGTCCCTCTTCCCACATCCCTGAATCCCATATTCCCACACCCTTGAAACCCAGTTCCCCCACCCTGGATCCGGGGTTGCCACACTACTGAATTAAAACATCCCTGCAACTTCCATTCTCTGTTCTGTCAACACTGCAACCCTGTTGAGGCTGTTCCCACACCCCTGGATCTCTGTTCCACACACCCCTAGATCTCTGTTCACACCCCCCTGGATTTCCATTCGCACACCCCTGGATCTTTGTTCGCACACCCCTGCATCTCTGTTTGCGCACCCCTGCATCTCTGTTCGCACTAGGGATGTCATCGACATCCAATTTATGTCGATCACAATTATTGACATATGGTTGTCAACATATCAATGTATTGCAATATAATATTTTAAATATTAGGTACCTCTGGAACACTGTTTATTGCCCTAATAAGCTGAGAAAATAACAAAAAAACAAAGGTTAGTGGTAGCATGAACACCAGTCCCTTTAACTTCAATGAAAACATGCACATAATAATCATCACTATGAAACACAAAACTCAGAGCCTTAAATACGGCGAGATAGGAATCTGACCTAAGGGCGGTTGAAAGGATAAGTACCTCAAACTATAAGTGCAATATTCCGACTTAGGACACTATGTATATTACCCCCCTCCCCCCCCCCCCCTCCCTTAGTAAACATGATGGAGAACTACCTTTCTAAGGGTGCACTGGATGCTACCACATTCAGCTACCATGATACAAGGGCATACCTTGTTTTCTCCACTGCCAGAGAACAATGAAAAATATAGTGACATAATTATATTGAAATATCAAAATTGTCAATTTAATATATTGACATATTGACATAATAGTGATCTGTCAATATAGCGAATGTCAATGACATCCCTAGTTCGCACACCCGTGGATCTCCATTCGCACACCCCTGGATCTCTGCGCACCCCTGGATATCTGTTCGAACACCCCTGGATCTCTGTTCGCACAGCCTGGATCTCTGTTGGCACACCCGTGGATATCTGTTTGCACACCCTTGGATATCTGTTCACACACCCCTGGATCTCTGTTCGCACACCCTGGATCTCTGTTGGCACACCCCTGGATATCTGTTGGCACACCCTTGGATATCTGTTCACACACCCCTGGATCTCTGTTCGCACACCCTGGATATCTGTTCGCACACCCCATGGATCTCTGTTCACACATCCCTGGCCCCCTGTTGAAATATTGGCACCCTGAAGTTCCCACACCCCTGAATCCCCGTTACCACATCCCTAGTGCCCCACCATTGGATCCCTTAGCCATCACCATAATAATATCACAGCTAATGAGCTTATGCCATAACCTATAGATCCATTTTCCTTGTGTAGTTCTACAAGGCTTACCCTGAATCCCTGTTCCTCTGAGTGATCTCGGTACCGGTAATTAATATGCTCATGTTGCCAAATCTGTACTTTCTTCATGACAGGTATACTGATGGGGACGGGTGACGTCATCTCCCAGTTTGCTGTAGAAAGGAGAGCCCTTGTAGAGTACGAGTTCAGACGGACATCCAGGTTCTTGATATTTGGAACCTTCGTTGGAGTGAGTATTCACTTATTTTAAATGAAAATTGCTACAAAAGTGTAAAAGTAATAAGTTTAATGTACATTATATTTGTCACAATCTCATCTTTAATATGTACTATTATTGTCTCATTCTCTCGCATGGTTCCTTGTTTGAAGTTGAAAGAAATAATGTATGCTGTGAAAAGCTAAATCCTAGCTGAAAGACTAAGGGAGTCGCTTCACTCTTAGCTGGTGAATTCGTGGCTGAACACAATTGTGAAACTTTTTACCAGAATAAAATGAATTTGTACAAAAAATTTAAAAAACGTGTCAGATTGATTTAAGAGAAAAATATATTATAGAATCTGAGATTCACGATTTCCAAAAACAATTATGAATCTACTGCCCACCATGTTATGTACTCTAAGATAAATCCACAAATAAAAGTGAATTACCTTCATGTTCATATTGTTTTGTTTTGTGTGAGAAATTCTAACATTTCAGAATAATACATGCTCTAATAGAAATATTGAGATTGATGATTATATCCCTTTGTGTTCACTTCAGGGCCCGGCATTACGCGGCTGGTATCTGACGCTGGAACGAATCGTGAAATTTACAGGACCCAAAGCGGCTCTCACTAAGGTTGCATTGGACCAGGTTGGACCCTCTTTTAGATGAATTAAATCAGGGGCTTAGTTTTTTTTTAATCGATTCTTAAAGGCTCCTATTTGATTATTTTCCTGTGTATTACATTATTAAATCAACAAGAGTCATTCATTGATATGGTGGGCCTTTCTCAGTAAATCTTGAGGGGAATATGTTAATATCTAGATATCTCCATGTATATGTAAGATGTAAGCTGCAATCTGTTTCGACAGGCGGCGCTTCCAAACGTAGTCGATTACCTCTTTGTACAAGATGGCCATCTTTATCCACCGATGGATGATATAATGTATGTCAATTTATGCAGTTGGTTCTGAGTCTAGTACAAGACATTGTAAGGCGAGTGATGCATTGACTTGGTTGACTCATGGGGTATATGGGGTATATCCCTGGTTGACTGAACCACGCAGAGATAACTGCCGAAGACTGTGTGAGGGGGTGGCAGGTGTCGCCACCTGGGTGTCAATACTGGAACCAATCCAGCCAGTCTAACATCCAAGCTCTCTTCTTTTCCTCTTTTTTTAATTCATAAAAGAACATTCATCTTTGTGATATTCAACTCCTTGAAAGCAGTGCATTAATTACTTCTTTTAGAAAATTTGATGACTATTAATGCATGTTAACCCGTGGTGTCTGACTTGCCTTGACACAGAGCCTGTTTGCGCCCATGTTCTGCGGCCTGTTCCTGACCACCATGGGGTACTGGAGGACCAAGTCTGTGGACGCCACCAAGCAGCTACTGGAGGATGTGAGTCCCTCTATGTGTTAGGCCAAAAATAAACTTTTTTCTTTCCGGTAACATGATGATGAAAGCTAGGCAGATTTTGATTTTTTTTGATATTTTTTTGGAGCTGGGGACCTGCAAAAACCGGAGTAGAACTTTACGCTTAAAATGCTGTACCATTCGCCCCATGTAGGCATGTTAAAGCTGCATCTGAGTTGCCTAGAAGCATTGGCTCTAATTAACCATACGTTTTACAGAATCTAGGGAGGGAAATGACTAAAATTTAAAGAAATAAAATTCAAAATATGATGAAAAATTGCCAAAACATTTTTTGACCTTATATATATATAGCATATAGGCCTAGGCCTACTCCTGGTGTAGGCAGAATTTTACTTTAGGGGGTGCTCATTTTCTAGTAACAATGGATGGGGGGGGGCATCGTTCATAGTTTTATTAATTCACATGTTGCTGATGCATTGAATCCCTATACATAAGGGCACTTAGACACATTGAACCAAAAAGTCGCTAATGAAATTTCATCTTATGTAGAATTGCCTTTTGCTAAAATTTCTGTTTCCTCTGTCCATTGTCCCTTTCAGTCATATGTCGACGTGATGATTGCCAACTATAAGGTAAATACCCTTCATTATTATACACCGTATATAAGTCGTTATAATTATTCATATCCACGTACCGGTAGTTATAAAGCGCAGAATAGTTAATTCCAGTGGGCGTCAACGTGAACAATGTATTGTACATTCTATATATGTCATAAAATCTCAATAGACTTCCCAAAGTATAAACAGGAAATAAATTATACTACAACACATTTGACGTACAACGGGAAACATGAATACTAAGCCAGATTCATTTACATAACTGTAATTCCAAGTGCTGTTATGAATAGATTATTCCGCATAGTGCTTTAATGTGTTGTATCAATGTCCTTTGTTGTCATGATGCATGAATGCAGCTGTGGCAAGTAACTCACCATTGCTGCATTCAAGCATCATGCCAACTTGATGGGGTTGATATAGGCCAAAGGGTCGGCATGATGCATGAATGCAGCCCTAGTAAGTTACTCACCAGGGCTGCATTAATGCATCATGACAACAAAGGGTATAGCGCATTAAATGATTATGCGGCCCTTAAAAGGCTAAATGGGCCCTATGACAGATTAAGCAGGATCATCCGACACATGATCCATGCCCTGGAGGCTCGATAACTGTTCTCTATATGAATAACCACGAGATTATGGAGATACAGTGTAGTTGGTAAGTCCAACGGAAATGGATGGTTTAACCCGAGCCTCTCATATACTTAACCCTTTAAGGATGGCATGATACCGTAATGCATTATGCCCTTAATGAATTTGGTCGTCACATGAATGCAGCCCTGGCGAGTAACTCACCAGGGCTGCATTCAAGCATCATGCCGACCCTGTGGGGTTCAGACACCCCCGAAGGGTCGGCATGATGTGCCAGTGCAGCACCGGCGAGTGCTGCATTGGTGCATCATGACGACAAATGTCATCTTTTAGGGACATCCTTCCTTAAAGGGTTAACTTAATGATAATTATTCTAATATCTACTGACCTTCCCTTCCAGCTGTGGCCGGCGGCGCAGATCTTCAACTTCTACCTGGTGCCGTTCCAGCACAGGTGAGGCCCGTTATTGTGTTCCTCCAGGTGAATGGGGAGGGGTCAGGGGGCTCCTATTGTATCTTACAGGTACAGACAGGCCTGGGGGCCTTACCCCACCCCCTCAGGTGGGGGTCAAGGCAGCAGATACTAGAGGGTGGTGATGGTGGGTGGTTTATCCTGTTAATGCATTACCGTATTATCGCATTTAAGCGCCGGGGTTTGAATAGATACCGGTCTTTATAAATATAAGCGCCGGGCTGAGGGGTACAATACGGTATGGCCTTTCATTGTTATGATTATACAGGACCAGCAAATTATCGGTCAGCGTCTTGCTCGTGCTGCATTCATGCATCATGCCAGCCATACACAGCGTTGATACCCTCCTGAGTGGTACACATGACGCTCCAATGCAGCGTTGGTGATTCACTCACTGGCGCTGCATTTGTGCATCATGTCGACACATGGAGGTGAAGTAGGGAGGTATCATGCCGTCCTTAGGGAGGGCTCATTTTTTAACAACAGGGGGGGGGGGCGGATTTGGGGGGGGGGGGTAACAAATTTAGACCCCTTGACTGGGGGGGGGGGTAAAAAATTTAGACCCCTCTTGGGGGGGTTCAAAAATATTCAACCTGTTTTGAGGGAAAAAGCCCGCGCGTTACTATGCTACAAAGGGGCGCGAACGCGCGATTTTCGGCCTGCCGGGGGGGGGGGGGGGTAAAAAATTTCGACCACTCAAGGGGGGGGGGTGGAAAAATTGCGCACGCTCTGCGCGAAATCTCACCGCCCCCCCCCCCCCCCTGTTGTTAAAAAATGAGCACTCCCTTAAAGGGTTACAGTAGTGCCGATGATGAGGGTGATTTACAATGTGGTATGGACTTTATTGTCATGAAGCATGAATGTAACCCTACCAAGTCTATTCGCCAAGGCTACATTTAGGCTTCATTCCGACCCCTCAGGAGTGTTTCAACCCGTAGGGTCGGCATGATGCTTGAATACAGTCCTGGCGAGTTACTCTTCGGGGGCTGCATTGATGCAGCATGACGAGCAAGGTAATGATGCATTAATACATTATGTCGTTCTTAAAGGGTTAAGGGCCGCATAATGCGTTATGGTGCTATGTACTTTGTCGTCATGATTCATGAATGTAAAATTTGGACCCCTTGACCGGGGGGGATCAAAAAAATTTAACCTGTTTTGAGCCTAAAGTCCGCGCATTACTATGCTTCAAATGGCCCCTAAGGGGGGAGGGGGAATTTTGACCCCTTGACCGGGGGTGTGTAAAAAATTGTGCACGCTCCGCGCGGAAACCGACAGCCCCCCCCCCCCTGTTGTTAAGAAATGATCACTCCCTTATCTCACGAAAAAACCTTACGAACTCCCCTATTGTCAAATAGCACTTACTTTTTGATATCTCCAATGACATGTGTGAACAGCCACGCAGAAAGAATCCTCAATGCAGAGATGTGCGGGTCATCCTTCCTGCGCGGCTGGTCACACGTTTGTAGGCTACAAATGCTACAAGTGCACATAGTTGCAGGTTGTACACATGTAATGGCTTAAAGCATCCCCCTGGGGCCAGATGGAGGCTGCTAGTCTCATTTGTATTTAGATCCATGCAGATGAGTGACACTGTCATAGAATCCGTTATGACGCACAGTCTATATAACCAGTGTGTTAAGGGAGTGGCCATTTTTAAATGTATGGGACAGGGAAATCTCTTTTCCTTTCTCTCCATAATGAGTGCAAGTAGGGTGGCAGAGAAGGGGTGGAAGTCAAAATATTGATCAAATTTGGAGGATTCAAAAAAGTTGGGTAGTACATTCATGTTAAAAAAAAGATTTTAAAAAAAAATCCGACCTACCGACCCTACATTTTCCTCCCATGTTACCTGAACAAACCTTCTTCTTTTTTGCCTTAGGTGAGGGTCTTTACATTCAAATCCTTAGCTGCATGGATGACATTTCCTTAATTCAATTTCAATGTCCTGAAGATCTGTACTAAACTATAGGGAACCTTTATTCAAGGCCTACATTTAAATGTGTTTCACGTGTTTTTTTCGAGATTGGTCACTTTCTTCCCTAAGCACAAATCTAGTACTAGAAATCACCGACCCCCCCCCCCCCCTACTCCCCATGCTGTTTAAAGTGACCATTCCCTTTAGAAGTGAGTGACCTCGGACTGACCAACAACAAGAAGGTATGACACTGCTGTACTCTGGATTGCCGACCGTAATACATCAATGTCCACCTGATAACCCTTTAAGGGCCGCATAGTGCTTTAATGTGACCACAGGGTTGGCATGATGCATGAATGCAGCGCTGGCGATACACTCATCAGGGCTGCATTCATGCATATGACGTTACAGCACTATGCTGCTCTCAACCCTTTAAGGATGGATGTTGTTAAGATATGACATCTGTCGACATGATGCTCCAATGCAGCCCCAGTGCTGTATTGGTGCATCATGCCGACCCTTTAGGGGTGCCTCAACCCTGTAGGGTCGGCATGATGCTTGAATGCAGCACTGCGAGTTACTCGTCGGGCTGCATTCATGCATCACACCGACCAAGGGCATGATCATACATTAATGCACTACGCCGTCCTTAAAGGGTTAAAAATGCCTCATTAATCTCCCTGTCTCTTTCCTCCAGGATCATGTACGTTAACTGCGTGGCCCTCCTGTGGAACACCTACCTAGCCTGGAAGGCCGAGCAGACTCACGTGGACGCCGCGACAACACCTGGAGGAGGGACCGGAGCAGAGAGCTAGCAAACTAAGCTCAACTTAGATTAGGCTAAAAAAAAAAAGAAGGTTTGTTTCAGGTAACATGGCAAGAAAATGTACGGTCGGTAGGTCGGATTTTCCTTTTTTTTTCAACTTTTTTTTTTAATCATGAAAGTACTAGCCAGCTGATCCGATGACCCTAAAATTGACCAACAAATGGTAAAAATACAAAAATTGCTTCGGAATTGCATAAAAAAAAGTAGGGTCGGCCCTGTTTTGATAGGGTCGGTCGGGTGACCTGAAACAAACCTTCTTTTTTTCTGACCTTAGAACTAGATAGTCATGAAAATAGACCAGGTTAGACACGCTGTAAAAAGTTTGCCATTTTTGTTGGTGTACAGTAGATTCTACTGTAGGTGTACAGTTTATTGTAGGTAAATCCATTCTAAAGTATATTCTACTGTGTACCTACACTAACTATTTACATCGCGGATAGTTTAGAGAAGGGAGCTCCACGTTAAAAAGGTTCAAATTGACAGCTGTTATGATTGACAGTTGGTGCTAGCAGGGGTCTCATTGACAGCTCCAGCTGACGATGTTACATTGATTGCTTATACATATAGCTGGTATTACTATCAAACTGATGGTAACAACTGACATTTTATAGGCGTATTTCTCCGTCCCAAGCATCTATAAGTAATCGACAGGTGTCATGATAACTCACTAAATGTCTGAAGTAATTTATTAAAGGGGCAATATCACCAGTCACCACTCGCACTTAACCACATAGTAAACTAGAACAGTGCTAGAAATGTGAATGGGACACGCTTGGTGATCATGCCACTTTAATATTGACCAGTTTAGGTAGCGAGGGGTGTTTGAATTATGTCTGTAGCGTCGGCCAAGCATCTTGATATACAGTATGAGGGGACATGTATGGAATTGGAGTGTATACTAAGTAGTGAGAAAGGGAAAAACGGAAAAGGACTTCTTGTCCCTACCTTGCACAACCACTGAATGCCTTGTTGACAAGGCTCACTATGCTGATGTGTACCATGGTTACCCAGTGACTCTGGCCAATCAGAGTCCAGGGATTTAGTCTGTGACATCACTTCCTTAAATCACTCTCCTAGCAGAGTGTTGTTGGACTTCCTAATATGGATAACTATCTTAGAGCAGATGTTTAGGACTTAGGAGAATTTGTGTGAATGTCATATGGGCCCAGTGAATGATGGGGGGACTTATCTGTCACTATAATTAGTGCAGTATGTGTGGTACAGTTAGTGGTTTCGACTTAAATGTCTCATCAGGTGTGAATTGTTTGGAGAAAGCTGAGATTGATTATATCCTTATCAGGTTCCCAAAGTTTATGTGATTAGTTGAACTTGTAAACATAGGTGGGGCTAATTTTTAGGGCTTAGCCAGTCCAAATGTGTTTATCTTATTTTGATCAAGTGTTTTGTCTGAATATTAGTTGTCAGTAATTTAGGTTAGTCTATTTTTAGGAGAGGATCAAAAATAAAATGTTCATTAGTGTATTAAGTGTGACTTAAAATGGTAGACAGGATTGTAGTGACTGTGAGAAAGGGCATGAACCTTGGACAATCCATGATTAAAAAAAGAAGGTATATCAGTAAACCTGATATTATGCTTGTATGATTATCCAGTATACATGTACCAAAAATATAGACTTGAAGTTGTGTGTATATTTACCATTCCTTTGTCATCATGATACACAGCACTGGATAAGTGCATCATGCGGACCCTGTGAGAGTGTACCAACCCCGTAACAAAGGGCAATGACAATTCTAAGCACAATGCGGCCCATAATCCTTTAAAGGAGCATTCTCACCACTCACACTTAACCACATAGCAGACTAGAACAGTACTAGAATTGTGAGTGGGATACGCTTGGTGAGAATGCCACTTTAAGGACGCATGTCGCTGAACCCATCGGGTGTGTCACAACTTCATAAGGACCAAGGGCATGATGCATTAAGGTATCATGCCGTCCTTAAGGGGTTAATGGGTTAGGCCATATCCATACACTGTATTAATGGGGCCGAGACTCATAAAGGGCACTTGGGGAACTGTCACAAATGACGTCATACCCGTGGCGGGGCTGGGTGGGTGTGTAAGCTTGTTTGACAATAGTACATGAATATAATTATGCTAATCAGACATGACAGATAGGGTGGGTTGGGGGGGGGGGGGGGGTCTGACACATCCCCACACCATGACGTCATTTGTGTATTGTCCCTTGGTGAATGGTTTAAGAGGTCCACGTCTTAGATTGTTGAATTGTCTTCACTAATTGATGTTCTAATTGTGATATCACTAATTTGTACCAGATTTTAAATGTTTGGGGGTGGGGAACAAGAAATGCATTATAATATGTGTACATGTGTTTGCCGAATGGTTTTAGTGTAATACTTCATAGCTTTAAATGTGCCTTGCCAGCAGATGTATTCAACACTACCATGAATTCCCCCAACGTGGGTTTGATATAGGATTTTCCCCAATAATTTAGAGGATGGCTTATATGCGAGATGGGGGTTATGTATGTAAGAATATACGTGAATTCGGCCTATTTCAGTCGAGCTTGAGGCGCCTCCATCTAGCAGTGGATTAATGCACATCAAAACTTGTATTTCCAACTTTTGTGGGAATTCTTGAAGTTATCATTATTTTTTGATAGCTTTATTGACCAGAAAATCATGTAGAGGTAGAACACGTTCACTCAAGATTGACCATGTTGAATAGGGAGTAAGTGAATGTGGTCAACAAACCATTTGGTTTTATTGAAGAGCCTCACAAACTTAATTAAAAATAAGTTACTGGTGCTGTGGTGACGATTTACACAAAGCTTGCTTTGATATATTGAAGTGAATCCTTCTAATAAGCTGGAAATATATGGTACATATATCAATATACTCTATATGCTTGTGTGTATATGACTTAAGGGTTAAGAGAACAGTATTATTATCTCATGTCTCATTCTTCTCATTGTTATTAGCTCCCAAATGAATTTGTGATATGTTTAAAGAAATACAATAGAGTAAGCTAGTGTAAATTTCCATTTTGTAAGATTATTGACCAAGACTCTGATATACTGCCAATAATTAGTTGTGTGAAATCCAATGTCCACCCATTCACCTCTATGACACAGTGTATACATAGAGGTGAATGAGAGAGCTATAGCTATAACGTTGCTGCGTTAGGTACATCACCACATACACACGTTATATCAATCAATGGATGGAATTTAAATCAATCATGGCCGAAGGATCTTTAAAAGTCAATCCATTAGTTTAATGTTCCTAGGTATTAACCGTCCCTGCTGTCCATTTGCCTCTGGCAATGTCTGTATATCTCTAAGTTAAGTCAGGCAGTATAGTGTGGTATATGGGATGGGTGTTAGGGGAAAGGGGAGTTGTGACATTGAAATTATGAAGTAAAGTGAACCTGGTATATGTCAATACTGGTGCTAAAACAATTAACTTGTGTCATGTATTCTCATTTCAGCATGATAAAACCACAATAGGCCGTCAATAAGGATTTATCCATAGTTCTGAAGTGAACCCTTGGGACATAAAATTCTCATATATCCAGGCACTTCACACAAACTTTACCCAGAATCTACATTGTTTTATGTATTTCTCTGAGTCATGTTATAGCCTCTGAGGAAAACCTAATTAAGAACACGTTAATGGAATGGATCTCTAATTACAGTCAAACAATGCCAACACATGGTGTGAAGGTAGTCCATACCTCTGCCCTAACGACACATTGTGGTAGCAGAGGGCCAGCGGGGGAGCCGTGTGATGGTCTACAGATTGACACGCCATCCATTGTTGGCCATAATATGTGGAGCCTTTTCAATAAGCTAAGGTCACACTCACTATCAGTGTGTTGAAACTGTAGTTTCTTCACACCGACAATTCACTCAGTGCATTGTGGGTAGCTAACGGCTAGCAGTTAATGATATGCATAGATCCTTGTGCCAACCCCCTCCCCCAATTTCCAAAACAATCAACTTCAACCTATACTCAATACCAGGCCTCCAACCTGTCCCCAATACCATGTTTGCAGGTTGTGAATAGCCACTCTACTTTACCTCACCCTCATCTATATTAACTGGCCTGTATCACTACTGAGTACCTCCCTGCCTCCTCACCTTTCAAATTGAAAATTAAAATTCATGGCACTACTTTCAGGATGCTACCCATGGTGCATAGAGTGAATTGTCAGTGACAACATACCACATAATGGTCACGTCGGAGTGTTTAAGTTATGTCACACATTTCTTTGACGCTATAAAACAGGCACATGGATTGTAGGTCAGTAATGCTCCCTCTTTGGTTGTAAAAAAAGAGTATTATATTATTATGTTTTCTGCATGGCTGTTGGGGTAATACTTTGCCTTTGTGGGAGAAACTGAACCCTTTGCACATATGATAAGTGTCCCTGTCTCTAAACTAGATTCACCTTTGGGATTCCTACACGTCTTAGCTATAAGGTCACTTTCACGTTAAAGTAGACACGTTTTTAGCTTTCCACTTACTTATCTTGGACATGTCCACCATTACATATCCCAGACACCTGCTAAGCCATTTCATGTCATCAGGTGTGAGTTCTCCTCTGGTTTTTAAATTAGCTTGTTCTCTTTTTTTTAGTGTGTTGATGCTAACAGCTTTAAAGTGAAAAGGCCTGCCCTGAATTATGTATATGAAGACAACTACATGTATACAAATGTGTTAAAGGTGGTTTGCATTTGTAAATGTCTAACTAATCATAATGTTATTAGACAACACGAGTGATTCATTCGCTTTAAAGCAAACTCTCCTTCACTCCTTCTCTTTCTCTCTCATTAATTCGCTTTCTCTCTCCCTAGCTCTACACCCTCGACCCTCTGCCTACCCCACTGTCCTCCCTCATCCCCGCTCCCATCCCCTTAAATAAGGCCTTGGCCGGACTGGAGCTGGTTGCGGCGGCCTACACTGATAAGAGCTGATAGGCTGGGTACAGGCTTGTCCCTGGAAGTGATTGTTACCCAGGGACAAAGTACCCGTCAGTGTGTGTCTTATCAGTGGTGATTACCGTACCCAGCGAAATTTTAAATGGCGGACCCACTGGATATGAGTCTACAGTCCTATATCTCCCTACCTCTGCCCACAATCTCCCTTTATGCTCCTGCATGTTTCCTTGACCCATTCATTCCTCCTTTGATCCCCAAGATTGATTGATTAGCTTTGCTGTCCCCCACGTCTCTTTTTTACCTCCAGAATAGAATTATTCTTATCAATTCATAATACCATAGATATGTCAGATATACATTTGTATGTCTATGATAATGCTATACATAGTGATGATAATAAGTATCTACACATACTTGCAATGCATAAGATATTTTATTAAGCAATTGGGGATTAAGAGATCCGGATACAAGAACAAAGTACAAAACATGATACAATATGTCAATGTATGTCCATGGTAATGTGATGGTAATAGTAATGCACCTGAAATGGAAACTTTACGTCATGCGTATACTGTACTTGACATGACGACTATAAGGCCATTCAAATAAATAAAATGGTTTCTCATCAATGCGCGCATCATAGAAATCAGGTTTTGAGGAAATTCTTTTTTGCTAACTATTTATGAAAAACAAATAATTTGACAAATATTGGTATATCTAGTATCAAATTAAAGCCAATACTACCAGTAATGCAGTAGGATAAAATAACTTACATTTTCCCCCCTTTTAAAGATCAGTACATTCTTAATTATTATTACTAAAATATGAATTTTGGTCATGAAAATAAAGAAATACAAAGTTTCCCTCGACATACTATCTAGACCTTGGTGATGTGGTTTTGAGTGGCCTAAATGGTAATTGGTTATGCTAGGAAAAGGAATAGAACAGCCTCAAAAAACATGTCTGCTTTTCTGAGCCTAAATGAAAGGACTGTGATTTGAATTGAATGATAGTCTCATCTCGGTACTGTTGGTAGATCAGAAGTAGACTGAAGTGTCTCTGTTAGCCCCTTTATGATCATGGCAAGTTGCCTTTTAATTAACCATTTTAGGACAGTATGTCGCTAAAAGATAGCATTAGTCGTCACGATGCACCAATGCAGTCCCGGTGAGTAACTTGCCGATGCTGCATTGGTGAATCATGGCGACCAAGGGCATGATGCATTATGCCGTCATTAAAGAGTTAAACATTTATCGTCAGGATACACCAGCTTACACCAACACAGTGCTAGCGAGTAACTAACCAGCGAATAACGCACCAATGCATTTCTGTATCATGCCGACGCTGAGGAGCGTATCAGCCGGCATTTATGTATAAATTCAGCCATCGCGAGTAGACTAGCCAGGGCTATACATTAATGCATAATAACGAACATGACGCATTAAAATACCATGCGGGCCTCACGGGGTTTAGGAGATCTTGAGAATTTTAATGATTAATTATTAGCTCATTATAATCATAATCACGTTGGGAAATGGCTATAATACGGTGTAATTAGAAACAGTGCCAATGGTTGTATGACATGATAATGAGTCTATATCATAAAACAGAGCGTAGGAATACACAGAAATATGATAATAAACTGAGTATAAAAACTAAAATGGTTATGATTTTACTGAGATAAACCTACGACAGGACAATCTAATATGTATGTTCAGACCACAATACTGTGACGGTCTGAACATGGTTATACAAGGAAATATATAATTCTCTAAATATGTGTTACAACCTTTCCCTCCGGTTAGGCTTTTGTCAGAAAAAAATAAAGTGTCTTACTGTAACATTCCCTATACAAATTTACCATTGACACTTTGCTACATAATATAAAATTAGAAATTGTATGTTTTCTAAGATCTAACTATTATGCTAAGTCCAACTACGATATACAACTAAACATATAATATAAGTAAGAAGTATAAGACATAGAACTCTCTTTGCAAGGGAAGTACTTACGTGGTTGACATACTAATTGATTAGACTGAAATAATAAATGACCAACACAATATATTTAGCTAACAATACAACATCATAGTTCATACTGACTTGAACATTATATTGAATGTTGAATATAGCATTATATGTTGGCTCAAGTTTACAATCAGAGTTAGTGATACACCACTATCTCTCTTGCTGGCCAGAACACTTTAATCAACCATTGATTTAGTTAATTTATAATCCTAAAGGGGATATCTATATATTCTGTACCTCTTGCCTGTACAAAATGACCCGTGGACGTATATAACCTCAAGTCGCCTCAAAAGTCGACATGCCTATTCCGGTAAAGCTACACTTGTTTCACTCGTACTCAATTAATATGCCAGTCGTTGCCTTAATCTCTAGATGGAGGTCATGTACGTATGTCAGGCCCACTTGTATTGCTCTCTTGCAGAAATATACAGATGTATCATCCTATAATAACATTCTAAACATAACCTATACATTAAAGTGGTGTTAATCAACCTTTAAGGACCGCATATTGCTTTAATGGTATCATATGAATGCAGCCGTATAGCGAGTAACTCGCCAGTGCTGCATTCAGGCATCATTACAATTTGCATAGGGGTTGATACACTCCAAAAATGGTCGGCATGAATGCAGCACTGCCGAGTTAGGCCTACTCGCCAGGTATACATGCATCATGCCGACCAAGGGAGATAACACATCACAGCACTATGCGGTCCTTAAAGGTTAAAGGGAAAATGCGCGCCGCATTCATGGAAATTGACGATTATGCAGACTTGAGGTTTAAGAGATAAAGTGTTAGTCTCATTAACCATGGAGGTATAGGCCTACATGTACTGTCAGGTGGGCCCCTCCATGGCCGGATGTGTCCTGTCTCACCTGTCGAACACACCTGAGGTGGACTTTATCTATGTTCACATAGAGCACAAGGAATTGGGGGATTCACTCACGTAGTAAACTACACAGGCCCTATACCTGTGTAAATATTTGACTTATGTGTCCTACATGCATGAACCCAAATTAATCAAAATTAATAGTGCTATATTACAAGTCATGTCTCCCATTGTTAAATTTGAGCTTGGGTTTGGTATATATTGCTTGGAATGCATGCAACGAATTAACTTCATCCACAGAAAATAACGTTATATTAAGAGAAATCAAGAAGACACTGCATTATTTCACATTTGCCCTTCATACTTTAGAATGGTTGAAAAGCTCAAAGATAGTTCTTTGTATAAATGTCTGATATGCTTTTGACAGACACTCCAAAATTCATACTAATTCATCTTCGATTTTCGATTTGTATTCAGTACTGCCGATCGTAACCATAATCACACCTTGTCAATCAACAGCTCCAGTTTACATTTCTATTAATGTATTCCAATGGATTGGCCTTCCTCTTGGTATTGTGGGTGCATTGTCGTATAGCCTATAGATCCTAAAGGTTTATGACGGCGTAAGGTAAGTCTATCCAAAGATGTCATCATCATCATCATCGTCATCGTCATCTGTTGGTTATTCAAAAAGGGAAATATTAACTTGCCTGTAGCAATGCTTTCATGATAGAGGTGTTCATTCTAAAGGTCTACCTATATGCATGCTAAGAATACACTATACACATCCCGCGCCATCATGCATATAGAGGCTAAGACATATCCCTTTATGTCCTTACTATGAATACAAGAGAATATCCCAA
Source organism: Harmothoe impar (assembly GCA_947462335.1). Taxonomy (NCBI): domain Eukaryota; kingdom Metazoa; phylum Annelida; class Polychaeta; order Phyllodocida; family Polynoidae; genus Harmothoe; species Harmothoe impar. The sequence goes on along the minus strand of OX381718.1, from coordinate 17,289,093 downwards.
GACTACAAGAAGACATAATTTTCCCAAATGCAAAGACTGTATGAAAATGGCAACTAAGAACTCTATATAGAAGAGGTATAGATAAATTGAAATTTTAAGTGAATTCCAATTTCAACTTTAAAGGCTTTTCACTTACCATTTGCATTTTGCACTTCAAATATACTGGTACCCGGGGCCTGCTGTGGGGCGCTGGGCTCTGCCTCCATCTCTTGGGTATATCCTCCTGTATTCGCCATATGATTGCCTTGTCCTTCTGCATATTGGTTGTTTATTCTGTTATAGCCTTGCCCCTGCTGTACATCATTGTTGGGCCCTTGCATAGGGTGATTATCATTAGGTGGACCAAATTGATTCTGTGCTTGGAAGTTTCCTCGACCCCCGTCATCATAGCCACCACCATGTTGTCCATTATTGTTGCCATATTGCCCATTATTGTTGCCATAGTTTCCATTATTGTTGCCATGTTGCCCATTACTGTTGCCATAGTTTCCATTATTGTTCCCATAGTTTCCATTATTGTTCCCATAGTTTCCATTATTGTTCCCAGAGCCTCCATTATTGCTCCCATAGCCTCCATAATTGCTGTCATAGTTTCCATTATTGTTGCCAGGTTGTCCATTATTGTTGCCATAGCCTCCATTATTGTTGCCATAGTTTCCCTTGTTGTTACCATAGTTTCCATTATTGCTGCCATAGTTTCCATTGTTGTTGTCATGATTTCCATGATTGTTGTCAAAGTTACCATGATAATTATCATGGTTTCCATTATCATTGCCATAATTTCCATAATCATCACCAAGGTTACGATTATTGTTTCCATGGTTTGCATTTTTGCCACCATAGTTTCCATAATTGTTGCCATAGTTACCATTATAACTACCATAGTCTCCATTGCTGCTAGCATAATCACCGTGATTGTTATTACCAAAGTTACCATAATCTCCATTTGTGTTACCAAAGTTGTCATTATCATAGTTACCATGGTTACTATTGCTGTTACCATAGTTCCCATTGTTGCTGCCATAGTTTCCATTATCGTTACCATAGTTCCCATTGTTGTTGCCATGCTGATTGTTGTTGCCATATTGGCCACCATGGTTGTTGCCATATTGGCCACCATGGTTGTTGCCATATTGGCCGCCATGGTTGTTGCCATAGTTACCATCCCCACCAGAGTTGCCATAGCCCTGGTTACCCATGTTACCATAGCCACCTCCATTAGAACTCTGCCTGTTATGGTTGCTTCCCTGCTGGTTGTTCCCACCGAAACCTCCAAAGCCAGGTCGTACTGGTTCTTCATCGAAATCCTTCCCAATCTTTGGGTTAGCAGGGGGTTGCGGGGGGAGATTTAGGTCAGTTTTACCATTGTTCTGGTAATTAGCATTAGAGTTCCCAAAGGCAGATGGAAAACCTCCAGACTGTCCCTGCCTTCCTTGGTTTGAAGACTTTCCTGAATTATACCCAACACCACGGTTGCCGCCTCCATAGCCGGATGATCGGAAGTTATCAAATCCATAGTTTGGACCTGAAGATCCAAAGCCATCACCTGATGGGAACCCATTGTTTCCATAGTTTGGACCAGAGGGGCCAAAACCATTTGATCCAAAGTCTGAAGACCCAAATTTGTTTGATGAGTCAGGGAATCCACTGTTGCTATAGTCAGAGGAGTAGGACCCACTTCCAGCCTTTCTGGCTGAGGACGCTGGCCCTCCACCATAATTGTAGTCGCCGGAGTCATAAGGTGAACTAGAAAAGTCTGATTTTCCAAAATCACTCTCATAGTCATAATCAGATTTGCCAAAACCTGAATTACCATATTCCAAATTATCGAATTCTGAACCAAATTTGGAGCCACCAGATTTCATGCCGAAGTTAGAGTCCCCAAAATTTGAACTGCCAAAGTTAGAATCCCCATAGTTTGATTTTCCATAGTCAGAATGACCATGGTTGCCATAGTTTCTATTGCCATGGTTTGCATTGCCATAATTTCCATTGCCATGGTTTGCATTGCCATAATTTCCATTGCCATGGTTTGCATTGCCATAATTTCCATTGCCATGGTTCATGTTCCCAGAACTGCCATAGCCAGGGCGTCCATTTCCATAACCAGGATCTTGATCATGATAGGTTTTTCCTTCAGCCGGTCCCATTCCTTGGTTCATATACGGTCTTGGCGGGCCATTAGAATATTCTGGAGAAGGAGGTCCATAGTACCCATCGTCCCTGTTTCCATTGTAGTCTCCATTGGGATGACTATTAAAGTGATTGCCTTGAGGAGGAGGGCCAGTTGGTAATAAAGCCCCTTGGGGGTTGGCATATTTGTGATCATCCCCTTGGTTCTGAAATTTGGACACAGGGTAATTGTTCTGAGGTTGACTGGCAGAATCATCCTCTTCAGCATCTTCATCATCATCATCATCATCCGCAAATATATCGATTTCAGGCTCAAAGTAGTACTGCTTAGCACTTGAACCAACTGTTTTGGATTTGGTTTTTAGGGGCGTGACTGGTCCTATTGGTTCATAGAAGTCAGCCTCACCTTCCACAGCATTCTCCATGCTGGTGTCCCCCATTTGAGCACTAACCAGTGCTATGCAGATTGCTAATAAGTAAATTCTTATCATCCTCCCAGGTGTTTCCATCCCTCCAGATATACAGTGTGTTATATCTGATATGAGAGTATGCAGCAACTGGTATAGTATCCAAGCTGTGCTCCTGCTTCTGGACACCTCTGTCTGCCTATGTTATGTCCTCCACCTGTGGACCAGCTTCTAGAGACCTCTCAGGCTACCTAGGGATGCTCCACCCAATGAGTGATGGGTGCAGAGGCTGAAGGCTGAACTCAGTGCTCAGGCATTTCAGCTATAGTTGCTCATTAACATGTGTACAATGTCTCTGCTACTTAACCCTTTAAGGGACGCATAGTGCTTTAATGGGCTGATTGTATAAATGCCCTTTGTTGTCATGATGCCATGTAATGCAGCACTGGTGAGGCTACTCATCAGGGCTGCATTTAAGCATCATGACGCGAATGGTGAGTGCTCACCAAGGCTACATTGATGCATCGCGACGACAACGGGCTTAGCACAATAATGCACTCTGTGGCCCTTAAATGGTTAACCTTTTAAGGACGGCATAATACCTTAATGCATCATGTCCTTGGTCATCATAATGCATGGATGCAGCCCTGGCGAGTAACTCACTAATGCTACATTCAACCCTAGTGGGTTCAGAAACCCCGAAGGGTCGTCATGACGCACCAATGCAGCCCTGGCAAGTTACTTGCCAGGGCTGCATTGGTGCATCATGACGGCAATTGTCATCTTTTTAGTGACATGTCGTCCTTAGAGGGTTAATGAGACCGTGCAGGAGGAGGATGAGCTACCTGTCCGGAGGTACAGCCACCTTGGAGGACAACCAATCAGGAGGCCCCATTCTGGACAGCTCGAAAATAGAGGTATGTTTAATGTCCAAGTCAGGAAATATCAGGAATGGTGCTTAGGTCTCACGTCCAGACAACGCTAGTGTGCGGAATTCATCGTCGAAGTTCATTTTAGGGTATTTTTTTAAATTGAAAAATAGACAACCCATATTTACTGATAATCTCCTTGTTTTCTTCTCGACAAATAAGACCATGTTTCTGGGTATAGGTGTACTGAAACATACCATTTGTTTCTTGTGTGGCCTGAGAACATGGCTCGCGCCTGAATCCGCCTGAGACTGGCTTGAGTATGCAGATCCTCACTCTCCAATCATTGGTGGATCCTCATTAGTGCCTATTTGTACATACCGGATCTCAGCCATCTGTGCTGGGAGAGTGAGGGTTTTATTACCGTTGTTTCCGTACGTTTATGATTACAATAGGGAGGTGGGTTGCCGAGGTCACGTGCCAAGCTCGTGACTAGATGTCACGAAGGTCAAGAGTGCCGCTGTTGCAATATCAATGAGATTCAAAGTTGGACCGAAGCATTAATCCTTTAAGGGCCGCATGATGCTCTTTTTTTTTGCTTTTTTTTTTAAATTTTAATTTGACCGATCATAACAACATAGCAAATATACAACACAGGTGACATTAAGTTTTCCCCAGTTTATTTACGCGCGGCTAATCCATCCAGTTGAAAGATTCGTGATATAATGTGCTATGCATTTTGTTATCTTGGATAAATACAACATTGTTGCGTTACTCGCCAGTGTTTGTATTGATGCATCATCACGATAAAGGTCATACTCTATTAAGTATTATGTGGCCCTTAAAGGGTTAACTTCACAATTTTATTGGTTGTTGAAAGACTAGTAATATATATGAAATACATGTTTATTGATTCAAGGTTAATTAGCTGGATATGATGGCGATCAAGGTGTCAGCTTTCTTTTTCAATTTTGTAGAGGCACTAATTCAGATTGATTACTATACATCATTGACTCAGGGTTAGTACCCTGAGTTATATGCACTGCCTCAGTTCCATTTTATAGTGGCATTCTCACCACTGGCACATAACCACAGAACAGTACTAGAATTGTGAGTGGGATACGCTTGGTGATTATGCCACTTTAAAACATTTTTGAGCCACACTGCCCCATGCCCGATGACTGCGCAACACATACATGGCAAAACTGAAACACAAATACCATTGCTTTTAAGCTCCGATTGATATAAAGCAGATGACTTGGGCAGCCGAGCGATGACACCCACAGCCACCTGCTTTCTCGCAGCCAAATGCTTGCCCACACTCACCGTCTGGAATTCAATTACATGAATATATACTAGTAAAGTGTGGCTCATGATAGTTGGGTAGCGTCTCCTGGAGAATATATGTTTCTGTTGTCAGAATTGAGAAATAACTTATTGTACTCTTCAATGTCAATAAGGGTGAGGGCTGTGTTGTACGTATAATCCTCAGTGTGTATAAAACATGACTGATTTCCGTACATTGCATGCTGTTATGTTTGTCCCCATCCTCGTCGCCATTGTTATGTTTGTGAAGTCGTTTATTACGTATGACCAACGTCGTAGTAGACTAGTGAACGGATAGCATATTGTACAGACCAAAACTAGACAGAGGTGCTGCCGTTCATAGACATCGGCACTCGTAGTAGGATAGACGTCGTCGTCGATACAGGTACACAACACATGCGACCACATAAATGCCTGCCATTGATGGGTTGAGGGATTGAAGTTAACTCTGTGTTTAAAATACACTGTGACCACAGTAATATCGAGTACCACATCTACCTGCATATGACAAGCCATAGACCCAGCCTACCCTGAGTCATCTGTGCTGTCCCTACAGGGGCGTGGCAAGCAGTTTCAAAGTAGGGGGGACTGAGGGGTATTTTGACTCTTTTTGACCCCTTTTTACTAGACATTTTTGGTTTGACCTTTTTTGGGGTGGGTCAATAGTGGGGGGGGGGACATGTCCCCCCCCCCCGTCCCCCCCGGTTGCCACGCCCCTGCCCTTACACGCCTAAGGTTGTGTCTCATGACCTTGAGCCAATCTTTTTGTCTCTGACCGGGTGCTGTCTCTGGCCAGGTGCCGTCTCTGACCGGGTGCCATCTCTGATCGGTTGTCACTTTGGGAGTTTAGTTATGTTCTACCAACAGCAGGAGGCTAATAATGATTACATAACAGCTGCCATGAAGTTTTTACAAATCGTTATACATATGAGTATAGGTTAAGATTTAAATAGCACTTTTTTCTGACACCAGGTCAGAGACGGCACCCGGTCAGAGACGTCACCTGGTCAGAGACGGCACCCGGTCAGAGACAAAAACATTGGCTCAAGGTCGTGAGACAGAGCCTTAATCTAAGTTCATTATTCCCTGTCTTATGGTATTTTTTCTTTGAGAAGGTGTGCTATACACAAATAAGTCCAGTGGTCATATTTCAACAATTTCCTCCCATTTGACAGAAAGTAAGGCTTCCATGTCCTGTACAAGCCTCTGAGGCTCTGGTACTGCTTAGACACAAAGTTAGTAACCAATGACAACCATAGGACCAATGAACACGCTCAGATAGTAATTCGAGGTTTGTTTAGGGTCTTAGTCAAATTTATTTCATGGTAAATATGGCAGCCCCATTGATTTAACCAAGAAAGCCTCTGTTAGAGGTTTATCTAAAAAAAAGAATTCCCGTCAGGCAGAGTAAATCTCAATTTTCAGCTCAGGCCAAAAAAATGGTGTGTTTCAGGTTACCCGACCCTACCTAGCAAAACAGAGCTGATCCTGGAAGTTTTTATCCAATTTTGGATTAAAAAAATATATTTCCAGTAATTTTTGGGCTATTTCACAGTTGATTTGATTGTCTGCAAGTCGACGCTATCATTGGCAAGCTGGCGCCGAAGTTTGAGCATCAATTTTTGGCTACTTTTCAGGCCAAAGTTTGAAAGAATGAAAGAAAAAACTCCAACTTACCCTATTTAGATTTCAGACTATGTAACCTGAAACACACCTTTCTTTCACGTCATCTTTAATCAACGCAGAGGATACTTTATCTAACTTATATAGATACCACTACACAGGTAGCTCATGCCGTGACTGTTACATATTAGTCAGGGCCATGTACTGTTGCCACTGATTGGTAATGGATGTATACTGTGAGACCGTTACTAATTTATAACTAATGAATTACTAATAATTTTAAGCAAGCCAAGGCAATGCTAACTTTTAGCTATAAGCGTTAGTAGCAAAACGCTAAGATATAGGATAGGACGTTTGGGCACATTCGTTTCACTAATGGTTGTACAACAGTTTGTAAGCTACTAGCTTTTGACAAATATTTGAGATACATTATTTTCAGTGGTATACAAACTTACATGGTAGCTACCGGTACTTACAGATAAATGATGAAGTCGACTCTTCTGCTTTCATTGATACTTGAGTCCTCCCTAGGAAATGAACAGATACTTGGGCCCCAATCACCGGATGTACTATATTAAGTACAATCAAGTATAAACTTTATTGTATGTTTTATTACTTTTAGACTGCCACAGGTCATATCCACAGTAATAACATAAGGTAATGACTGTATAATAAGATTGTAACTTTAAGTTATAGCAAATATAAACATTTGCTATGACTGTTCTTTCACATTTAACTGTTGCTTCATAAAACTAAAGATGGCGCCACTGAGTCACTTGCTACCCACCCCCACACTAACCAAAGGCAAGGGGAATGCGCACACTGCTGTGGTATTTGCCTCGGTCACATATGAGACATAAACTTGTCATTACACAGCATTCATTCGGAATAGAGTATAGCTACACCTTGATTCGGACATACCGGGGTACTTACATTTAGATGAAATCTATTGATTTTAGTGAATGGGGTGGGGGCGGAGCAATTGGCAAGAAACTTTAAGAAATGTTGCATGCTTTAATTATGAGCCCTCTCCCCCATTGGTCTTTATGTACTCTTATCATTTTTTATACACCCCCCCCACCACCACATTATCACCTCTGAGGTTTATCAGGTTTCTCCAAAATGTTTGCAAATGTTTTGTAAATAATGAAATCAGAGAAGGATATGTAACAGTTTTCCCATTCAACCAAATATTTCATGACCGTAATGTGTCATACAGAATAGTGTCAGTAAATATTCGTTATCAATTATAATGGTTGAGAAATTAATTGGTGGGGCCAATTCAAAGGCAAGTGCCTTAGGGAGTGTTCATTTATTAATTACAGGGGGGGGGTGGTGAGATTTCGCGCGGAGGGGCGAAATCTTTTTACGCCCCCCCCCCCCTCGAGAGCGTGTGGAACGTTTCGTGCCCCCCCTCGCCGAAGGCGGCGAAAATTTTTCGCGCCCCCCCCCTTTGAACTATAGTAACGCGCGGGCTTTTTTGCTAAAAAAGGGGCTTAAATTTTTACGCCCCCCCTTAAGAGGAGTCAGAATTTCAGGAGGCGTCGGAAATTTTTACGCCCCCCCAACCCACCACCCCCCCTGTAAATAATAAATGAACACTCCCTTAATTGGACAGGATTGATTAATCTGCTTCAAAATAATTCAAATTTTGAAAGTTTGTATCACTCCACTTTTTTGAGTCTATATTCTAGACCGATTGTAATCACACTATTCATCTGAGCAGATAAAATGTAACTGTACTATTTATTGAAAGGATAGCTTTACGAAGAATGTGGTTTTGGAACATATCCCAAAATATCTAAGCTGACTAAATTCATCTGAGTGTTTCCCCCTCGTACAGTTTAGGCAACCTATATCATTTGTTATGCATGTCACATCAGTTAATTCTCAGAATGGTGTGGGTTTCCATCCATTTTTTTTCAATGACCAAGCCCGTGCCGATACATTTACGATGGGGGGGGGGGGGGGGGGCACAGGCCTTCACTGAGCTGTGGTGGAGATCGTCTGCAGTGGGTTGGTAGTATTAGTAGGTGAGTTCGGTATCAGGTTTTTATTGACCGGATCTACCAGCCTGCCTACTACCTGAGCCCACCCCTCACAAAGACCCAGCTAAGTTTTACTGAAGCCTGTTCCTTGCGAGGGGTGGTCTGGGGGAGTAGGCAGGCTGGTAGATCCTTCAATAAAAACCTGATACCGAACTCACCTAGTGTAAAGGTCTGACACTGTGGTGGTCCGGTCATCTCAGTGACCACGTGACCAAACTCTACCTATAGGTAGTTCCCAGACCAATCAATAGATGTCATTAGTATAGGCTTGTGTATTTTAACATTCCATCTACTGTGAGTTCTAACTTTTCACTCAGTGTATGTATCTCTTCTGCTAAAGGGGGCCCTAAAAGGAATAGGCCTAGCTAAAGTACCAAATTTGAGAAATGAGATAAAAGGGTTCAAAAATATAGTCTAGATCTCATAGGATAAGACCTCCAGAGCTGTTGCAATCTGATATGGTTCTTCACCTTCAAATAAGCATCCGTGGCTTTCACTTTTCTTTAATGCAGGTGTCATTTCCATGTTATACTTCATGTAGAAATATATACAAAAATGATATAGTGGTATGCCAAGTACGCAATATTTCAGTGCAATACAATGAACCTACAGGTATGGCAAGCGATATGTTCACCCCTGAAATCGAAGTTTCAGTATTGGAAAAACTAGTTGTTCAAATCGAAAAACTAGTTATTCAAATTGAAAAACTAGTTTTTCAAATCGAAAAACTAGTTTTTCAAATCGAAAAACTAGTTTTTCAAATCGAAAAACTAGTTTTTCAAAATACTTCCAATATCAGCCTGATATGGCCATAATGTGGCAAGCCAAATATTCATCTGTGAAATCGAAGTTTCAGTATTTGAAGAACTAGTTTTTCAATTTGAACAACTAGTTTTTCAATTCGAACAACTAGTTTTTCGATTCGAACAACTAGTTTTTCGATTCGAACAACTAGTTTTTCGATTTGAACAACTAGTTTTTCAGGGGTGAAAATAGTTAGAACTGTTTCTATGATCTGATAATGTAGTTCTTATAAACCCCATTTTCGGACTGAAAATAGTTCCCCAAAAAAGCTCCCCATGCAAACCTCGGTTGGTCCTCCTCCTGAGTCCCTGGGTCCCCTGGTCCCCACACTTGCTATACTGGGCCTGGGCATGGACACCAGACTCGTTAAAAAAAAGTGGTGGATAAAGGGGTGTAGGCCTATTATTACAAATACATGCATGTCTGCAATTTGTGGAAAAAAGGGGTAATTTTTCATAGTAAAATATATGGCATTTGCAAAAAGGGGGTGTCGTTTTATTTTGTATAGACCAGAGGCATAGATTTTATTTTAAGTATGATGCATATAAACACCATTTTATTTGAATTTGTGAGGCCGCTTTAGTTCTGATTTGGGGCCCTAGCCACTCTGCCCCTATTTTTGCTTTGGGGCCGTCCATAATTGTGGCCAGGTGAGGGAAAACGTGCCTCCAGGGGGGAAATGGCTTTTCAAAGTTTATGTTACAGGCTTTAAAATGAGATATCTTGAGCTGAAATACCCCAAGTAGTTTTGCTGTAACTGCTTGTCAAACCGGGGTTGGTGTGTACAACTGAAAATGGCAAATAAGCTCTAAATCAACTATATCCTATTATGAATACTAATAATGTAAAAAATACAGTTTTGTTGAAAAATAACCAAAGACATCTGATGTTTTTATCATAAAATTGGTTCTAGAGGGGATTTCTGAGGTCTGTTTTTGATTATGAGTTCCTTGTGAAACTTTCAAAAACATTTGTGGCAAAAAGTTTCCATTTGGAATAATGGAGTGTTACCATGGCAACCAGAAATTGCCATATATGCCAATTTTCCATGTTTCCATGGCAACAAATGTTCCTTTTGCATTCCAAAAATGGAACGTTTTCAGTGGAGATGGAATATTATTCTAAGCATATCACTTGATTCCCCATGAAAAATTGGTCTCGAGCATTTTTTAGTATATTTTTCAGTGTTTTACCCATATACTGCCCCCTGGTGGCAAAAACCAGTACTAAAAATCCCCCCTGGAGGCACGCTTTCCCTCACCTGGCCACAATTATGTCACACAAATATGGCCCATTTTGAACACCAACCCTCCGCTTTTCCCAATACCTTGATCATTGTATGTCACACTCAGACCAAGAACCCCACCCTCTGGCATGACATAGTTTAAGCTATGGATATCCCATTTGTGGGAGAGGTAAGATTTTGGAAATGTGTATTATATTACAAGGTGTTGGGAAATCTTGCTTTTTTTTTGGGGGGGGGGGGCAAACATATTCAGCCCCCCCCCCCCACCTTAGATTAGAGGGGGTAGGGAGTGCCTAACATGTTAGGCCTACTCACTCATATAATACATATGAATATCCTATGAATAATGGGTTAGTTTTTCAAACCAGAGGGGGTACATTTGAAATTAATTAATGAGGATATTGTCAGGTTTGTTCTGGGAGTGCGGTGACCGGGGGCCTCCTACAATTCTTCTGTGTCCTTGTAACCCCTTACTTTGACTGATTTGGTAGCTCAATTTTCGAGGTGAAAAAGGAGTTTATAAATAACTCCATTTTCAGTTGACAGAAACTCCATTTTCAGTTGATGGATGTGTTTTATGCAGGAAACTCTGATTTCGAGGTGATAATGGGGTTATTTTTGAAAAACTAGTTTTTCGATTTGAAAAACTAGTTTTTAGATTTGAAAAACTAGTTTTTCGATTTGAAAAACTAGTTTTTCAAAAACTGAAACTTCGATTTCAGGGGTGAACAAATGGCTTGCCACATTATGGACCTAAAGGGTACGTATACAGTATGAATTGCTGTGGCATTTAAAATCAAATGATTGCTCGCGCCTACCCCACACAATAAAACATCCTTGAATAAGTCTACCTAGCTGGTAATTTTACGCTGCCGCGTCGACTCGATCAAACTAGTGGCCTGGCACTTGAAGTAATGATTATAAACGATCACCAACATTGTCAATGAGCCGACTAGGTTCGTTCCCATCTTGCCTCTCGATGGCGGCACCAGGGCCAGCTGACGCCACAGCTGCGTCTGACATCGCGGCGGGAAACTGTTTATCGTGGGGGCCAACATTCGCTGATACACCGCCGCCTCCATGATGTCATTCGCCCGTAGCCTCTTTTTGGATACGAATGAATATGGCTGGAGAAAGTGGTCGCTGAGACGGTAAAATCACCTATATTTTCAATTTCTGAGCTTGAAAACACTGCGTTCATTGTGATTCCTTGAGGGAAAGCCCTGGGGTGCATAGGAGTGCGGCGGTTGAGCGCTGGCAGTCGGTGGTATTGGAGTATACGGTCGAGGACGGGAGCATGTTTACAAACAACAAGCTGTGAGAGGAGAGAACGCTGGGCGGCCCTGCCTGGCCCAACCCCCTCAATGTGTTGCCCAAAGGTGGGAGTCACCATCGTCGACTAAAGAGCTGTAGTTTCCTCATGCCTATGGTCTTCCGGAGGAAACCTTAGGGGAAATGGCAACAGATACCACTAGACGATCATTCAAAGACAAGGCGAAGGAGCGGCTGGCAAGCTTCAGGTAGGAATACACAACTCAACAGCTGTCAAATTCCATTTTCATGTTTTGGCTCATTTGCCTTTTGCCTAGTTGGCCACATCTGTTTCTTTTTGCAGAACTGATGATCAAGCGGTACCTAAGTTTAATAATTTGTATATACTTAAGCATACATGTACTAAGACTAATAGGCTTCACATATATAAAGCTGTTTAATTATGAGGGCCATGACAAAAAAAAATTGACATCCCTCAGCTCAGTCAAGGTTTGGAACTGAGTCTGAGGCCATGAGGACAAGGCTGGGGACTTAAACTTACTAATTCTGCTCAGAATCAGATAGATCTATAATACAAAGTTCTTGTTTCACGTTTTGAATTAAACCCTTTAACAGTTGAACTTTAACGTGAGGATGACATTAAACCTTGTGATCAGTCATAACAAAACATAGATTAAATGAGGCATCAATAAGCTTCATGCTCATTTACAATTATGATGCACCAATGCAGTATAGTCCCAATGTGAGTATTGGTGCATCATGCCAACCATTCGGGAGTGTATCAACATGAATGTAGCACTGACAGGTTTCTCACCAATGCTCCATTCATACATGATGGCAGGAAAAGGTCGACATAGTGACAGTCTATTAAAACACTATGTTCCCCTTGACGGGTTAATTCTAGTCACTATCCTCAGTAGGCTCATTAGGATTATCTATAATCCTGCAAATTATGGCTGCCCATAGTAATGGATTACATTTCACTGTCACCCACTCCCTAATTATTGTAGTGCAGGCCAGCAGTGCTTAGAACATGTTTTATAGATGTGCCAACTACCAGTAAAGTATCGAGAAGCCATGAATAGAATCACGGACCTAATTACATAGTGCCTGATACAAATGACAAGAGTCTAGTCACTAGATCGAAGTGTATAGTACGTACTTTATTGAACACATAACAAATCGTCGTACATGTACTTTGGTCCCAGATAACATATCGCCATGAGCCCTGTTTACCTATATGTGGATCAACAAGGGAAAAGGGACCTCCGCGGGGGATTTTTAGTTCCAACTTTGGCCACCAGGGGGCTCCATATAGCCAACAATGTTCAAAATATCATAAAAATTGTTCTATACTACTTTTTGATGGAGAATACAATAAGCCACTTTAGAAAATTCCAACTTTAGTGAAAACCTTCCATATTTGGAATGTAAAAAGAACGTTTTTGGGCCTAAATTAGTGTTTTTACACTTGTTGGTTGCCATGGAAACAGAATTTTCATTCCAAAATTCTTTTTTCAAGAAATTTATGATTACAGGCCCCACAAAGATTTCTATGCTGAAAACGGAATGTAAATCCCATTTTAAGATTAAAAGCTATGACCAAATGTTTGAAAAAGTTTGGATATTTGGGAATTTTCGTAAATATGCTAATTAGATAGAGATATCTGTAAAACAAAGTAAGATAGAGCTTATTGGCATTTGAGATTGGACAGTGCCCACACATATTCAACGAGCCAGTTCTCAAAAACTAGAAGTGGTACCTGCTAACAAAATATATCACTGGAAAGCTGATGAGCTCAATTTTTTTATTGAGTTTAACCTTTGGAGGACCCTTTTCCCTCGACTGTCCACATATGTCTACGTTCATGGTACCGTATCTACTTAAGAATCTATATAATCTAAGAGAATTTATATGGAAATTGGAGCTCTAGCTCGTAACTATTTTTGTTTAGTAAAGATAGTTTATTCAACATAACACAGCTATTGATAAGACATGTTTATTGTTAGGAGCTCAGAGGGCACAGTACTGATGTGGACTGTAGACTGTTTATCTTAGGGTAGGGGAATATAATCAGCATTTCTAATCATATCATAGCACTGCCTCGTATCTTGCCTTATCTTTACAATAACAGTTGGAAAGGCATACAATAGGATACTTATGAAATTCCGTAAAAACTTTATAGTTTTGTTGTTATTCATGGCAAAAAAAGCATTAGTTAATAATTGTTGAACAAGAATAGATGGATACTATTTAATACATCAATACCCATACTCTGATGCTCATTTAGCAAACGTCTTTACAACGCAATGTACTGTATTATGCATCACAAGACACATATATACTAGTAACCAGTACATTGTAGGACCCATTAGTCTTAGTACTCCTAGCCTAGCCCTAGGCGACCAACCATATACGGTACTGTAAAACATACCGGTATGCAATAGAAAGACAATGTTTATGAACAGGTATGTAATAGATAGACTATGGTTATGAAAAGGTATGTAGAATTAACCACAGCTTGCTGGTGGGGCCAGACGAGGGCGAAGCCCAAGTCGCCCTACCAGCAAGCTGTGGTTAATCTACATACCTTTTCATAACCATTGTCTATCTGTTTTAAACCAGGGTATGCAGTATAACCAAGGTGCGAACTCTATTGTTCTGCCCCACCGCCGTGGTTTAAGTAGAATTAACCACAGCTTGCTGGTGGGGCCAGACGAGGGCGAAGCCCAACTCGCCCTACCAGCAAGCTGTGGTTAATCTACATACCTGTTCATAACCATTGTCTATGTAATAGTTAGACTATGGTTATGTGTATATTGACCCTCCCAGGGTGGCATCGTACTCAAATGTACTGAACCCTGTGTCGTCATGATGCATGCATGCATATCCACCCTGGCGAGTAGCTTGTTTGTGCGGTATTTAGGCATCATCCTACAGAGTTGATACACTCCTTTAATTAAGGCTCTTAAGGCTCTTAAGATGGTACACTGCTTATAGTTCAGCTAACACAGTGCCTGTGAGTAACTGAATGGCACTGTGTTGGTGCATTAATATGACGACAAATGTTTCAATAAGACAACATGCCGTCCTTAAAATGTTAACTTAATAGAGCTACTACTGCAGCTTCCTTGGGCTGTCATGAAGGTGTGGCTGCTGTGGGAGAAGGTGTGGGGGTACTGAAGGAGGCAGGGGCGGGGGGGTGTCAAAGATGTATGAAGCTACATACTGGTACCAGAGGCTGAGTGCTATTTAACCCTTCAAGGACGGCATGTCGCTAAAAGGTGACATCATGATGCAGCCCTGGCGAGTAACTCGCCAGTGCTGCATTGGTGCATCATGCCGACCCATCGGGAGTATCTCAACCCTGTAGGGTCGGCATGATGCTTGAAATTGAATGCAGCCCTGGCGAGTTACTCGCCAGGGCTGCATTCATGCATCATGGCGACCAAGGGCATGATGCGTTAAGGTATGATGCCGTCCTTAAAGGTATAATGTGTGTTTAACCAGGTCAGCCGTGGCACCAGGCTCCTCCCCCAATAGTCGATACTCCTATAAAGCACGGGCCACTGCAGGCTATACTATACTATATAGTTACTATAGCCATGCAGTGTTAGAAACCCCATCATATATGACTACAAGTACTAATCAGTACTAGCCGACTTAGTTATGTTTAAGGTTATTATTTGGCTATTCCCTATGGGTTCAAACCACGTACATATATAGAGATTTACCATTCTCTGTCATAAAAAAATAATGTGAAAATGAGACTCAGGACCTCGTCTCTGTTTATTTTGTTGGCTGTGTTGTTGCAAAGGATTCTTATAAAATTGGATTTTGTCATCTTGAGTAGCTTTTGCCACTCGCACCTGCTCATTCTATATTAATGTAGTGAGCCCATAGGTTAACAATACAAACCAAATGTGGAGAAGAGAAAGAGAAATTCTTGGAGGTTCAATGTTATACATTGTAAATACTTCTACTAGTAGGTCAGACTGACCTATAAATAATAGACTTGAGGAGCTGAAGTATGCATACTTATTTCTGTGGATATGTGTCAACATATGGAATGTGCCACCAGCTTGACAAGGAATAAAGAAGGCTACATCAACACCTTTAATACCAGAAGTCGTTGTGTTTCATAATCTCATTTTAAATATTGATATATATTTTATGTAAAGAAGCCCCACTTTAAAAAAAAACACACAAAAACAACACATTTTATAACGGTATTAGATTAATGACAAGTGGAAGTACAGTCAGGTTAACAGGAAGTCATTTATTTATATCAGGTCAATAATTTAAAACACAAGTAGGTTTTGCTTTAGTGTTGACCCTTGCTGTTTGTCTGTTAACCCTTTAAGGACAGATGTCACTAAAATAGGACATTTGTCGTCATGATGCACCAATGCAGCCCCGGCGGGAAACTCTCCAGTGCTGCATTGGTGCATCATGCCAACCCTTCGGGAGTGTCTCAGCCTCAGATGACCAGCATGATGCTTGAATGCAGCCCTGGTGAGTGACTCGCCAGGGCTGCATTCATGCATCATGACGACAAAGGGTATAGTGCATTAAAGCTTTATTACTGTCCTTAAAGTTAAAGGGTTAACATGTATGTAGCCAGAATGGGATGGTTCACAGCTGTCGAGACATTGATCCCTTATATAAATGTGGTCCTGTCCTCTGTGCTACTGTTAGGTTAACAGTTAACGATTAACCCTATTGGCACTACTGCATTGGTGCATCATCATGCTGACTCTTTGGCAGTGTATCAACCCTGTGGGCTTGACATGGATGCAGTACCGGGATGCAGTAGTGGCGAGTTACCCGCCCGGGCTGCATTCCTGCATCATGCCGACAGAGGGCATAACACATTATAGTGCCTCTACATGGGTAAAAATCGACACGGTGACACATGAGTTTTAAAAATCGACATTGGCGACATGGGGGGGGGGGGGATAAAAATTCGACACACAGAAAAATTAGGGATAAAAATCCACAGATATAGATTTTCCTGTGAGTTCCTATATGCATAAAAAGTGACACAGTGACACGCTCAAAAATCGCACTACCCATGTAGGGGCACATTCAGGGGCGTGGCAAGCAGTTTCAAAGTAAGGGGGCCTGAGGGGTATTTTGACCCTTTTTGACCCCTTTTTACTCGACCATTTTGGTTTGACCTTTTTTGGGGTTGGTCACATTGCACATTGTGGCACTCTGCTGTCATTAAAAGGTCATTAAAACCGATGTATGTTTAACCTGAGCCTCTGCTGTCATTAAAGGGTTAACCGGTGTATGTTTAACCTGGCACTCTGCTGTCAGTAAAGGGTTAACCCGTGTATGTTTAAGTGACCCGCATTGTCTGAACATTAAGCGGTGGATGCCCACATATCATGTGATAACATGCAACCATTTAACCTGATCCACCCCAGCACTTAGTATTGGCATAGAAAGTGTCATACATTAATCATTATTGTGTTAATTTTAATTGAATAATTAGATCTTTTTGATTAAGCTGTAGATCACTGTCATACGAAGTAAACGTAGATTCCTTCGCTGGTTTAAATTTTCGTGGATTTGCTAGAAAGTAAAATTTCACGCGGATTAAAATTCACAGGCTTTAAAATATTGTAATTGTACAACTATATTGGATATATATTTGCGCTGTACATATTTTTGGTGGATTTTAAAATCCATGAAATCTGCGAAAATATGTACAACCCGAAATAAAATATGTTTACAGTAATAGCAGAGTACATGTTAATGGCTGTAAACCGGTAGCATTTTTTTAATAGACACCGTTTCCCATAATGAGGTGTGCAACCACACAGCCAAGAATAATTATCTCATTTCAAGAAAATAAGATTATTAAACTCGACTGGCGGACAAACCACTTGTTTTAAGAAAATATTTTTTCTTGCAAGCAGAAAAGATGCCCCGTCCATCCCAACGTGCTGCATCATTTTTGAGGTTTCTTGGTAGCTGCGCACATATGTTGAGTTTTTGGGAAGTACAACACAGGACTACAGGCTCAATCGAGGATGGATAGTTGAATACACCCGTACACATTATGGCTTACTCTTTTACTTAAAGCAGCAATACCCCATGCTTAAAGGCAGCTTTGTGCTTTAATTTGCTATGGCCTATGCCCGTTGCCATCATGATGCATGAATTCAGCCTTGACGAGCCTACTCAGCAGGCCTGCATTTGTGTATCATGCTAACCCTTTAGGCGTGTATCAACATTGCAGATTAAAATGCATGAATAATGCCCTGGCGAGTAGGCGTCACTCGCCAGGGCTGTATACCAGCGACAATCACAATCACATTGCAGTCCTCAAAGGGTTACTGCGATCTGTCCACATGGTCTGAACACATCATGTGAGGGTGAATTACATCACATGTTCATGGCGCATGATCACTGCCAATTTAAATATATACATTTAAATATCAAATTTAAATATCATAACTATTCATGAAGGAACAGATTAGCACCTATAGTGTACCACTAAGGCCAAAAAATTGTTTGTTTCAGGTAACATGGGAGGAAAATGTAGGGTCGGTAGGTCGGATTTTTTTTATTTTAACATGAATGTACCGGCCACATTTTTTGGATACCCGAAAACAGACCAAAAAAGGGTAAAAATTTATTCAAAATTGCATAAAAAAAACGTATGGTCGGCCTTGTTTTGATAGGGTCGGTCGGATGACCTGAAACAACCCTTTTTTTTTGGCCTAATAGCAGCAGGTGATGTAGACCCTGGTTGTACTTTGACAATTAGATCGGCTTCATGCTCACTTTCAGAAGGTTTTAACAGTAATTAACTGATCCTTGACTTAGATTATACTCCTTTGCTGTCTATCAAGGTAAGACTTTAGAGGTGTATTTATTCACCGTGCCACACAAATAGAAAAAAAACGCTAGAAGTTTCTTCCCATTGTGACCAATTTTATTAGTTTTGATGGATCCTGCTTGTAGGACTTAATATCGCAAAGTTGTCTTATGCCAGGTTAAAGATTAAACCTCGCGTAGAAGCCGCGGCTTGTATGTGAGTAAGACTCTTATTTTGATACCAACATGCCTATATAGGGTGAGGCTTATACGAGAGTTTTATAACTATACTACAGTACCAAATTATCAATTTTCAGACCCCCTTTGTGGCTCATATAATTTGTCAAAGTTAAAGGATGCGGCTTATACGCAAGTTTGGCTTATATGCAAGGGTTTACGGTACATTAAAGTATAGATAGTCACCGTGAATAAGCTCCATCCACCCATTAGATGGAGCATGGCCCATTTGGTGTAAATAGTAGCCCATGTCTGTATGCTATTACTATATACATGCACACATATATACGAGTGGGTAAACTAGATCTCTGGTTGTAGGTCAAGCAGACATTTAACCCGTTAGTGCTTTAATGCAGTATGTCATTTTGTCATCATGATGAACTCAGCCCTGCAGATTTGCATGCATGTGTCATGCCGACCCTACGGGGTAGATGTACTCTCAAAAGGTCTGCATGAAGCATTTAGAAATTATGCGGCCCTCATTGGGGGTGCAGAGGGGTCGTCACCTCAGGTCGGAAAGTCGCCGAAATTAAGGGGCCCAGGTCACAAAGTCGCTTTTTTGGACCATTTGTGCTATAACCAAATATTTCCAAACGTCGCCAGGTCGCTTATATTACTGTACTAGGTCGCCAGGTCGCCTGGAAAACAGCCCAGGTCGCTTTTGACCCCTCTGCAGCCACCTCATTGGTTAAAGTGCGTTGGAATCCTGTCAACCCCCCCCCCCCCCCCTTATGTACGGTAGTAAAATGAATAAGAAAATATCTGAAGTGCCTGGATATGGGTATTTGTGTGGGATGGAGCATGACAGTAGGTGCTGTATTATTCTTTTGATTCAATACTGCCAGTTTGTCCTTGTCTCTTCCATATCTAACCCCTTCAGCCTATGTATAGTTGTATCCTTAATTTCACACTGAAAACCTCTTCCTATTTAACTTGCCATCACCAATAGCTCCATATATGCTACCCCCCTGGCTACCCTACCTCCCCCCCCCCCCCCCCCCCCCACACACACACACACCTACACCGAGTCAGGCTTTACACGGTCTTGGTTGAAGACCGCAGCCTGGCCCCAGCAAGGTCTAAGGGACTTAACTATCGATCCCTCATGTCCCCGGCTCCACCCCAGCTCCCCCTCCATCCCCCTCCTCCCCCCCCCCCCCCCACCTTCAGTACCTGGACATGTCGGCCTGTATACATGTATATGGTGGTCGGGGTGGGGAGGTCAGGAAGACGTTGATATTGATTGATACCGTACTGATCGTCCTGGACAGGGTAGCCTGTATGGGTGGTAGGGGGGGGGTGTAGCTTGTAGTCTACTGGGTGGGAGGGGGCGGGGGGGGGGGGGGTGGTTGAAGGAACAGTGCTGCTGCTGCTTAGCTAACCCTTTATGGTCCACATAGTGCTTTAATGCATTATCCCCATTTCTCGCCACGCCAGGGCTACATGCAGTTAAGCATGATCCCGACCCTACGGGGTTGAAGCACTCCCAAAGTATGGGCATGATGCTTGGATACAGCCCTGGCGAGTTATTCACCAGGGCTGCAATCAAGTATAGCTTGCCTACAAAGAGCACAGCACATTAAAGCACTATGCGGCCCTCTATGTGTTAGCGTTGAGGGGTGGGGGATGGGTGGTGGTGGAGGCGTGTGGTGTCTAAAGCACGTCATGTAATGCATTGATTGACCTGTATCTTGGTGGCCAGCTGGTGAGAGTGTGACAGACACCTTTCAAGGACTCACCCCCTCTCCTATGTAACACATCGTATGGGGGCTATAACATTGAGTAACTTAGACAATAAATCTAATGGGGTCTTGTATATAGTATATGTCTATACACGACTAGGCTTATTCGATGCCCTATAGGACTGCTCTGATTTATAGAGAATCATAGTTACATAGTCCGAAAATGGAGGCTAACTGTGGTTGGATTTATTTTTGTTTTTTACCTAGAAATATGGAGGCAATTACTCGCCGCTACGACCGACAGATTACCTTATCATTTATACATGTGTCAAAATGACCTACCGATAAAATTTACATTTTCTTCAAAATTGGACAAAAATCTGTTCCATGATTTCTCTTTTGTTTTTTTGATAGTCGGGGTGGGGTTATCGAGTTAAATGCAGAAGGCACATAAAGATACAGGTTCAATTGTTGGCCAACAGAGCATGCCCCCTGTGCACATGTTCATTGATTAGTTTGGTTAAGAATAGAGTACACATGCAGGTAGCAATGTGTATGTTTGCCTACCTAGTTGTTGTTTTGTCAGGTAATATGTCAGGTAGGATAATCATTACATACTAGTTCACAGGAGCCATAATAAATGAATACATGTACCGGTAAGTTACGTTTTAGCCTCCATTAACCTATATAGTCTAGACTATGGACTATGACATAATGTAAGACATGCCAGGTTGAGGGCATATTATTTACAATAAATGTCCCACAGTTGGAAAACTGGGAATTTTGCTATTTATAGAATGAGGCAAAAAAAGGGTCTGTTTCAGGTCACCCGACCGACCCTATCAAAAGAGGGCCGACCCTAGTTTTTTTTATGCAATTTTAAAGAAATTTTCATGTTTTTACCCTATTTTGGTCAATTTTGGAGGATTCAAAAAAGTTGGGTAGTACATTCATGTTAAAAAAAAAAGAAGAAAAAAAAGAAAAAATCCGACCTACCGACCCTACATTTTCCTCCCATGTTACCTGAAACAAACCTTTTTTTTGGCCTGAGATATACATACCGGTGGTCGTGAAAATGGTAAAACAGTCACATGAGTCCAATCTACACACCATGGCGGTATCAGGGTCACCCAAACATAGTATGATTTAAGAAAACCTTACACTATGACCTATTCAGGCCGGCTATCTATGACAATAACGTAAATAAGTCATAATAGAATGTCTATATACCACATGTTGCCCCACATAGTTACTCCCAAAAAAGGTTTGCGTGTGACAAAGTCCATGGGACCTGCCCACCATACACATGTGCACCCCACTAACCTTCTCACCTATATACCAACTGGAGGAGGCAGCCTATCTATAGCTGTCTGACTATTGTCTGTCATACTGTACGCGACCTGTATAATATACCACGGTATATTGTCTATGGATTGTCTACCAGTGTAGTATATAGATGTGGTTCAACCATGACCATGACAACCTAATCGTAATAGCCTGAACGATGTTATCGTGCTGTCATTTCATTAAGGTGCCTTTAAAATACAGCAGCAGATGATATTTCCAATAGTTTAATAACTTGGCCCTGACTATCGGATAGTACTTCAAGGCTATTCTTTTTGCGTTGATGGTACTAAAGGGTACTAGTCGATTACGTATACCGTATACTAAAGGAAAATGTGGTATTCTTAGATAGGCCTGGTATATTCTCGTATGCCCTCATGGATAGCGTGATGCCTTCATTTGTCGGCATGAATTCTGGCACCTTATTGGTGTATCATGCCAACGTTTCATGGGTGTATCAATCCTGTAGGGTTGGCATAATACATGATTGCAGTACTTGCTGGTGCTACATTCTGACAGCACGGGCATTAAAACGCTATGCTGTCCATAAATGGTTACACGACCCAGACACAGGTAGTTTAATCAGGGGAACGTACACTGAGAGGAGCACACCTGTATTGGCACGTTGTGCTCTATTATAGAGGGAAAGAGGAGGCGTTCTGCTAAATATAGGATACATTATGGTAGAGTTACTAATGGAATTGAATCTGTACATCTTAACCATTTAAGGGCAGCCTACTGATCCAACGTACTAGTCGACTTTCTCTGCATGATGCATGAATGCAGCAGGAGCAGCCAGTAACTCGCTAGTTCTTCATGAATGCATCATGCACTTCAGTAGTATCAGCATCATGACAGGTGAACATGATACATTGAGGCATCATGTCGTCCTTAAAGGGTTAGGACTCACCTCAGCTACCCATGGCCATGTTAGACAAAGACGACATTCCCGAGAGCAATTGGAGTAAATTAGTCTAATTAGATCCTGCACATCTCACATATTTAATATAAAGAGTATGATTGTAAAGCCTAAGGGTTGAGATCGTCACAGTGTTAGAATTATAGGAATATATGACAGACATGAGCATGGTCTTAATTACGGCCATAGTAATGTGATAGTCTAACATGTTGAGACTTTGTCGCAAAAAATAAGTGGGTCAGTTAAATGACAATAATGCACCTACCCCTCCTCCCCTCCCGTCCCTCCTGTCAAATTAGGGATGCCATTTGAAGCCACGCGCAGCACTAACATTTGAGTGGCAAAGATAACCTGTCCAACCTCCATGTCCAAATTGGCAAGGTTCGGAATTAACAATCCTAGCTTCCTAGGAATTCAAGACACTCAACACTGATGGAATTAAAATTGGGGCCTACTCTGAATTCCAAGTGGTTATAAAAGGGAGTGGAGTGCATGATCACCTTTTAGTTAGGAGTTTTCTTTGAATGGGATGGCATTATGGATTCTGCGCAGGGACTACTTCATGTTCATTGTGACAGAAATAAACCCCATTTAACGTGGCTGCTTTAAGGGTGGTTTTTGGTTGGTAATTACCACCAGATTTGACATTTCTGTCGATTCCTAACGCTCAGAAGCTCCTCCAGTAGGTCACATGCCTCCTAGTTATGGTTAATTAGCCTAGAATCCCATGTTATGGAATACTATGATGTTTTTTCCCTCATACAATCGCTATATTCATCAAGGGAAATCATATATAAATGAGCAATAAGGAATACTAAATAAAAGGTATTCTAATGATGCAGTGTCACCTAACCACTGAGTTCCAAAATGGTGTCAAGGGAATTAGAGCTGAAAAGGGGTCCCGGTAACAGCATTTGTGGACGATTCCCTATATAGTACTTTCTAATCCCTATAGCTGTGCTCCACAACGCAATACATGTACTCAAGCCTATATATTGACAGTATATTAAACCCTTTAAGGGCGACATGTTGCCCCAAAGCAGCAGTTGCCGTCCTGATGCACGAACCCAGCCTTGATAAGTAACTCCCAAACATACCGACCCTTTGTGGGTGCATCAATCCCTAGGGTCGGCGTGATGCATAAATGCAGCACTGTCGAGTAACTCTCCAGGGCTGCATTTAAGCATCATGCCATCAAAAGGGCATATCACATTAAAGCATAATGCATCCCTTAAAGGGTTAAATCTGTGAGTCTGTTGGCAGGTGTGTCTCATGGCGTCGTCCTTCGGCGGCAAATTAAGGCTCAATCAGCCCAGCTGTGTCCCCTATTGACAACATGGGCAAACACTCGCCGCCAATTACTCTGTCTAACTCCAGTGTTTAAATACTGGGTGTGGGTTTTAGTGCTTTTAATCAGTCCAATAGACAGCCAACAGGGGAATGACTGTCTATGAATTTGAAGTTGATTTTGATGCGTCATGTGTAGGATCTGTGGCTATGTGTAGGGTAGTATAGAGAAGGATTTGTAGTGGGATCAATTTTACTAATGGATTCCTGTTACTACAACAGCTTAGCTTCAGTATCATTGTTCATGACAGAAACTGAAAAAAGGCCAAAGCTGGGTTCATGGTCTAATTATACATTTAAATCTTTCTGAAATATCGACCGAAATAACCAATATCAATGGTCACTGTAGCGGTAAGAGGGGTCCAAATGTAGTTGTCCCAATAAGGGTTTATTTATATCCCTTTCCCATGCATTGAGTCATCCCCTTTCAAATTTTGACAAAGGATCCACATTTCCCAAGGTACAAAATCAATTTCAAACTGATATCTCCTTTGACAGAACATGCTTTCGATATCAATTGATACACTATTAGAAAGGTGTTTGTCATTAATATGAGAAAAGGGGTAGGCCTAGACATAAGAAGCTGTATTTGTGAGAGTGAAGCGTCCTATTATATATTAAAGACTTCCGGGAATGTTCCACTCATATGAAGTATATTATTCATAGCACCCACAGTTGTACGACCACAGGGAATGCCCATGTAACTTTAAAGTTTAATTATGTTTTATTTATATCTAGGCCTATATGCATACAATGTATAAGTAATTTAGAATTTCCAAGTATTACGCTGTAAAACCTTTCCCCTTTAACTAAGGGCTCTTGGGGATTTCAAAGCGGATATAGAAAGTTAAGAAGTGAAAACTGAAAGTGACAACCACCCGGACAAACCATTGTGTATGGTTATCACTCTGATGCTACCTGTGTATCTACATTCCTTTAATAAAAGATCTGCCCTTAGGGCTTAGATCATCTTCTCAAGCTCATAGTAAGTCGAACTATACTCAGTATGATAATAAAGGAGATATATACGTACGTTTAATATAATTCTTTTGATAGGCACACATTAAATATAAATATATACATGAAGCGTAACCGTGGCATTTTAACTAGAAATAGATTGTGAAAAATTAAGGTTGCTAGTTCTGTAGCTGCAACCTGTCTCAGAAATATCAGGAAAGCCTTGTGGCCTCTCATATATAACACGCCCTTCAAGGCTTCTACCTTTTTACCCGGTGAGACGCAGAATGCTACCTTGGTACTCTACAAAATGTGCATCTATAGAAGTGAGATTAACTAGAATATTGAAGGGATTCTATTTTTTATTATTCATATAAGATGTTAAATGATCATCTCATCTCTTACCCTTAGTACATTAAATAGGGTTAAGCTAGTGTACCTCTATTGACAAAGCGGGGTCTGAGTTTACAGTCCCACCCCCGCCCTCCACCCTCACTTAGAATAGATGGGGAAATCACATGCTTTCCTCATGACATATATTGCCAGATCTAACTGCGTTCCCTTAGACATTCAGCAGGTATGTTGTAGCCACTTAGATTAGCCATGCACCTATGACGTTACGTCTTCAATATGTACGTCCTCCCTTTGCCTTCATGTCCCGGTCCACCTTCCCGCCCGTTGTCATGGAAACCAGTATTATCTTCGTCCTATATCAGGTCACTTCCGGTTTGAGGTTACTTCCGGTTGGGGCTCACATCCGGGTTGTTATTGATTTGGCTCCTGAGGCACGGTGCTTTTATCTAGTAGGAGGTAATATGGGTAGGTTTGGGGGATGGGGTGGGGGGGGGGGGGTAAGAGCCATCATTGCACAGCCAGACTGCTGGCTTTAAGTGAGAGCAGGCAGGGCTTCATTAACCGAGTCGTCGGGTTAAGGGCGCATCAGTCGTCCGCCATTATTATTTCCGCAAAATTGAATCGGGACGCTGTACGCTTTCATAATTTAATATGATGCAATATTCGTCTTGTTGCAATGGCGGTTGTAAATATGTATGTATATAGACCATCTATATATCTAGGGTATCTATACATGACATCGGTAGACTGTACACCTTTATTATCCATATCTATAGGCTATCATTTCACTTGGAGAAGCACCAGTACATTGTAAATGTTGTCTATATAGGGCTTAATGTCTAGTCTAATTATACATAGCATTGAGTAGCACCGAGAAGGGTCATCCATTCATAATAGACTGTGGCATGAGGCCTGCCAAGTAGGCCCTGGCTCCCAATGGGCTAGGTACACGAGTATGATATACTCTGGCAACCAAATATAGATCAGGCCATTGGCAAGTCATCTAGTAGTAATACATAGTAGTATATGCAAAGTTGTAAGTCTTAATAAGCCTCCACACGTGTTACAAAATACTTCACAGACTACGTGCCAACCAAGTAGGCTGCAATCATGGCCACTGCCTGGGAAATACAATTAGGAATGTGTTATAGAAAGATGAAAGTGGCGCGACTGATTGGGGGAGGCGTGAGTGAATGGGCCCTTCCCGACTGTGGTCTCTGCTAAATGGAGTGATGATTACGTTGGGCGCCCTGTCACTCACGAGGGGCTCCTCTCTCCCCTCCCCCATGAGCTGCTCCCCCACTCCCTGAGCTGCTCCCCACCCCATGAGCTGCTCCCCCCCCTGAGCTGCTCTCTCACCCCCATGAGCTGCTCCCCCCACCCCCATGAGCTGCTGCTCCCCCACCCCCATGAGCTGCTCCCCTCCCCCATGAGCTGCTCCCCCACCCCCATGAGCTGCTGCTCCCCCACCCCCATGAGCTGCCCCCCCACCCCCATGAGCTGCTCCCCACCCCCATGAGCTGCTCCCCCACCCCCATGAGCTGCTCTCCCCTCCCCCTGAGCTGCTCTCTCACCCCGGTGAGCTGCTCTCCCACCCCCATGAGCTGCTCCCCTACCCCATGAGCTGCTCTCCCACCCCCATGAGCTGCTCTCTCACCCCGGTGAGCTGCTCTCCCACCCCCATGAGCTGCTGCTCCCCCACCCCCATGAGCTGCTCCCCCACCCCCATGAGCTGCTGCTCCCCCACCCCCATGAGCTGCTCCCCACCCCCATGAGCTGCTCCCCCACCCCCATGAGCTGCTCTCCCCTCCCCCTGAGTTGCTCTCTCACCCCGGTGAGCTGCTCTCCCACCCCCATGAGCTGCCCCCCCCACCCCCATGAGCTGCTCTCCCCTCCCCCTGAGCTGCTCTCTCACCCCGGTGAGCTGCTCTCCCACCTCCATGAGCTGCTCCCCCACCCCCATGAGCTGCTCTCCCACCCCCATGAGCTGCTCCCCCACCCCATGAGCTGCTCTCCCACCCCCATGAGCTGCTCTCCCACCCCCATGAGCTGCCCCCCCACCCCATGAGCTGCCCCCCCACCCCCATGAGCTGCTCCCCCACCCCCATGAGCTGCTCCCCCCATCCCCATGAGCTGCTCCTCGCTGGCTGCTGCTGCCGGAAGCTAACGTCAACAGGCCACATTGGGGAGGGGAGATGGAGGGGCAAAAAGCAGGATGTGGAAAGAGCAGGTCAGAAAGCCTTTAGGGTCCATCATGCAGAGTTTAGGAGATGTGGAACAGGGGAGGAAATGAGTTAATCAAAGCTTTTTGTTGTTGTATATATGCGGCATTTGTAACTGTTAGTAGCTGTTGGTGTTACTGGAGAATATCCTGTATATCTAACACTGGGAGATATTATTGTGAACGTATGGATTATAGTGGGGTGTCAGTGACGAATAATGAATGGATAAACATTGGAGTTCTTAGTCAGTGTCAAAATTCGCGACTTAAGAACTCCCTAGAATTATATACTATGTTAGCTGAAACACACCAATGGATTTGGCCTAGTCAACATTCATTATGTTTAATAAAAAAAAAAGAGATGGTTATTTATCTCCTCAGTAGGGGACCTATGTGTACCGATTATCCATGTTATTATCTGTCTACTTTATATATTACGTGTGCACATGGAGGGTATAGCGATATTTCGGGTTTCTCCGTAAGGGCGGCCAGGTTAGTTCTGAGCTCGGAATTTCCCATGAGACTTAGGCAGTGACCAAACACCCACACACCATAGCTTGCAAGGAACACGCTAAATGGCGAGAGCAGAACCGGAAGCGGAAATGCTCGACTGTGTCAGTCTACAAAAAGCGGTTGTGGGAACAAGTCCACACCAGTTAGAACACTATATACGGAGGTCATCATCATATATACGCATGCACTAGATGGTTATGACACTTGGTGCGTGCCCTGTGGCATATATAGGGGCTATATAGCTGTGCCATTTTACCACCTTGGGACCGGCCATAATGTGGCCATAGAGGCGACTGTGACCTTTTGCCTACCGACCCCCCCCCCCCCCGACCCCCATCCACATACAGACTCCCACATACATTTTGCCTGCCCCACCTATAGTCTCATGACATCGACAAATATATATTTAATATATATTTAAGAACTAGTCAGACCATCAACTCCGCATCAACTATAGCTAAAGATTAATGTATATTTGCTGCAAGCTCTACCACCGAATTATTTTCCCAATGTTCATGAGTCTGATGACATCGACAAATATATATGTAATGTTTAATGACTAGTCAGACCATCAAGTATAGCTAAATATCAATATATTAGCTGCAAGCTATACCACCGAAATGTTCTCCCCAATTTCTTTCCTGTCATCATCCTGATGGAGTATATATGCTTAATATTTTAGTCTCAACAGCAGTGTACTTCTTCCCAGCATGAGGAAGCAACCCTTATAATTATTGTAGTTATAAATACTACTAGTAAGACTATATATGGCGTACCAAATAGCCCCCCCCCCCACACACACATACACCTCTGTTGGAGGGGCAGCGATCTACGGGTAAATTTTGTGGGCCCCATGAGGCCAAAAAAAAGAGAGGTTTGTTTCAGGTCACCCGACCGACCCTATCAAAAGAGGGTCGACCCTACGTTTTTGTATGCAATTTTGAAGAAATTTTCATGTTTTTACCCCTTTTTGGTCAATTTTGGGGGTTCAAAAAAGTTGGGTAGTACATTCATGTTAAAAAAAAAAATCAAAAAAAAATCCGACCCTACATTTTCCTCCCATGTTACCTTAAACAAACCTTTTTTTTTGGCCTGGCCATAGGTGATGTTCCTACCCTGCAGGGAGACTCCCGTGTTTTAACCCTTTAACAACCGGAGCCGCATATAGGGCTTTAATTGAATAACTATAGTCAATCCAGCTCTCCCTTATCAGCACCTCGTCTCTGCCAGTGCTTCTCCAGTACCCCACCAGTGTTATCCCTTTAAGGGCAGACACGTACTTCGCTGCATTAGTATCAGCATGATGCATTCTATTATATGTATTATAGCACCGCATCCATGCATCATGTGAGAGATGCCACTTCTCCTACTTTTGCAGGAATTCATACATTTTTTGCTAGGACTTCTGTATTGAATTCCTACAGAAAATCTACCAAACTGTTAGGGCTTCCTACATTTTGTTGACAAGGGAGTGGCATCTCTGATGTGACCTTATCAGATTGATACATTTCTGACATGCCGGTATGATGCAGCAATGCAGCGCTGGTGAGTTACTCGCTGATGCATCATGAACCAGGCCTATCACGCCTGGAGGCAGCCTACTTAATGAAGACGCACGAGGCTGTAACTTGTATCAATCTGTGCTAATTGCCGCCGCACCTAAGCTACATATTTAACACTTTAAGGCCCCACTTATTTTTCACCTTCTCCACGGTGGCGAAAGTGGAGGGTGCTGCATACAGCCCGTCCACAGCCTACAGCTACAGTAGCTCCAGGGGCTGCAGAATTAGATGTCCTAGTAGGTTTAGGTACACTGTAAAAAGTTGGTTGTCATTTTTGTAGGTATACAGTAGATTCTAGTCTAGATAAAGGCCTACAGTTTATTGTAGGTAAACAGTCGAATCTAGGCCCACTGTAAATCTACAGTAGATTCTACTGTAAATCCATTCTACAGTAGATTCTACTATGTACCTACACTGGCAATTTACAGTGTAACTTTGAAATAGTAGCAGCATAGTGCCTAACTGCTTTAACCACTAGTGTGTAGGCTATAGGTAGACTAGATCTCTTACATTGAATAAAGATGTTAACACCCTTTCCCCGCACATCGTCTATTTAAAGTAACCCCTTTCCAGTGCTCGTATCAGGTGTGAGAGCAGCCAGATGAGGCCTACAGTTGTCTTGGTGACGTAGATGCTGCTCCCAGCAATGTGCTCGTGGTCGTTGACCCCTGTAGAACCCTTGTAGAGCACGCCTCTATATATACACCACCATGGCGGCGGCGCTCACCCAGGGGGCCCGCCATTTTACCTGATCGTCCCGCCATCCGTCAGCCTACTTCCGGGTTGCGCACGCATCACTCAGCGAGGCGACACGTAGTGGCAGCCCCCAGCATAGCGCGCCGGAAATGGGCGTCCCGTGCCCCGGCCACCAGGGGGCGGGTTTGGTGGTGGTGGTGTGTGTGTGTGGGGGGGGGGGGGGGGGTCAGTGTGGCGCCGGACACGCCGTGCCCCCAGCCCGCTTGGTGGCAGCACAGTTCAGTCTCTATATGTACAGGCACACCCCCCTACTACTCACTCCCAGCCCCTCCCCGCACCCTCCTCCCTGTCAACTTATGACACATTTGAGAGGGATGGCGTTTTGGAGGCATTTGTCGTAGTGTATAGGATGTAGTAGTAGTCTTTACTTAGGCAAGAACGCTGCGAAAGACAATATCTCTAAAAATGTTTCACAATTTCTCCCCTTTAGACGAAAATGAGACCATACAGTCGAGTAATTGGGTTTGGTCAGGTCCTACAAATGTTACCTACTCCTTGACATGAAGCCATGGAAATGTAATGTACTTTAAATACATATCAAAATCATTGGAATTAAAATTATATTTACGGTGTTTGCTGATGATGCAATAAGCTTAATTGTTATGAAAGTCTATAACTCCATGTACAGGGCCGCATCACACCCACTGGCCACAAAATTCAGTTCAACGTTGAATCAACATTGTATCAACATTGACTCAATATTGACAACAATCTGTCAGTGTTGATTCAATAGCCTGTGCCCACTGGGCGTGTGGCGACTTGCATATTGATATATCTAAATCTGTCAGAAATGACAACCTATAAAATAGGAAAGCCATTTTTCATAAAAGTAGGTCGGCCAGAGAAGAGTGACTGCCCCCCATGTCCTACAACCTTAACTGCCTGTCCGTGGAGGTGCTCCGGGCTGCTGTTACATATAGGGGTATAGCAGGGTGACTCCAGCCCCATGACAAGAACACTAATAGACGTTTTTTTGGGAAGGCATTTTTGAGTTTTTGGCACTAAAAAAATATTATTTTAACATAGGAATTTCTTCACTGAAATTATAAGAAAAGGAGGAATTTCATCTCAAAATCCGTAAAAGAAATTGTGACAAAAAAAATCGACCTACCGACCCTCTCTTTTTTTTGGCCATGATTCATGAACACAACACTTTTTTAGGCCTCGGCTATCTAAAAGACAAGATGGCTGCCCCCAAGGGTTGACTCGTCACAGCACTATACTTTAAAGGTGACTGGAGGGAGGAGACAAACCACCACCCACTACTCCCAGCACCAGCTGAGACGAACCAGGGTCTGTCTCTGTCGTTATTACACATCCCTGCGGATAGGCGGCGCCCCGAAACTAGGTCAGAAAGACGCCCAAAAAGCTAAGATGGCTTCTTCAGTGGCTTCGCAGGCTTCGCCTTTCCGTATTGGATTCGATAGACTTGCACCCAGCCAGATTATGCTTTATTTATTATCTACTTTATTTTGATGTTGAAGGGTTTCTTTAGACTTGGTTCTGCTGCCTTGATTGTGATCTGGTAATAACTTTTGATTCCACAGGGATTTCAAATAGCTCCCGCGGGTGGAAAGTCTTTTTGCTTGCAATGGTTGAATAACAGAATTACAGTGTTAGGCTTTTACATTGATCTCATTAAAGGGCCCATTTCTTCTGGCCGGGGTGGGTGGGAAATTGGGAAAAGGGATGGAAACCATTGGAAAGCAAGCAGAGGTATTCTAGAGGCAGAGCAGTTGCATCGTTTGCAGTAGGTCGGGGGTTGAAGCCCCGGCCTGGGTCAGATATTGAGGCCTCATACAAAA
This sequence comes from Harmothoe impar, assembly GCA_947462335.1. Lineage (NCBI taxonomy): Eukaryota > Metazoa > Annelida > Polychaeta > Phyllodocida > Polynoidae > Harmothoe > Harmothoe impar. The sequence continues at coordinate 17,256,836 of OX381718.1, read as the reverse complement.
ACGTCTACCTGGTGTCAGTATTCTGTCAAGCACTCGGCAATAAGGACGTGAGACTGGGCAAAAAAGCCACAAGCCTCATGGGATGAATCTAATTTGATATTGTCTGAAAGCATAAACGCAGTCATTAGGCCAAAAGAAAAGGTTTGTTTCAGGTCACCCGACCGACCCTATCTAAACAGGGCCGACACTACGTTTTTTATGCAATTTTGAAGAAATTTTTATATTTTTACACTTCTTTGGGGATAAATTTTAGGTTAACAACAATTTTGAAAAAATCTTTCGATTTTTCCACTTTTTTGGGGTCAATTTTAGAGGGGAAGTAAAAAAAAAAAAATCCGACCTACCGACCCTAGAGTTTCTTCCCATGTTACCTGAAACAAACCTTTTTTTTATTTGGCCTTAGGACTGTCATTTTCAATGTAAAGATTCACACTCTGTGGAAAGCTGCAGTATCAATATGGCTCGGTCAATGACTTCCATATTAGGGTTGAGCATTGAGTATATAATATACATATATGTTGTAAATAACCTATAAGAAATCTCAAGGGGTTTACATACGATTTCGAGTCCGAATTAACATTAACTGCTTTATCAGAGTAGAAGCTCCCCTAGATCTGAACGCTAGTTATCCCTTTCCATGTGGCCTTATAGGTAGGTATAACAGCCAGTCGCCATCCATGCAGCCCCTCCTGCCCCCCTCCCCTCCTGCCCCCCTCCCCTGCCTCCCGGGGTAATAAATCGGTCAGGCCAAAAAAAAAGAAGGTTTGTTTCAGGTCACCCGACCGACCCTATCAAAACAGGGCCGACCCTAGGTTTTTCATGCAATTTTGAGGACATTTTTGTATTTTTGCCTTTTTTTGGTCAAATTTAGGGTCTTCGGAAAGGCGGCCTAGTACTTTCATGTTAAAAAAAAAGAAGTAAAAAAAAATCCGACCTACCGACCCTACATTTCTTTGCCATGTTACCTGAAACAAACCTTCTTTTTTTTTGGTCCCATGGCGCAGTGTTTTACATGGGTAGGCGGGCTGGTAAAGGGTTGCCATGACCAGGGAGCCCATGTCATCCACAGTCTAACATCGATCCATACTGGGCAACAAGAGACAGGCCACATGGAAGGGGGGGGGGGGGGGGGTCTTAGCCCTTTAAGGGTTAGGCCATGCTTTAATGCATTATGCCCTTTATTATAATGATGCCGACCCTTCAGCAGTGTATCAAATCTGTAGGTTGGGCATTATGTTTGAATGCAGCACTGGTGAGTACTCTCCAAAGCTACATTCATGCATCTGACATGGCGACACATGAGAATGATACATTAAACCACCCTGTGGCTCTTAAATGGTTAGTGAAGGCGATAGTCTGTCTTCCCTTTCTAGTACAGGACTTTTAGGTCAATTATAGGCCAAAGCGGGAATAAAATAATGCAAAGCTGAAAATTTCAGGAATGGCTCGGCTTTATAAAAGGTTTGACCTCTCAAAAGTCCTGGAGTGTCCTGTGTGTGCTTCCATTAAAAAACGGGGGTAATCCAATATGGCCGCCAAATAATCAGAATGCCATCTCCCATGACAACAATATTGATCCTAGGGGGATTCTAACCTTGCCTACCCCCCCTAAATTGGGCCCAAGGAATCCACTGGTGTCCTTGGTTTGTTGCTAGGACAAGCGGTTGCTTAGTAACAGTAGTTTTACATAGCAACCAGCTCTTTCCATGAGCAAATATCTAAAGCTAGTCCAAGAATACCATTCGGGAATATCGTGACATAGTTCAAAGTCACCCAGCCCCACTAAACTCATTTATTGATTGGTGTGGCTAGGACCCCTAGTTGCTTAGCAACAGCAAGGTTGCTTAGCAACAGCAAGGTTGCTTAGCAACAGCAGGTTTGTACAGAAATCTGGGCTTAGAAGCAAGTATCCATGTTGTCATATAAGAAGACTATAGTATCATTCAGCCCCACTATATCATAGTTATTCTTGCTTTGAACTCTAGTTGCCAAGCAACATTACTTTCAATTGTATGATTGCCTAGTAACTCAGATTTCTTTTTTCCTTAGCAACAGTCGTTTTGCATAGCAACCTATGAAGATCCTCAGGAAGATCCTGATCCTAGCAATACTGAGGGTCCCTATGTCAATTCTAATTATCTCTACATCATTAGATAACCCTGGGATATAAATGTATTAAACATGTGTTGCTAGACTAGCCTCACTAAAATGAGTATGGGGTTAACAAAAGTTATTGTTATTTACTTGCATTTCAAAAGCTCTGTGTCATTGTCTACACATACATTATACAGGAAATGCTGGTAAATTAAAAGATATTGGTTCCTTTACTGTCTGCCTTATATATTGACACATACCCTACCACCCTTGGGTAAGAGATATTGCTCTGATAGTTACTGCAAATTGTTTATATTCTCAGGGCTGCACTATGCTGTCCATAATATTATGTATACACTATTGTTCTAGAGGTGTCTAGCACTCACAGTGTTGCCGAAAACCTTTTCTTAACGCAGGCCAATGTGGCCTGTGTCTTGCCATCTTACGCAGGCCATTTCCTTCTCACGCAGGCCATGTGAATTTTGATATTTCAAGGTGCCCATTATAACTTGTTTTATACTATGCAAAAACGAAACTGAAAAAATATCCAACTGTACAAACATGGCCTTATCTTCGCTTCTAATTGGCCGATTTGAAAAATTCTTTCACTATTTAATAGGAAGCTGAGATCATGGCAGGCCATTATGGCCTGCGTCCTAAAGCACTACGCCGGCCATTAAGATTCTACGCCGGCAAAATCCGGCGTGCCGGCGTTATTCCGGCAACACTGGCTCAACATATACTAAGATGCATACCATCTAGTTATTCCATATATATTGCTTCTATACACAGTGCTTGATACCATTATTATATCTCTCTTTTGGTCAGTTACTCATGCAGATCCTATGGAAGATCGGCATGATACATCAATGCACGACTTGCCACTTACTACCCAAGTCACAAGACCAGAATGATGATGACCAGGGACATCTGTTCAATAACCTGCCCAGTAGTTGGGGTGGAGAGCAACAGAGCCCTCCTCCCCCTCTCGCATCTGTCCAGTAGTCAGGGTGCAGAGTGAGACAGAGGTCCCCTCACACACCTGACTAGTGGTCGGAGTCCAAGGGACAGAGGTCCCCTCACACACCTGAACAGTGGTTGGAGTTCATGGTACAGAGGTTGCCTCACACACCTCACTAGTGGTCAGAATGGAGACGGGCAGAGGCCCCAGCCTCCTCACCTCTGAGAGGACACCTGGTGGTCGCATTAGAGGGATTAAAATGCTATTTCGGACTAATATTTTGGTGGTCAGAAGGTGGGGTGGTCACATTAGAGGGGTGGTCGCATTAGGGGGAGTTTACTACATTAAAATAAAGGGAAAAGCAATTGGTACTTTCCAAAAGTGGCTGCAATGGTGAGGTTGGTCGCTGTAGAGGGGTGGTCGTTGACTGCATATGTCCTTGAGAGAGGTGTGCCTCGTCTACTCAGTTGACTGATGGGTCCTATAAGCCATACTGGCAATCTGACTCATGTATAGTAGCCTCGGCCTATACACAAGGTTTTACAGTACTGTGTTTATTGATTGATTGCCTGTTTTGCATGGAATCACCTTGAGGTCAAGTACATTAGTGAAAAACATAGAAGATATTGGGGTTTTGACCCTACTAAAGTAGGTTAGCACATAATTATAATACATAATAGTAGATGATCACATATTTTCAGTCATTTCTGCCGATAGGGTCAATGGGATAGTGTCCAGCATTCTGATTAACCTCTGGTATATTCCAGGCTCCATAATACTGGATTCTAAAGAGAATGTAGATCTGTTTCATAGTAGACTCTGTAGTCTCACAATGGTACTCTCAATAGCAGTCACCCTTTTGATAGGCCTTTGCATCAAAATGACATTTCAGTGGTACAGCACGGGAAGCAAAGACCCAAGCAATTAGCTCACTATGCTATTGTTCTGAAAATGCAGACCCCTAGGACCAAGTTCTGTGGCCAGTAAATCAAAGCAGCTTAATGAAGTTATATGTCCAGTATATGAGTCCATAGACATGTTCTGTGGCAGGGCAGTTTGCACAGTTAGCAAGCAAGAGAGGCAAATACAGGAGGGAGGGGCAGTTTTGTGGGGGGGGGGGGGGGATGCCGGATAGCAGCATCCATGTCTATGATATTCAACAATATCAGATTTAATTCATTGCTTGTACCAACTAGGCAAATTCTCTTTGGCCCACAAAATGATAAATTATACCACATGATTCAGGCGGCATATGTGCCCTTTCATTCAATCTTAGGGTAAAGGCACCTCTTTCGGATGCTCCTTGACAATGAAGAGGTGATCACTTTGCCTGTTGAAATAAACACCTTTGTAAGATGTTATTTTTAACATAGGTTACCCCATTGGACATGTTATCTATATAATTATATATGGCTATATTCCTGATGAGATCTCAAAAAAATTTCTCATATAAGCATGAATAAATCTACAGCTGAAATCTTGATTTCAAAAGATTAGACCTAAAGTCAGACACTTCATGCCAGAGATGATACTGGAGTCAAACACTTGTCATGGCTTGATAGGTATGCTTGACAGTAAATGCAATATTCTTGTTCATATTATGTTTTTGGAACAGTTTTCTTCTATTCATAGATCCACAATCATATGATATTGGTTATGAAAAAGGTTGTATGTGAGTTGCTAGGCAATCATACAATTGAAAGCAAAGTTCCTTAGCAACTAGAGTTCAAAGCAAGAACAAAAATTGATCCTTTGATATAGTGGGGCTGAATGATATTATAGTCTTCTTAAATGACAATATGGAAATCTTGCTGTAGATACTTGAATGTAAGCCCAGGTTGCTATGCAAAACTGCTGTTGCTAAGCAACCCTACTGTTGCTAAGCAACTAGAGGTCCTAGCCAAACCAATCAATGAATGAGTTTAGTGGGGCTGGGTGACTTTTAACTATGTCACGATCTTCCCGAATGGTATTCTTGGACTAGCTTTAGATATTTGCTCATGGTAAGAGCTGGTTGCTATGTAAAACTACTGTTGCTAAGCAACTGCTTGTCCTAGCAACAAACCAAGGACACCAGTGGATTCCTTGGGCCCAATTTAGGGGGGGTAGGTAAGGTTAGAATCCCCCCAGGATCAATATTGTTGTCATTGGAGATGTCATTCTGATTATTTGGCGGCCATATTGGATTACCCCCGTTTTTTAATGGAAGCACACACAGGACACTCCAGGACTTTTAGTACAGTGATAACCATACCATAACCAAACATTCCTGCGATTTTCAGCTTTGCATTATTTTATTCCCGGTAAAAAACTAAAAGTCCTGTACTATTCCCACCCAGAGTTCAATATAGGGTTCTCTATATTTTGGAAACTTGTCAAAGTAAGGACGGTGAGTATGTTGTAATGGAACTAACATAAAGGGAAATGATTTTGGGGTGAAGCATAAGAATTAACAATAGAAAAAGTAAGAGACATTAATAAGCAATATCAATGACTAGTGGTTAAGTATATGATTAGAATAACTAATAGAGAGAAAGAAAGTAAACTCATTAGGGGGCGTCAGTGCATGCGGTAATTAATAGGGCTGCTGATTCAGACTGTATAAATAGGGAACAGTATAAGTTGGTGATGTGGCTCCTCATGCAGGAGGAACTCTCTGGTTAAACCTTTAAGAACTGTGTAGTGCTTTAAAGCATTATGCCCTTTGAGGGAATGGTACTTGAATACAGTTATGGTGGGTAACTAACCAGTGCTGCATTTAACCATCATGCCGACCCTACGGGGTTGATACACTCCCAAAGGGTTGGCATGATGCATGGATGCATCACTGACGAGGCTGCATTGATGCATAATGCCGAATGATGGAGTAGTACTATCCAGCTCTAAAAGATGTAATAGCAGGCAGCTAGAGAACTGAGAGATTATATGAATACTAATGTCCCTTAGTGTGACCAAGCATGATCAGATACCTGCATAATTTGTGTAGAAAAAGTCACTCCAAGGTAACTAACTTGTATTACTTTCCATGTTGAGGAATGATTCTCTCTCCTACACTGGACAGTCCGCATGATTCAAAATGCCGCACAAAATAATCCATGAAGAAATTTTGACCCGAAACACAATTTGCGGCTAATTATCAAGGAGGGTAATATTCTGTAGTTGGCCTACTTCCAAATCATTATTTACAACCGAGTTGTAATGCACTATGCCCGGGGCACTATGGCACGATTCTCATATTTGCACTGTTTGGTTGTTTAACCATCTAAGGGATTAGGTACATGGTATTTGTCCTCATGATGCACCAATGAAGAACCACAAGTGTATCAACCTATAGGGTCGGCATGATGCATTAATGCAGTACCAGAGAGAGTTACTCGCCAGGACTGTAATATTCATGCAATATGACTACAAAGTACATTAAAACACTCTGCTGCCCTGAAAGGGTTAAACCTAAACAAATGACCATATCATGTAAGGTACCAGTAGACTGTATTGGTCAATACTAGAACCATTGCCTGATAACAAGCCGTCATGATACTTTACAAACATGACCACACTGTTTACAAACAATATCAACATCAGCCAACACATAAAACCCAGCCCGACACCTCGTATAACCAGCTCCCCCAGGCACTACCCCCCCCCCCCCCACACACACACAATGCAGCCTCAAGTAGCCTGGGTATGCCGTCCAAGTACACCGACTCTGTAATAAGGACAGGTAAATTGTCCCTAACTCTCAAGACATTTCTATAACTGTTCCCTATGTTTTTAATGAAATATACACTTATTAGTTGATGTAGTTGATTAAATTTGACACATTTATTTATAAGGTTTTGAATGACATTTTATTTCGTGGTGTGTGCAAATCCCCTCAAGGTTAAAACTCTAAAACAAGTTATATATATCAGGGAAATCCCCTATACATGCAATCCTGGCAAACCCAGAAAAATAACAGCTATATCCTAAATCATTTAGGTCGCTATTTCTGGCATCATTTCCCGACCTGCACATAACATTCCACACAGCCAGTGTTCCAGGCTACTTCCTCTATACAACCACCAGAGGGACTAGTTCCAGGACATGCCACTAGGTGACAAACGAGCGCTGCGCTGCTGCTGGGGCACTTGGTTGGCAGGGTGGAAGTGATTCGGTGATAAAGCCGATTTACGACACCAATTATTACAAGTGTCAAGACACATGTTGCTCTCCTGCTTCCATTTTCTGCTGCTAGGCGACTGTTTATGAATACGATTAATAAGGCCACTCATTGGCAGACTAAACAAAGCAATATCTTAGATTTCCTGACGGTCCATGCACCGCCGAGTAATTGCATGTTATATTAAAACCTGAGAGTTGAGATGCTTAATATTGGCGTGTTTTATTCTATAGATGGGAAGGCATGGCTTACAGTACGACTCTCTGAGCACAGTCCATTTCCCTACAATATATTATAATTCCTTTTGATATGAATACAAAATGAAAACAACCAGTAAAAATGTTGAATTGCAAACTTGGAATCTGAGATTAATGCATTGGGGAATGATACAGTCGAGGGGGGGGGGGAGATAGAGCTACGTAAATTTGCATTTTAAGAACAAGATCTTTAAGAACAAGACGAGTTTGACTTTGTTGTACATATAAATTCATCAATGTTGAAGAGCCACTAGACTGTTCAAAATGTTATGTTTACGAGGATGAAATATCAGTTCATGAATTAAAAAAGGTGATGGACCATTCCCCTAATACTCCACATAATGAACCCAATGAAATATTTATAATAACTATAACGGTATGTATTATAGAAACTGCCTGTAGCTCGTGTATCTCTAATATAAACACACCAGAACAGAAGGCCACCTCCCCATGCTACATGCTTGGAGTGGCCATTTATGAGATGGCCTTTTAAAGACGGCTCACAGGGACTTGACCTGGCTGCCCTGCTCCTTCACTCCCCCAGCTCCCATGCCACCTCCACCCCTCCCCCCTTATCCCTTTAAGCAATACCCTTTGTCGTCATGATGCATGAATGCAGCCCTGGCGAGTAACTCGCCAGGGCTGCATCCAAGCATCATGTCGACACTATGGGGCTGATGCACTCCGGAAGGGTCGGCATGATGCATAAATGCAGCTGCTTTCATGCATCATGATGGCGACAATGGGCATAGCAGATTGCAGCAATGTGGGCCTTAAAGGGTTATACTCCTCCTCCTCCACCTGCCCAGACCCCCAGCCACCACCAGTACCCCCCCCCCCCCTTCCCTCACCACCCACACCCCACACAGCCCATCCCCACCTCGCCCCCTGGAGTGGTCTCCTGTCCACACCGAGAGGCACTCACACCATTGACGTGTCCGGCCTATTCTCTCCCCCCCCCCCTCCCCAGCCCATTACTACCCCCCATCTCCTGCACCCCCACTCCCCCTCCTCCAGCCTCCTCCCTGGAGCAACACCTCACGGTGCTGGTGGCGGCTATAGGCCGCACTCAATGGGATACCCTGAAGGGGATACACTGGAAGGGATACCCTGGAGGGGATACACTGGAGGGGATACCCTGGAGGGGATACACTGGAAGGGATACCCTGGAGGGGATACACTGGAGGGGATACCCTGGAGGGGATACACTGGAGGGGATACCCTGGAGGGGATACTCTGGAGGGGATACCCTGGAGGGGATACCCTGGAGGGGATCCACTGGAGGGGATACACAGGAGGGGGTACCCTGGAGGGCTTGCAGGGCACCAGATCAGGACGTCCTATGTAATTGCCCCTCCTGTAAGTAATGAGGCCCGCTGGTGTCCAGACGTCCTCCTCCAGGACCCACGAGCTGATCAGTGCCTCCAGGGTTTGTGGTCCTCTTGGTGGGTGGGTGGAGGAAGATGGGGTCAGGTGGGCATAGGGTCACTTCCTCCAGGGTCAGTGGGAGTGACTCACTTCCTCCAAATGGTCAGTGGACCATTAAGTGAGCAGCTCATAACTAACTGCTCAGTACACCGTCTATATAGTCAGCTGACCATAATACATCAGAGCGGTATCAATGTAGTTGGCATTTGTCTTTATTTTTTTAATTTGAAGCCATTTAATGAATGAAAACCAACTTTTTTTTAAGCCCATTGAATACGGCCATGTTGTATTCAATGGGGGCATTGAATATGGCCCTTCAGTGCTAAAGCATAGGACATCTTGTATTTCCAAAAAATAAATGTCTATTACAGCTGTTATTAAAGGATGGGTTTACCTTATTTTGGTATCCCCAGATTATATAGGGACAGTACCAAAGAGCCATTAAGATAAATCTTTTTCATCGAAACCTATTACGGTCTTGGTGGCATCAGCTCCCTTTTCAAGATCTATTGGTAATTGAATGCCACCCCTCTTGACAGTCGTGCTGCAGTGGTTATCCAAACTAGTCTATGGCAGAGGGCTCATGTATATGTCTCATAGAAAACCTACCGATTCCGATGATGGCATAAGCTACAACGTCGAAGGCTCCCCTCTTTGACATGTCAGTATATCATTTATTAGAAGCTGATTAAAGTATGACGACTCTGCTATAAGGCTAATGTAATTACTGGACATCGATTCTCTGTCTCTTTGTAGCTCTATAGTGATCGATGCCCAGTTTTATACTTCAGACCAGTGGCTCATTTTGGCTGTTTTTCGCCTCACAGATTGCTCCTAGCGCAAAATCCTGACTAGGTGTCAATATATTCTCTATGCCAATGTGTAATATGAGGGTAGAAAACAGTGGAACCTCAGTTAGAAAAAATCCTACTGAACAGTTTTTGAGAAAATTAGGGTTTTGTTGCCCTTTTTTGCTGTTTTTAGTACATTTCCTACATAACCCGTGAACGTCAGCATTTCTCAATTTTCAGGTATTTAGAATTAGAATTTGACATTTTTTTATTCGCAGTAGGATTCCTGAATACCGAGCCATTCTAGAAAAGCTATTCTTTGGAAAAAATACTTAGTATTTCTTGATGATTTTCGTTGCACAAATTTAGGTTGTAATATAAAAACTGCATTGTCATCCAATCAAAGTGTTTATGCACTGTTGATGGTCACCCCCTCCCACCCGATCGAGTGGGCTGTACCTCGTTCCGACCTCGTTACCCCTCCGTGTGTGTGTGTGTGTTGGGGGGTTGGGGGTGAGGGGGGGGGGGGGTAGGACATACCTCGCTACACTGCCTTAATTGTTTACTGGACACTGCAGCGGCCACTGCCTGTGTGTGTGTGTTGGGGGGGGGGGCAAGTCTGGCAGGCAGAGGTCAAGTAGGCTGTACCTCGTCACCCCTCAGTCAGTGTGTGTGTGTGTGTTTGTGGGGGGGGGGGAACATATAACTATAATGGTGAATGTCGTCTGCTATTTCCCATATAGCTCTCTGCTACTGAACAGGCCATAACAAGCCTCACACATACCGCTTTTGTCATTAGAAAGTCGAATGAATTATCTAATTTGAGTACAGTACGTTATTTCTCATTTCTGACAGCAGAATCGTAATCGCCAGAAGAAGCTACCCTAATTTCATATATTGGAAGTAATATATAATCGAATTCCAGGTGGTGGCTATAGGTGAGCAGGTGGCTGTGGGAAAGCAGGTGGCTGGGGGCGAGCAGGTGGCTGTGGGCGTCAGTGCCCGGCAGCGCGTAACCGCTGTTTTACGTCTCGGCTGAAAAAGCGAGTCGATCGGAGCGTCAGCAGCGACACCATCTTCGTTGCAGCTTCGTGTCTGGTTCGATGTGTCAGGTTGGCCGGGGGGCGGCATGAGCTGCAGATGATTTTGCCTCCAAAACCGATTTTTCCCCCAAAACCGATTTTGAGCCCCTAAACGATTTTGACCCAAAAACGATTTTGAAGTCCTCCTACCCTTCCGAAAATCAGGCCGATCGGAGCATACACAGCGAAGATATTTGCGATTTTCGTTTTGTCGGATTATATTGGTACCTATGTGTTCTCCGTTTATCCCGTTTTCCGTTTATCCCGTTTTCCGTTTATCCCGTTTTCCGTTTATCCCGTTCTCCGTTTATCCCGTTCTCCGTTTATCCCGCTCTCCCTTTATCCTGTTCTCCGTTTATCCCGTTCTCCCTTTCTCCCTTTCTCCCGTTCTCTGTTTCTCCCGTTCTCTGTTTTTCCCATTCTCCGTTTAGCCCGTTCTCCGTTTAGCCCGTTCTTCATTTATCCCGTTCTCCGTTTAGCCCGCTCTCCGTTTATCCCGCTCTCGCTTTATCCCGCTCTCCCTTTATCCTGTTCTCTGTTTATCCCCTTCTCCCTTTCTCCCGTTTATCCCGTTTTCCGTTTAGCCCGTTCTCCGTTTATCCCATTCTCCGTTTATCCCGCTCTCCGTTTATCCCGTTCTCCGTTTATCCCGCTCTCCGTTTATCCCTTTCTTCCCTTTCTTCCCTTCTCCCTTTCTCCCTTTCTCTCGCTCTCCCTTTCTCCCTTTCTCCCGTTCTCTGTTTCTCCCGTTCTCTGTTTCTCCCTTTCTCCGTTTAGCCCGTTCTCCGTTTAGCCCGTTCTCCGTTTAGCCCGTTCTCTGTTTATCCCGTTCTCCGTTTAGCCTGTTCTCTGCTTAGCCCGTTCTCCGTTTATCCCGTTCTCCGTTTATCCCGTTCTCCCTTTATCCCGTTCTCCCTTTCTTCCGTTCTCCGTTTATCCCGTTTTCCGTTTATCCCGTTTTCCGTTTATCCCGTTTTCCGTTTATCCCGCTCTCCCTTTATCCTGTTCTCCGTTTATCCCGTTCTCCCTTTCTCCCTTTCTCCCGTTCTCTGTTTCTCCCGTTCTCTGTTTCTCCCATTCTCCGTTTAGCCCGTTCTCCGTTTAGCCCGCTCTCCGTTTATCCCGCTCTCGCTTTATCCCGCTCTCCCTTTATCCTGTTCTCTGTTTATCCCTTTCTCCCGTTTATCCCGTTTTCCGTTTAGCCCGTTCTCCGTTTATCCCATTCTCCGTTTATCCCGCTCTCCGTTTATCCCGTTCTCCGTTTATCCCGCTCTCCGTTTATCCCTTTCTTCCCTTCTCCCTTTCTCCCTTTCTCTCGCTCTCCCTTTCCCCCATTTCTCCCGTTCTCTGTTTCTCCCGTTCTCTGTTTCTCCCTTTCTCCGTTTAGCCCGTTCTCCGTTTAGCCCGTTCTCCGTTTAGCCCGTTCTCCGTTTAGGCCATTCTCTGTTTATCCCGTTCTCCGTTTATCCCGTTCTCCGTTTATCCCATTCTCCGTTTATCCCGTTCTCCGTTTATCCCGTTCTCCGTTTATCCCATTCTCCGTTTATCCCGCTCTCCGTTTATCCCATTCTCCATTTATCCTGCTCTCCGTGTATCCCTCTCTCCCTTTATTCCGCTCTCCATTTATCCTGTTCTCCGTTTATCCCGTTCTCCCTTTCTCCCGGTTTCCCGTTCTCCCTTTCTCCCCTTCTCCGTTTATCCTGTTCTCCGTTTATCCCGTTCTCCCTTTCTCCCGTTCTCTGTTTCTCCCGTTCTCTGTTTCTCCCATTCTCCGTTTATCCCGCTCTCCCTTTATCCTGTTCTCCGTTTATCCCTTCTCCCTTTCTCCCGTTCTCCGTTTATCCCGTTTTCCGTTTATCCCGTTCTCCGTTTATCCCGCTCTCCCTTTATCCTGTTCTCCGTTTATCCCGTCCCGTTTATCTTAGACAATAACCTTTTAATCCTAATTTGGTTGCCGGTCATCACACCTACGGTGTGCAAATCCTAGAGCAGAACCTTTGCATCCTAGTATAGATATCAAATTAATGCAACTACAATTCTTCATTGCACTGAAAGCATTGTGGCATTTAGTAAATGGTAGCCATCTTGAATGGGTTGAATGAAGGAAAAATCAAATAGGATTTGTTTTTTTGATAGTATCAAATTAATGCAACTACAAGTCAAGATTGCATTTCAAGCATCGGGACATTCAATAAGTGATAGCCATCTTGAATCTATGGGATACCAACTGTTCATGAAAGAAAAGTAGAATAGATTTTTTTTTTATTAGTATCAAACTACTGCAACTGCAATTCGAGATTACATTGAAAGCATGGTGGCATTCAATCAATGGTTGCAATCTTGAATTTCGAAATGAACATACACACAGACATATAGGCATGAACATGGTGTTCTCGTTCATATAGATATTCATGGATTTCTACTTCTAATAAATATAGCTTTCTGTTACATGGATGTCGATGTCCAGTTTTAGATATATATCCATATAGTGCATTGGAGTGCTATAATGTTGGACTGCTGTATATTTAGATCAAGCCCATATATTTCTTGGCCAGTTCATCACTGCTGATATATGTCACGTTAATTAATGTATCATAAACCAAAGTCCTCCTTCTCATACTTAGCAGCTAGCATGTTTAGATCTGTGTATATCCCAGTAACCCTTTAATGCAGGACTGATACACTACTGCATGGTAGGCATGGTGCATAAATGCAGCCGTGGTGAGTAGACTCGCCAGGGCGGCATTCATGCATCAAGACAGCAATTGAGAATACTGTATACTAAACGGCCCTTAAAGGGTTAGGTAGGGTCCTTAAAAGGTTACAAGGTGGTCAGTGCTATTAGCCAGGCTGTGAGGGAGTATAGGCAGGTGTCAGGGATCTATGCCGTCTTCAATGCCTGGTTCCCCACCCTATAGCGGCCACCCCAGCTGAACAGGTGGTATCTGAGTCTTAACCCTTTACAGACGGCATGTCATTAAAAGCATTATGCTGTCCTTAAAGGGTTAACCATCGATGTGGGTATTGTGGAGGGCACTCCCCCCCCCCCCGCCTAGTACCCCCTCCCATCCAGGCACCCCTTGTGCTTGAACCCTCCCTTTGCACCCCAGCCCCTCGTTATAGCGATCTCACTGGTGTGGACGTGTTCCTGCGACCACTCTGTTTACACTGCCATCAGCAATCTCGTGAGATCTTGGCTCTGCTCTCACAATGTAGCCTGTTCCTGGCAAGTGTTGGGGTTTCGTAACTGCCGAAGTCTCATGAGAGATTCCGAGATCAGAACTAATATGGCCGCCCATACGGAGAAACCCGAAATATCGCTATACCCCGACCCTTCCATCTTCAGATCCACCTGCATAATCCTTTAAGGACCACATAACGCTTTATATGTGCTATGCCCTTTGTCGTTTAGATGTATGAATTGCACTATGCCGACCCTTCGTGAGTGTATCCGATCACTATGCGGCCCTTAAAGGGACAACATCCCTATCTAACGCCTGTCCTTGGAGACTGATGGTGCTTCTTTATAGCAGTCTCCAGGCGCAGGTTCCGTCTGTGATATCACCGCCAGCTCAAGGCTAGATCTAAGGGAAATCTCTTATTACGTGGAAATGAGAACTCAGGCCTTGAATACATTTATAAATAGACCCAATATTCAATCATCCTAATTTAGATACATCAACTTGGGGTAAGGCCATAGATACATAGCTCCATAAATAAAGGGTTATGTTCAGGAAATTCATATTTTACTATTTAAAAAAAATAAGATAATGGGACAAGCAGAAAGGATCCCTTCTTGTCTGGAAGGCGGGCAGGTGCGTGGCAACCGGGGGGGGGGGGAGGGGACATGTCCTCCCCACTTTTGACCAACCCCAAAAAAGGTCAAACCAAAAAGGGCAGTAAAAAAGGGCAAAAAAGGGCAGAATACCCCTCAGTCCCCCCTACTTTGAAACTGCTTGCCACGCCCCTGGGAAGTAGCTTCACATTAGTTCCTTTCCCTGTCAGCTACATTGGGAGGATGGCGCTGCATTCATGTCACCCTACCCTACATAAGCCCGTAGAACAACCCGGGTACAGCCCCTATAGTAGCCGTAGAACTACCACATCAGGCCAGCCTGTAGAACTGCGTCTCTCGGTGCCCACCTCTATGAGGTGTATGGTAGCCTGTGTGTAGCCAAGACGACGCTCACCTCTCCCACACAGGGACCTCTGCACCAACCCCCGACCACCAGGACTAGCCTATCCTGGTAGTCGGGGGCTAACACCTCCACAGAGCCAGCGAGAGTATAATCACACAGTGTCTTTTAAAATTTAACCCCCTTCTCTCACACCTGGGACAAAAATTCAAAAAGCAAGGGTGAAGTATAGCTTATCAGTATTATTCCCCATTACCAAGGCCATTGATGTACATTGATCAAGAGCGTGAACAGGGATGCTGATAAGAAATTCACCCATAATGCACTGCTCTCGAGTCGGGGCCTAACCATAATGCACCGCTCCAAGTCAAAATGGCGGCCTCCATAGCCTAGGCTAATGATCTAGTCCGGTTTATAACACGACTTGCTACGATCTCGCCGAACCTAGTGTATAGGTTGGGGCAGAGATAGAGGCAGCCGACCTGAAGGCACCCCTCTATGTGGAAGCAGAGTGGCGAGTAGCAGCAATGTGGTGCCGCCTCAGGTGGGGAAGGAGGAGGAGGAGGTGGTGCCACTGGAGGAGGTGGTGCCACAGGGTGGTGGTAGCGGCGTCTCAGGTGGTGCAGGTGGTGCCTGCCGGGAACGACCTGCTGGTTGCTATGGTAATGAGGGGCATGAAGCATGGGCGGCATACAAATGTTGATGATTCCCAGATTTACAGGCTGCTGCTGGGGCCGCGGCACCCTGGAGGAGGCACCCCCACCCCCTTGCCGCCTGTGTGGTCGGTGCTTGTGTGCCTCCCTGCAGGTTGCTGCTACAAGCCACAGGTAGAGACGTAGGCCCTACATCTAATTCTATACAGGTGGGGTGGGGTAGGGGGTGGGGTTATATTTATATTTAGTTTAATATTATGTGTTATTTATTTAATATTATGTGTAAAATGTACCTGCTAAAATGGCCAATCTTTGTATACTACTTACATGCACGATGGCCCTGATGAAAATCACCTATCCATTTACTACTTACACATACGGTTGGGATGGGCAGGGGTGTTGGGTTCATATTCATATTCAGTCCTTTTAGGGGTTTTTGATGTTTAATATAGGAATATATTATTTATATCTGCCTATATACATGTAAAATATACCTGGGAAAATGGCCAATCTTTGTATACTACTTACATACACGATGGCACTGGTGAAAAACAGCTATCCATATACTACTTACACCTAAGTAGACCTACCAGGTGGGTTGGGGTGGGGGTTGGGATCATATTTATATTCAGTCCTTTTAAGGGTTTTGGTGTTAAATATATATGTATAAATGTACCTGGTAAAATGAATTATCTTTGTATACTACTTACATGCACGATGGCCCTGGTGAAAAACACCTATCCATATGCTACTTACACCTGAATAGGCTTACCGTGTAGGTTGGTGGGGGGGGGGGCGGTGGATCATATTTATATATGCAGAGGTTTCAATGTTTAATATTTGTGTAAATTGTATCTGGTAAAATGGACAATCTTTGTATAGTACTTATATGCACAAGAACCATGGTGAAAAAGACCTATCCATATAATACTTAATACACCTAAGTACTCAGATATTTAGCAGTACATGTAATATATGATATCCCTGGCGTGTCTAGTACACCAGCGCCTGTCACCTCTTGGTTGGCTTTAAAAGTTATCGTAGTATGTGAGCGGACCCATTACATATACAGTCAGGCCTCGATTTCCCGGGCACCCCCGTTTGTGTTAAAAGTTGACCGATGTCTGAATCGACCGGGTGGGTGAAATGACGGGGTTGGGGATGGGGGGGGGGGGGGGGGTATGTGCGGTGGTGATGTATCCTACATATAAGGGGAGGGGGGATTAAATATCTTGATTAACATAGAAAACGTGTAATTAAGTATATTGGAAGATGATATTTATCAAGTGAATATTGTTTGATAAAGCAGTGTAAAGATTAAAATGGTAAATCCTTAACAGTGAATCTATTCCCAATGCAAAGTTTTTTTCACATAGTAACCTCCCCCCCCCCCCCGCCCCCTTCTCCCATACACATTTGTTCTTTGTATATATCCCAGGTTTGTTTGTTTTGTTTGTTTGTTCATCAGTAAGCAGACAAACAAGCTTTTAATTTGCATTGTCCCCGGAGCATTGTGCACCAAGGGGCTAAATGCTTAGTACTTTATGTTTGTGCTGTGGTAAGGCGGTAGCCAGTTGGTAATATGAGTTGTTTGTGGCAGCTAAGATCATATTAAAGTGTGGGCAGACCCATCAGCGGACCCACCAGCAGACCCACCAACCGAGTTATGGCAGCATTTTTATCATACTAACATCAGCCCTTGTTCTCAAAACCACTGACCGAAACCGGAAACATGAATGACCGACTTATCATATACAGATAAAGAGCAATTAAAATGGTCCTGATCCAATTAGTGGCCGATAAGTGAATGCCCGACTTATCAGAGACCGGGAAATCGAGGCCTGACTGTAACTGGTAAATGTGAGAATAAATATGCTGGATATTTCATATTGAATATGTGTATTAATATACCCCCCCCCCCCCCTTTGCGTAGGGTTTCCAGAGGGACAGTTGCCACTTTGGGCGGGTAGCTAACACATACAGTAACCTTCAGGTGTGAGTAGTGTATGGATAGGCGGCTTGCAGCAGGGTTCCCACTGCTAGTAGTATATAGAGATGCATCATTTTACCAGGTAATTTATAAATTTATGTGGCAAACTCTACCAAGAAGTGGTGTTTGTGGGAAATATAAAATAAAAACGCATCTATTTGGAGCTAAATCGGTACTGGGAATGTGTAGACTACTAGGTATGTCTAAAAATAAACTGGAACCCTGGAGCGACAATAATCTTGTAGATGGCACTGCTCTAACCCCGCTCACCCTTCCTTCCTCCAGCACACATAGATATCTAAATGCCCCGGCCCTTAGTCTGTAGTGGCTAACCCAGGTTAGTCATAGGGATTAGTACGTCCTATTTGAAAATGACTGAGGCAAAAGAACATATGACTAATGCCTTACTCTAAGAGAATTAGCCTAATACTCATTATAATGGAAAAGACTACGGTGAGTTGGTCAGTACTGACCAACCTGGCAATATTAACTAACCTAGGTTGGTCGTATATATAGGGAGCCAGAAAATGACTAGTTAGGTACAATTGACTGATTTGTTAGCTAGTACTGACTAAGTTCTGGAGCCTAAAGATTATCAGTGCACCTCACCCTGGAGACTGCAGTCAGGGGTCCTGGATTCGGCTGGTGGATTACAGCTACAGGGTGTAGCTCTAATTTCACACACACAGAGTTACAGCCCACCATGCCTGGGAAATTCATTTGAAATTCAGTTAAGGAAAGCCAGCCTTATCTTGGAGAGATCTCATGGGGCGGCCTGGGAGCTGGTTAGTAAGGGTGGGGGGTGGAGTGGAGTCAGTGCAGGCACTTCAAAAGGTCAGCTTTAATATTTAACCATTGGAGGGAAACATTTAGTCAATAGTGGAAAGCTCATACTGGCAATATGGGTTTGGCTGGCGTCACATGGACACATACTGGAAATAGCACAATCCTGAAATATTCAAGATAACATTTCCAAAAACGTGTATATATTTTTTGCAACTATCAATGATATTGAATATTAGATACCACCATTTTGTTACATGGGGTGAAGAGATAGGCCGGTGGCACTTGGCGTGTCTGAATATAGCCTAGAACTGGGAGGGGATGTCAGCACATTCTTAGCCCACCCTTCATTGTTGACACAGTTTACACTTCAAGCTGCTGACACGACATAAAGTGTAGCTGCAAACCCTGCTGGAAGGGCATGCAGAACGCCAAGGAGGAAGGTTTGGAGTAGGAGAGGGAGATTTAAAACCAGCCTCCCTTCAATTCACAGCTCCTTTCCGATCATTTATTATAAAGAAAAGAGAGCGTCTCATGACTAGCTGAGACTGTTAGTGGAGGCTGGCATCACGCTATCTAGCCAGCCCTGACGCCCCCCCCCCCCCCCCCACCCACACCCACACCCACACAGAAGCAGTCCACCCCACCAGGGACTAGGCCTCCCCTGCACGCAGCCTTGGATACTATCTATAACCTATAACCACCCCCTCCCTCCACTCACCTACATGTACACACTTCTCACCCATACATGCTACATATATACTGTGTAGTCCAGTCTTAACGAAAACATGCAGGACAGTGTGCATGTCCTTTTGAAATGCCACCGGTCCAGCAGATGTAAAAGTGTAGCAGGACCGAATGTCCAGTCGCATGTTGGGCTTTTCTGAACTAGAAGAATTTAGTTGGGCATCTAAAGCTGTAATATGTATGTCAATATACTGTGTAAAACTACATATCTATCTTGATTATTACAAATAAATTGTATTTTTAATGGACAAAACTCTTTTATACTTAAAATGCAGAAATGATCAGATATGTGGCTATCCGGCCCTCCATAAATGTAGCCGGTCCTTCAACATTGAAAATTTGCAGGACCGAATATCCTGTGGGATGAAAAAGTTTTCGCAAAGACTGGTAGTCCCTCCTCATGCCCTTGACCTCCACTGACCCCCCCCCCCCACACACACACTGACCCCACCACCAACACCCTGGTTTGGCCTCTTCTTTAACTCTCTAATATACCCCTGTCAGTGACCCACTCTTCCGCCTCAACACCCCTAGACCCCCCCCCCCCCCACCCGACCCCTGCCATGGTCACACCCTCCAACACTACCCCCCTCCATCCCTAACCGCCCCTCCCTCCCTCCGCCACCACCCGCGCCCCTCCCGGACTGGCCAGGAACTGCCGCTAAGCGTCTCTGATGGACCACTTCCGGTCCCTGCTGCCGTCTCATTTGACCAGCGTCAAGCCTGGTAATGGCCGCTCAGGGTCACCAGAGGTCAAGGTCATGGAAGGTCAAGGTTATCCTGGCCCGAGGTTGATACTTGAAAGGGGAGGCGGAGTAATAAAACTATATCAAGGAGAGGATGGGAGCGGCAACAAGACATATCAAAGTGCCATATTATCGGCAAAGAGGCAGTGGGCATGGGAGCGGGGCATATAGATTCCTGGCGCTGTGGTAATTGATCGCTGAGAACATTGCCATAACAAACATGTAATGTACATTATTATGTGTGCATGGCTATAGATGATCCGCGTGCCCCCTTGCGGTGGATACCGTATTTCCCTGTTTATAAGCCCGGGCTTGTGTTGATTTCAAATGGTAAATTGACCCGGCTTATAAACAGGGCGGGCTTATATTCGAGGCAGGTTTATATTTTTTTCATCTCCTTTATCAGCTGTATATCTCTTTGATTCAAAGAGCAGTTTGCCTAGAATGACTAGAATTCTTCTATAAATTATATAACAAGTTTCAGCGTTGTCTCTCTAAAGTGTTCCCAGCTGAAGGGGGTGATATATTGGCTTCATTTACATGAAGAAATCATGAAAATACAGAGGCGTCGGAAGCAAATCTTCATTGGGGGGGCCCAGGGGGGCCCAACCCAACCTGTCTTAAATATTGGCTTTCAATCATGAAAGTGCATATACACGCTCATATAGGAATTGTATAGAAAAGTGGTATTTGAGCCCCATTTAGTTATGAATGGGTGCCAGGCCCCAATGTCCCCACTTTTCCCTATGTGGGAAAGGTATGTTTTGGAAAGTTTGTGTATTACATCATAGGGTCTTGGTAAATTTTGGGGGGGCCCAAACATATTCAGGCCCCCCCCTCCTCTGTGATTGAGGGGGCCCGGGCCCCCCTGGCCCCCCCTTTTCCTACGCAACTGAAATATTTTAAGTAGAAGTGAAGTTATACCCCTATGATGAAAATGTATTGAGATTGTCTCTAATGACCCGGCTTGTATTCGGGGCCCGGCTTGTATAAGACCTAGTACCACTTCTGACCCGGCTTATAAGCGGGGCAGGCTTATATTCGGGGCCTGGCTTATAAATGGGGAAATACGGTACTTATACATGTACATATAAAAATACACTAAGGTTCCTGATATAGACCATACTTAGCTGTATGCTCAAGGCCTTCTAGAACAGTGGAAGCTTGATACATGTGTAATAAGCATTGCATATATAGAGAGCAATGTCAACCTCAGCCTATGCTATACATCCATGTGTACATACAATATGGTGATTGGAGTAAGCCGAGGCATTTCTTATAATTTACCCCTATTGGTGGATCTACCGGG
Source organism: Harmothoe impar (assembly GCA_947462335.1). Taxonomy (NCBI): domain Eukaryota; kingdom Metazoa; phylum Annelida; class Polychaeta; order Phyllodocida; family Polynoidae; genus Harmothoe; species Harmothoe impar. The sequence goes on along the minus strand of OX381718.1, from coordinate 17,235,700 downwards.
AAGTCTCTAACTGCGTACTCCTACACCGGGATCCTATACCATACCGTCGGCATTTATAAACCGCCGAGTTTCAATTGAATGCCCATCTTGCACGAACTGTCAAATGTAGTTAGCACCTGCGGTAGGCGGGGGGGGGGGGATCTTGAAGTACATCTTACAATAGATACAAATAGATCTTGAAAAATATGTTCCATTGATAAACAGTACCCTCTTCACAAGGACGCTCCATAATATCAGAAACTGATCCTAAAGTATGCACCCACCCAGGTCAATACAATATTAACAACGTCATGGAACCTTCCACCTCACTCTGTGCTATGAAATGAACTCCTAAATCAATATGGTAAGGGAGCGGTCACTTTTTAACAACAGGGGGATTGGTGGATTTGGGGGGGGGGGGGCAAAAAGATTTGGAATCCTAGTGGGGGAGGCAAAAAAATTGCACCCCTTTTTGAGCGAAAAAGCCTGCGCCTTAATATAGCCCAAAGGGGTCGGCCGCGCTCAATTTCAACCTGCTTGTGGGGGGACAAAAAAATTTAGACCCCTCCCGCAGGGACACCACCCCAAAAGAAAAGATCCGCTCGCATGAAAATTCACAACTCCCCCCACATGTTGTTAAAAAATGTGCGCTCCCTAACTTCAGCATGCTGCTACCACACCGGTCACCGCAGTGAATGCGTCCACAGTCTATTTAAAACTTTTTTTCATTAAGGCACACAATTGACCCTATGAATAAATATACGCCCAGCTACTGGGAGATATTCATGAATGTATTCATGTAAACTGATGGTGCCGAGCGATAATACATGCAATGAAGCTCCTCAGTGCCAAGGCTGCTCTATGGGATCTCTATAGGGATGTAGCAGGGAGACTCTAGTGCACTGATGGTGGGGGTCCATGGGGGTCAAGCTGGCCGTCCTGTGGGTGCGTCCATTACTTAAGCTGGTACTGGTGAGATAAGCATTGATAACAGCGGTCACATGGGTACAAGCCGTTACATAATCATTAATGTACCCTAAGAATTCCGCAGTGATTGTAAGGGATTAGTTCATTGGTCTAAAATGTATTGCGCTAGTGGCCTATAAAATGAGGTCCTGAAAAACAGCCCAAATTCTGATTTTCTGATTCAGATTATGAAAGCTCGTAGTGGCTTCATCGGAAATCCAGATATTAATCTCCCATATACAAGACTAGCAAAGTCTCTGGTAATGTTCACAAATGAGGTCACCAATTTTGGGATATTTTTCACCCCCATCCGCCACCTACCAAACTCAATCGTTTTGGAGAATTTCGCCAATGGAAATGCATAGATCCCCAGTAAAGGTTTGTAACAACACACAATGACCAGCCAGCCCCCCCTCCCTACAAACCCCTAGCTGGTGAGATAATTTGTAAATTCACTCATGCAAGAGGGCGACACCGTCTTCCAGGGGACAAGATGGTGGCCACTGTAAGAGCACCCGCCAAAGTGGTATAGCTCATCAGGCTGTGAGGAATGGCGGCACAATGCGCTGGTTCCCCGCCATCTGCCTAACAAGGTTAGGTACCTGCTAATGGCGTGACGTCACAACAAGCAGCCTGTGACGTAAGGACGCATGTTAGCCTACATTCACAGAGATCCGTCTATTTAGGTGTCGTGTGAAGCCAAACACGGGCAGTTTGTTCCTGTGTGTAGGATATAGGGTAGACCGCCCATGAGATGACCAAATTCGCCAGAGAACCCTGTAACCTAGATTTTGAGAAGGTCTCTTTTATAGAAAGAAATGTTCTTTTCCCACCAGGATAGGCTGATTATATTCGTAAGACATTTGAGAATGTGATGAATTAGATTTAAATATTGAATTAGATCAGATATTCATTGAATGATCCTCTTAGAAATATCAGACCTGTTCTGCTGGATTTGGTACCATGACCCAACCACCCTGTACCATGACCTAACCACTCTCATGACAGACCTATTGAAAGGACTGATTTAAGAGCTAAACTTTCACAGGTCCCAGTACCAAATCCTCGATGGTGTAGTGGTAGGGTGTATGACTCGCACTCAGGAGATCCTTGGTTCTAATCCCAGTCCAGCCATGTAGCACGTTTTTGACCATACATAAAGTACCAATATGACTGAGAACAGGGAAATAATATTCATTTTCCATTCTAACAGTATTTGAAATTACTAGTCTGTGGAGGTTGAGTGTATGTCATATGGAGCATTACAAAAAACATGGAGATCCACATGCTCAGAGTGATTGCAACCATATGTCTCACTGGTTGCCTCATGGTCCAGTGGGTGGTTATCTTATGGTACCACTCTATTGTTGACAATACATTGGTAAAATATCCTTATAAATTCAGATATTTCAAACGATAGAATTCACATCATGTGGAGGAGAGTCTACCTGTCATAAAAAAACCTGTGTTGCAATGATAGGTCAAATATTGGATGTTAGCTGCAGGTTGTAAAAGGTATGTTTTTTATAAATCTACATTGTAAACAACAGCAAATACACCTAGAACATCTCAGGTTTGATCCCTTATAATTATGAGATGGTAGAAATAATCTTTTGAAAATGTAACTGCAGGTTGTGATGTATAAGTACCCCTTACAACATATCTGTATAATTGAAAATGTGTAAAGGTCCTATAACACACGAATAAATGGTAGCATCTGTGGTCTACTCATGGTACCAATAGACCAGCTAGTCATCTCATGGGCGGTCTACCCTACACAATCTTTAAACTCAAGATGGGGTAGACAGTTTACCAGTGTTCCCGAAAACATGCCGGACACCGGCTATAGCCGGCTAAAAGGCCGCTGGACCGGCTGAACTGGTCCTACTGCCGGTCCAGATGACTGGCTGGATTTTGGGCTAAATGTCAGTTTTTACGGTTTGTAAATCGGACCATTATTAAGGTTTATAGAGGGAAACACATTTTGCATTAACATTTTGAATATCAATACTCAAAATTCTACATATTGCAATATTTCAATGGGAATATGCAGGAAAGCATATTTATTTAATTTTAACTCTTGCATTATACATCTTTTTATTAGATATGAAAATTGCCCTCTGGTATCCGGGCCTGCAAAAATTAACCCAGGCCTGCAAAAAAATAGATCTGCAGGACCGAATGTCCTACATGTCGAAAAGGTTTTGGGAAGACTGGTTTAGGTGTGTGTGTTTTTTTCTTTTGGTAAAGGTCTAACGCTTAAAACATTACATGTAACCTACTGTATCGTTGTAAGAAACCATCTAGAGGCTCATAAATCCCAGTCACACATTCCTGGGGACCCTCTGCACTAGTAACAAGACAAAGCCTTATCTATACTTTGAGATTGGAGGATGATTATGTATTGCAATTTAAGGACGGCATGATGCCTTTGGTCGTCATGATGCATGAATGCAGCCCTGGAGAGTAACTCGCCAGTGCTGCATTCAAACACCATTCCGACCTTATGAGGGTGAGACACTCCAATGCAGCACCGGCGAGTTACTTGCTGGGCAGCAGCTGGGGGCTGCATTGGGGAATCATGACGACAAATGTCATCTTTTAGCGACATGCGTCCTTAAAGGGTTAAAGAGGTGGCTACCTGTGTCGAACGTGCTGGAAGGCGCAGCGGCGGAAAACTACAGTTTCTCAACATGTCACCACACACACAGAAACACATTAAACACAGAGACAGAACAACTGTTTCGAGTTATGAAACATCAGTGGTGCACTGACTACTCTCTACATGTATACACTAATGATTGAATATGCCCTGAACGTCCATCTTCAAACTGCTACAAACGCCATTAAGTATACTCCAGATATTCATGATTCATAGCACGATACAAGCACATAACTCTGAGGCTGAGGCGTGGTCCTGGACACATATCTGACCATACCCATATCCATTGCATGTATACATTATACATATACAAGTGTGTATATATACTCGGCCAGGTATCGATTCAACACGTCAGCAACATGGCGTTATGAAGAGCTACTATATGCAGTAGGCGTGCAGTGTGGGTTCTGTTTATGGAGCTGGGTATTGGCAATAGGCTCACGGCCAGGTATGTGTGGACCGAGTTAGACTGGGCTACACGGGCATCAACTGAGTTGAGGGTTCCAGTGCAGTGTAGGTAGTTACGAGACTAGCACATCCTGGTACCTCAGGTAGTCGGGGGCCAAACCCCATCTCCTTATCAGGCTAATCCCCTCTCCTCACACCTAGAACAAAGGTGCTGATAAGAAATTCTCCCATGATGCACTGCTCTGGAGTCGGGGGCCTAACCACAATGTAATGCTCTGAGCCAAGATGGCGGCCCCCATAGCCTAATGCGAAAGTTGGGTTAAATGGGGGTCCGGGCGCTGAGCTCCCCAACCAGAACCAAATGGCGCCAAACACAACTGTAGCCCTTACCACAATTTCTATATATCTAATATGTAAGCGTCAGTAGACATGACATCTCCCCCCCCCCCCCCCCCCGGTCCCCTCATGATGGAGGGGATGGGGGACTCTGGTGTCATCTGTTTTCACGTTGTACTGTGGGAAAAGAGAGGACGACCTGAAATATCTACTCCACTGCACCACACGCTTCTTACAGTTAGATTTTATTATATGGTCAATTTTCCTTATTTTCAATGTATTTTGGGTATTGGGTGAAATGTGTGAATGTCCAGGACAAGATAATGAAAACTGAGGTTATTGCTGATTGTCAGGGGTGGACGTTTTATACTGGAAACTATGGGAATAGGAAAATAATTCTCAATGTACGTAAGGTATGAAGCTACAAAATAACTACTTGGTTACCATGAATCTACTTGGCTGACTTGAATTCAGCAATTATGTTATAACTGAGTAAGCTCATCAAAGTCCTACCTGTTGTTTCAGAAATTCGGTTTATCCCTGTGGTACCTTTCATTTCAGAAATTTTAATTCGGCAAGTCTGGAATTTGTATATATCTTTGAAATAAATTGTAACCGAAATCCTCTGACTTTCAGGCTAGTTCTTCAAAAGGTGGACCCTTCATACAATTGACGGCCTTAGACCCCCACATCTCCATCTCTCGATACAGAGGTATAGTTGATGCCCATCCTTCCTGGTGGCACTTTAAAAGGCACACTCGTCTAATGCTAAACTGTTGTCGATCATACTAATCAAACAACTTTTCCTTTCCACATCTTTTCCCATTTAATTTCAAATTTTCCTCCCACAGTTCCTTTGCGACCTTTGATTTGAGGTGCTTGTTCACACGATGATTTAAGATGTCTACCTGATCTATTGAATCGATGATTTCGCTTATCAATTTTGATGTGGTAAACCTATTGAAGAAACGAATAATTGTGACATGCCTGTCTTAATATAATATGAATATAATAGATGGAATTTGCTCATGCATATTTGTTAGAGAGAGGCGCAACTTTATTGTGGATGTCGTAGTGTCTTTGATATTCGCCTGAGGGTCAGACGGGACAGGTTTGGTGAAAAGTGAGAGTCAGCCAAGGTCGCCCAAACCGCACTCCTTCCATAGTCAAGCATTGTCTCACTATGGAGAATAGCATTGTTACGCTGGAGGAGCTACTATATAGTTCGACAATGCTGGACTGACCTTCCACAGAGTATAACTGTGCCTAATTTTCTAGCATTGACAGACTCGGAAAAGAGAGTCCAACTTTGGTGGACTTCCTTCCTGTCTGCCAATGCTGGACTCTCCTTCTAGAGTTCAGCATAAGGCCTAGTCAGGCAATGCTTGACTCTAGAGGAAGTGTCTACCCTGGAAAGTGTGTAGCTTTGGCGACATTGGTTGACTGTCACTTTTCTCTCTATGTGTACGTCTAATTTCAAATGGGAATTACGCCGCTGGATGCATGCACTGATACTGATGTTCTCTCACTATCACATCAATAAATGTTGCTACTTAGGCATAATCCCTTAAGGATGCATGTCGCTAAAAGTTGACATTTCTCGCCATGATGCACCAATATAACTCGCGGGTGCTGCATTGATGCATCATGCTGACCCTTCGGGAGTGTCTCAACTTCAGGGGCGTGGCAAAGTAGGGGGGACTAAGGGGTATTTTGACCCTTTTGACCCCTATTTACTTGACCTTTTTGATTTGACATTTTTTGGGGTTGGTTAAAGATGGGGGGGGGGGTAAGCCCCCCCCCTGCTACGCCCCTGGAGTCTCAACCCTGTGGGGTCGGCATGATGCTAGAATGCAGCACTGGTGAGTTACTCACCAGGGCTGCATTCATGCATCATGACGACCAAGGGCATGATGCATTAAAGGGTTGATAGGCACATCCATATTTCCTAGAGTATCTCGCGTGCATGGACTGGACTGGATTCTATGCCACCTCTAACCCAGATACACAATGGCTATTCATATATAATGCAATCATTTCATACCTAGATATCTATTGTCCTGTCAAAACTATCACCATAAAGAAAATGTCAGAACCTTGGGTCACTCCGGAAACCATAGAGCTAATAAATGACAGGTCAAACATGCTCCAAGAACAGCGGGTCACCAAAGACCAAGCTCTCTTAAAAGCAGTCCATAAACTAAAAAATCGCATTCAAAGGCAGTTGGAAAATGCAGAAGGAGAATTTGTCATCACCACCCTGGAAAGGTCCGAGGGAGACCCATCCAAATTTTGGCGAGAGGTAAACCAACTTGTTAATCCGGTCACAAAAAATCTCACTATTCAACTAACTAATGAACTAACAGGCGAAATTATCGCCATAGAAGAAACTGCCACATACATCAATAACTATTTTGCTAATATCGGCCAAGACCTATTCAGCAAACTACCACCGACAGGCATAGACATACCTGACCCGGTAATAGACGAGGCTGAAGATGAAAATGACCTAGATTTGAATGAGTTAGTCAATGGGGACCTGGTTCTGACACTGATAAGAAAAGTTAATATCGACAAGTCATGTGGCTTGGACGGTGTTAACACCAAAGTACTCAAAGATGCAATGCTGTTCTTATGGCGGGAAATGACTTTAATTTTTAAGAATTCCCTCAATGAAGGTATTTTCCCTGCATCCTGGTCATGTGGATTGCTCGTCCCGATCCCCAAGAAGGGAAATCTCAGTCACATAAAGAACTGGCGTCCAATTACGCTCTTACCACTGCCGGGCAAGCTTTTGGAAAAGATAGTACACAAGGTCCTATCTGACTTCCTGGAAAATGAGGCACTTTTGAGTAAAAAACAGTTTGGCTTTAGAAAGGACAAAAGCACAAGTGACGCCGTCTTTAGTGTGGTGAGTGACCTCTTTGAGGCACGGGATGATGGGAAGATAACTGCTGCCTGCTACATAGACTTCTATAAAGCCTTTGACAGTGTCCACCACCCTACCCTAATAAACAAAATTGCATCTCTAAATTTACACAGGAAATTAAAAAAATGGCTTATGGAATATCTGGCTCACCGATCGCACTGTACAATAGCTAATGGCAAAAAATCACAAAGTTCTCCAGTTAATTTTGGTGTCCCTCAAGGCTCAATTTTAGGCCCCCTCCTCTTTATCCTGTTCATTAATGACCTGTCTGACTGCATCAAGAATTGCAAATTTTCCATGTACGCCGACGATATAGTGATATACGTCAGCGCGCAAACGCATATTGAAGCAACTAGGCTGCTACAGGAGGATATCGACAGAGTAGGCTTATGGTGCCTATCGAATGGCATGACTGTGAATGCCCAGAAAAGCATGTGCATGTTCTTTGGCTCAGACAATAAACTAAGTGCTGCTGGTGACCCTGTCATATTTCTCAACGGCGTAACCTTACCCACTTGCACGTCATACCCATATCTCGGTGTTGAGTTGGACAGCCGTCTATGTCTAACCCCCCACATAAATCGTGTCAAAAAGAGCCTAGGTAACAAAGTTTATAAACTCAGCAAGCTACGGAAAAACATGACTAACAAAATCAGCCTAGAAATTTATAAAGTTATGATTGTGCCAACTTTAGAATATTGTTCCTTTTATATAGGATGTGCCCACAGTGGGGAATTGCAAAAAATCCAAAGAATGCAGAACCATGCACTAAGAGTATGTCTGCGCCATAGAATACGTGCTATCAGTATTATTGACTTGCATGCCGAGGCAAACATAGAATTATTAGAGCGACGGCGCAAGCTTCAGCTACTCATGATAATGTGGAAGAAGGTGCAAGACGGCGAAGCCTTGGTGGTCCTTAATGTCCGCACACGGGGTGACCTAAAAATAAGGTTTAAAAAGCGTCGGGCAAAATCATGTTTCTACCAAAAGTCCCCCTATTATAGGGGTGTGTGCCTGTGGGACCTATTGGATAAAGATGTTCAAAAACTTAAATCAAGGGAAGCTTTCAAATGTGCCATAGACAAATTACCACTTGTGCTACCGCCAACTTGACATCATCAGCTAGCATACATAATGTATCACATTCTGACATACTTATTACTCATGCGTTCATGCTATAGTACATCAACACTCCATTGGTCATACACCTGAACTCGCCAAGAAATTTGTTAAGCACCACTATTAACCACATGGATTATTATTGTAAGGTAATAGTGGGCGCGCTGAAAAACGTTCCAGCACGGAACGATGTGTGCTAATAAAAAATCAATCAATCAATCAATATTGACACCTGTAATATCAACATCAAATCTAGACATTATGCCTCTCTGAATTGACTTGATTGAAAAATTATCAAATCTACTTTTTGGAAAATTTTGAAGAAAGAAATATTAAGGAACTACTGGACTCCTTCTGGAAGCACAAGTGGGCGTTTATGGATATAGTTGTGGACAAGTCGTTAATTTGAAATACTGATGTAGTCATCATTAAGCATTAACAAAAGGTAAACTGCAAATTAAAGGTTATTAGTGGTAAAAGAAAAAATGAAGACCGCTTGAACACTCTCTTTGATGATTCCTAACCCTTTTAGTCAAGCAGAGTATTTCAATGCATTACATCATTTTGCCATCATACTGCATTAATGCAGCACTGACGAGCTATTCGCTGATGATGCATTCATGCATCATGGCGATCTTACAGGGCTGATGCACCAGAGAGTGAATGATGCATCAATGATGTATCACATGAATGCAGTGCCAACGAGGTACTCACCAGTGCTGGTTGCTGTATCATGGCGACAGATGGACACGAAGCCTTGATGCATGATGCCGTCCTCAAAGACTTAATTTAATCCTTTAAGGACGGCATAGTGCTTTAATGCATCATTCTCTTGGTCATCATGATGCATGAATGCAGCAAGGCGAGTAACTCGCCAGTGCTGCATTCAAGCATCATGCTGACCCTATTGAGGCACTCTTGAATGGTCGGCATGATGCACTAATGCAGCACCGGCAAGCTTCTCGCCGGGGCTGCATTGATGCATGATTACCACAAATGTCACCTCTTAGCGACACATGTCCTTAAAGAGTCATGGTGACATTTGCCTGTTTCTTAATGATGATACAAGTTGGTCTGGTTACTAAGTGATAAATTCTCTGAGGTTAATTTTGTCATCGTAAAGATGGTTCCACCAATAGGTCAAGTCAGTGATAGCTCTGATGTGTTTTGAAGTCTCTCACTAGTCACTTTCATGTGGAGTATGCATGCTTAACTCAAAGTGTAAGATTTGATGAAGACTTATCTAAATCTGTTTTGAATTGCATGGGACGATAGACATCTTAGAACACAAAGGTACACTCTAAGAACAGTGTGTTGCGGGAACATGCATTCATAAAGAATATCACACACAAATTTACAACACAGGAAAAGGTTTGTAGTGTGTACTGCATTACAGAAAAAAGTGTGTTAAGGGCACTCCAAATAATATCCTTGTTTCTCATCACCAAGCCCTGACAAAAATGATGAGGGTGCTTCTTTTTTTTTCTTTTTGGCTGGTGACCAAATGGGTGGGTAAAAATGGATTTTTGACAAGCTAAATTCATATCTCAGCAATAAGTATGTTATGGATTAGCAAGTGTTGTAAATATGCATATTTGCCCTAGCTCATTGGATCCGCAACACTGTAAGCTTTCATTTGATACCAAATGTGCCCATATTATCCCATGTTTAAGTATGTTTTCCACTGAAAATTGCACACACAAAAAAAGATGCGCGCGGTGATGAGAAACAAGTATATTATTTGGAGTGGCCTAAAAGTGGCTGCAATAAAGCGTGTTTAAAAGTGTGTAAATGTAACACACTGTTCTTAGAGTGTAAATTTATGGGAGGATCTGTTTAGGCGACGTTCTCATTGTTAACCTCAGATTTCTGACCATGTTGACTAAAACACACCATCGTTACTGCACCTGGTTAATCACCTTGCCTTTCTTTACTAATTGCCTTTGGACCATCGCCAACATGACGTTTCCAATGTGGAGACTTGGCATGCACATGGTTTCTTATCATGCGATTGCCACTCCAGGATATCGCCACCCAACCCCTTTTCCCTGCCCCATTTGAAAAGTGGAAGAAAAACAATTGTCCCTATAAAAGCATTGAATGATACAGTACCAGATATGCCACTTTTCCTCCGTTTGCAGGAATTCCTAGGTTTTGGCTGGAATTTCTGTATTGAGTTATGCTAATATCCTACAGGAAATTTACCAAAATTGTAGGATTTGCTACTTTTTTTCGATCATTGAGTGGCAACTCTGATGATACAAACTTACCCCTCAAATGCCTGTATTCCCAATTTAACTTGAAGCAATTCCTGCTGAACATATCATGAAGGTCAACCCTGTTCTAGTGGACAAGAGACTTGTACTGAAACCCCACAGGTTTGTGTGTCTTCTAGCAAGGAATCAATATTACCACAGTGAAAGGAATGCTGGTCTGTAAATCGAGATAGATAAAGTCACTATTATGAGGTGTTCCAGAACAAAAGTGTCTCCCTCCAGTGACTATACGTCCTAAAACGAGAAACTCCTTTACATATGGAGCATCTCCCCCCACATCTCTCCACTCTCCTAACAGAGGCAGAATGACTTGCAGCAGTGCTTATCACCTGAGCTGCTGCCCAAAGATCTGTTTGGAGAGTGCTGGTGCAACCCCCCCGACCCGAGCAGGTCCTATCGCAGGCGTCCACGGGCGAGCAGCTCAGGGTGAGTTAGTGCCGTTTACACCCCTTCCTACCCCTCCTGCCGCATGTCTTACAGTGTGACCATTCAACCATAGAAGGTGCAAGCAGTTCCTGATGTAGTTTAAGTCTAGTCGGTAGCGTCACCATCTTGTGTCAGACACCCTACAGAAGGTGATGAGGATCCCACACAAGCCCCCAGTAAATTCACCAAACTGGTGCAGCTTGCATTGCAAAATCAATCTCTGGCATAAAGAAGGTCTGGGAAGGGCGCTACCCAGTGTGCACATGTCAGAAAAGCAGCCATTAATAATTGCTTGAGCCCTATAGAGAATAGGCAGGGCTTAATAATCGCTTAATATCAATATCTTACTTTCTCTAAGACCCAACCACATGAAGTCAGACGCAGCACATCCAGCCTTGAACCTTCGCCTCCCTATTAGGGGCTTGAACAGCTGTTTAGCATTCAAATGTAACATTTGCCCCCTCTACAGTCAATAGGTGGGACTAATAGCCCCTGATCCCAGTCCAATATTGTTGACACCTGTGTCTACATGGTTCTCTGTGGTTCAATACTCTATATGATAAGTACTTTTTAAAATTAGTTTTATATTGATATTGCCTTTAAAGCACATGTCTCGAATCTTACATGAAGGCCGAAATACCTATTCCTCAAGCTGGCCCCAACTCGTCCTCGGATGCGTCCGAGCGACATCGCTGCTTAAGTGCTATCTAAGCTTAGGGGCCATGACTGCGCCACTCCCCTTGTATATTAGGGGGATCCCTACGCAGAACCCATCCACACTTTTAAAATCACAGCACCAAGTTTGCTAGAACTACCTCCCCATCAAACTTTAGTGCCAGCGATGACGTTCGCTCGGGTACAGAGGTTAAGGTGGTGCCAGCTTGACCTATCCCCAACCCAGTTAAATGCCTCTAAGGGGCACCATTGTCGTTGCAATTCACAAGCAGACTTCTGCTCAGACTATTATTTGATAGAGTCAGGTCTGAAACTGCAGGACCTCCTCCTGGGTGGATGAATGGACTGCTCCAGTGCCTGGCAGGGTAGGGGTGGGTGTGTGTGAGGGTATAGGGTGTGGAGGCGGTATAGGGCTTAACACTGCTGCGTGGGGTGTGGCATTGAGGGCTGGGGCTATGGGCACTGGAGTGAATAGTAGCTTTACATGTTGTGGTGTAGGCTGACAGGCTGTACATGCTCTGTGTAGGCGGTGGGAGTGGGGGGAGTGGGGGTTGTATAGGGTGTATTGGACGTGGGGATCTCCTAATGGGTAGTGGTAGTATAGTAATAGTAGTAGTATAATGACATGGGGATGGGGACCATTATCCTTCCTATATACTTATATACAGGGTTGTATAACCATATTGGGTGGCTATATAATGACTGTGTATATAAGTGGTAGGCATGGAATTCTTCCGGTCGCCACATCCCCGTGTTTTCTGAAGGCCAAAATGTCACCCCTCTGATTTGTACAGATCCAATGAGAAAATATTTTAGCATTAATAGGGGGCAGGACTCTGAAGGGCCGCCTATACCATGCACATTATCACCCCAAAGAATAGATTTTGACTGCTTCTTTTTTCTTCAAAACCCAGCCCCATGCCTGAAGTGTAGGTAGGAGTGTAGTGTATAAGGTAAGGAAGGATAACCCATAGTGGCAGTAAAGATGAAGCCAGGTAGGTAAGGGGTAGTAGTATACACTGGGGTTAAATAATCTATAGGGGGTGGCTATATATATGTGACAGGTGCACAACTCTAGCTAACTCTCACTAGCTAGCGGTAGAGTGGGTGGCTGTATATAGCACAGTATGGTACATACTATAGTACATTTGAATCAATGTAATAATAATAAAGGGGTGTAGAAACACCCCTCGCTATTTGTAGGATAGAGCATCTCCATTATAACTCCCCATGCTTCTATATCAATAGTGGCATTATTGGTCTACTGTAAACGTATATATTTTCGCACATGAATATTTTCGTGAATTGACTGCAAAATGCACTTTCACGTGTATTTGAATTCGTGAATTTTGCAGTATAGTAGTTGTATGACTACACTGGATGAATATTCGCTCTACATATTTTCACGATTTTAAAATTTGCGAAAATCACGAAAATATGTACAGTGCGAAATAACATACGTTTACAGTATGCAGTAGTTCAAATGTATCTAAAATACAGCCACCCATAGTGGGTAGGGGTGAGAGGTAGATGTCCTTATACAGACCTATATACCTCCAGGGTATTGGGTGGTGGGGGGTTGCTCAGTGGCTGGGGGTATATGTTGGGTATTAAGGGTCTTTACTGCAGACAGTGGGGCAGCCCTGGAGGAGTGTGTACCCGGGGTTGTGCTGCTCACTGCAGTATTTACACAACATGTGGCAGTCTATACACAGCTTTGTAGGCACCATGTCACAGTATGCTAAGGGGCTTTAGTGACATGGTGTAGGGTGTGGGGGTACAGGTTGGTAGGAGCTGTTAAGGCTTTAGGTTACTTGTCAACATAATGGGTGGGGGTTAGCTAGGCATGGCTTATCTCTACACTGTGGGGTAGGTAGGCATGTAGTGGTGTGTGGCTGTGGGTTTAAGGATAATGGCGATGGGTGCTATCTCAGGCCCCCTGGTGCTATCATGGTGGGGAAGATAACCAAGTACAAAATGCAAAATGTAATACAAGCATGGTATTGCGATTTGAAGATCATACTTCCTTGTTGTCCCAGCAACACTGATATTATAAAAACCTCAAATTTATTTTGCAACCCCCACGGTGGACCTTGGTTGTCACAATGCTGACCTAAGGTGTTGGTTCTGCTTTACAGATTTACAGTGTACTGGCTAGATATCTACACCATATACTTAGTAATAAATTAGGTCCATAATACAATATGGAAATAGCGAGTGGGTGCCCTCATTTCCTTTATTGCTTACAGCTATACCCATATACTGGCCTTACAGTGTAAGTTACACTTACGCTTTTCTACAGCGAACAGAATCCCCTCTTCCTATACTACTATTAGCTGCCACTAGTTCAGCTTGAAATATATCCCTCACAACGTTTTTTCCCACAGATATCAAAGGGACAGAAAATTATACAAAGTTTGATAAATAAAAAAAATAAAAAAATAGAGCCATCGTGGAGCAGACTGTCTGCCTTTCCCGATGGCGCCAGACGTCCCAGAATCAAAAAGCAGGAATGTTTATCTCCCCAAACGGCAGCGGATATATTAAATTCCAACTGCTACAGGCATTTGGTGGCTTCAGTGTGCAGAGGGGTAGTATTCCTGTGTGGACCCAAGGTTATGCTGCCCCCAGTGTATAGGAACCCTACAGTGTACAGAGGGGTGGTAGCCCTGTGTGGACCCAAGGTTAGAGCTAGTATTACTGATCGACATTACCAACATTGTTATAACCTTAGCCCGTTGATATAACCATAATCCATATGTAATAATTAGGAAAAATATTATTTTAAGGAAAAAGATCATCTTGGCTAGGGAAATGATTTTTTTAAATGAAACAAAAGTACACAATGTTGTGCCACTTGGCGCAGCATACAATATGAGTTATTATGCTGCCCCCAGTGTATAGGAACCCTACAGTGTACAGAAGGGTAGTATTCCTGTGTGGACCCAAGGTTATGCTGCCGCCAGTGTATAGGAACCCTGCAGTGTACAGAGGGGTGGTAGCCCTGTGTGGACCCAAGGTTTTGCTGCCCCCGGTGTATAGGAACCCCTGCAGTGTACAGAGGGGTAGTAGTTCTATTTGGACCCAAGGTTAGAGCTAGTATTACTGATCGACATTACCAACATTGTTATAACCGTAGCCCGTTGATATAACCATAATCCATATGTAACAATCAGAAAAAAACATTATTTTAAGGAAAAATATCATCTTGGCTAGGGAAATGATTTTTTTAAATGAAACAAAAGTATACAGTGTTGTGCCACTTGGCGCAGCATATAATATGAGTTATTGTTGCTGGCAGTGGGCTGTTCAAAGGCAGCCCCTCCGTTATCTGGATGCCCCAGAGTGGGACGCTATCGTGTGCCCACTGGCTCAGAAACACACTCAGATGATGACAGAACCAGCAGCAGGGGAGGTTTTATCATTATTATCCTTCTTCATTTTTGCTCAAATCCACTCGGAAAATATTTTCAAAGGCCTCGGTACTGAAACTTTAATCAAAGCTATGGATATGCTTGTCTTGTAGCTTAGCTATTTTGTGTGGGATGTTTTTGGAGTGCTGCTGGGAGTTATATTGTGGGAAGGTATGGGCTGTTAGAGTTGTATGTATGGGTAGGGATGAAATAAATGTATTTTGACAGACATTCTATACCTCAAGTTAACTCCACAACAATGGTCTGCTGATATCCTATCTTATCACTCTGTGAACATGGCCTCTGTCACTTATTATCATGGCACAGCGATATGATCAAAGAGATCATGTTCATATTATTGTACCATGAAGTTGCTTGAAGGTATATCAAGGTGAAGATAGATCTATATCCAAAATAATAGCTCTTTTGTTCAGTTAGCTTTGAATAACACAAAAAACTGTAGATACGATGTCAGCACTTAAGGATATAGGGGTGTATTGTGAATGATTGCATCGACATATGGTAATTGACATAATGTTATTTGACAAAATGCATAGGGGTTAAGAGACTTAAGAGGGATGGGGGTGATGATGTTACGCTTGAATGGTCCCACACACCATATATCATATTTAAATGTTAGTTTTCTAATAGGAATGTGTCCCGTTGTAATAGCACCCCAGTGCACAAAGCCCAGCGCCAGAGGCATTATTAAGCGCTTATTGAGCTATACAGAGAATATGCAGGGCTTAATAAGATACACACTTAATAAGTGGTCTGTGCCCACTGGGACCAGGGGTAAAGGCCCGACCAAATTAACCCGTTAAGGACAACAGTTGTTGCATCAATGTATCAATGCAGCCCTGGTAAGTAACTCGCCGGCGCTGCATTGGTGCATCATGCTGACCCTTCGGGAGTGTCTCAAACCCGTAGGCTTGGCATGATGCATGAATGCAGTGCTGGTGAGTTACTCGCCAGAGCTGCATTCAGATTAAAGAGCGCATCACAACAATATGGTAGGTATATCGTGTAGATTAGTACCTACCGCTGATGAAGTCGACATCAGCCAACATCTTTCACTCTCCAAGCACATCCCACGACGACCAAGCATGCCACATCATGACCTCATCATGACTGGAACCCGCTAGGAGACAGTCAATTGATACCCCATTTTGGCCCTCAACACACATCCCTTTGCCTTCCACCTTTTCAGGAGGTGGTGGCAACCGACCAATCAGAGCACGTATTGACATTCAGCCCGGTTGGGTTGCCTACCACCCTTACGACCCCCTTTCCCTCCCTTCCCACAACCCCGACAGTCCTCCCTTTCCGGATTTGTGTTTGCCGGAATTCAATTTGACGTCGTTAGGTGGGTTGACGACCGACAGTGGTCCGCCCCCTGTACGCTAGGTGGAGCCACCATCGGGCACCCCCTTAACCCTTTAAGGGCTTGATGCTGCTTAAATGCAGTATGCCTTTTGTCGTCATGATGCATGAAGGCTGCCTTCGCGAGTTCTTCACCGGGGCTGCATTCATGCATCATGACGACCCGTTGCGAGTGTATCAACCCCGTGGTATCGGCATGGTGCACCAATCCCAGCACTAGCGAAGGTACCCAGGGCTTCACTCGTGCATCATGACGACAAGGGCCACAATCCACCAAAGCAATATGCGGCCCTTAAAGGGTTAACCCATGGACTGAGGAGCAGGCTGTCACGTGACCAGCTGGAAATGAGGGGGCCTTACAGGGTCTCCTCCCCCACCTCCCACCACTAGGGGGGTAGACCCCTAAAATCGACATGGCGACGATGCATTTTCTTAAAATAGACGTGCGGCATGAGGCCTAGTGACATGTGACATGAGGCTTAAAAGGGTTAGTGGGGTAACAAGGGGCATGGACATCTCTGAAATAGACATGGGACAAGAGCATTATTAAGCAGCATAGACATGGGACATGACCATTTTTTTAAATCGACACACGACATGTGGACCCCCATCTATACCCTCACCACTAGGGGTAAGGGGGTGGGGAGATTGGGGGGCATTCAGGGCCCCGGTCGTTAGACCCCGTATGCTCCATACCGGGCTTATGTAAACGGGTGAAAATAAAGCTTCCGTAAGTGACACTCTGGATGTAAATCGTGCGGCAATGTTCTGGGGGCCACTACATCACAGCCGTTTGAATACCGCTCCCATATGCCATAGATAACCCCCACCGACCCATAACACTACCCCAACCTCTCCTTTACACCCCCTCACTGGCCCCCACCCACCCCCTGGCTGCTTCCTTAGACCCTGGAGGAGCTGATGCTCCTACTGCTCGTTATCAGGTTAGACTAGTGGAAATGGAGAACTAGATGTGTGGAGGCTGGACAGGATATGCAGCAGCAATGGACTCCAGGTGGTCCTCCAGTGGGTATTCATGATGTTTAAGGCACCACACAGCAGCATCCCTGGGGGGCTGGGGGTGTGGTGGGGAGGGGTGGGACGTCGGTGGTCTCTCCATAGGGAAGAGCAGGATGGGGGTGGGGAGGGGGGTTGTTGTCAGCAAAACCCTGCCTGCCATTTCCATCAGACTATGGTGTCATTACTCTGGGTTTTGTATTCTATCATTAAAAATTTCACCACAGCACATTTAACTCAAAACATGTGTTTAGATTTCCCTGGCTCTATATTTTAATCCAGAAAAGTAATCATTAGAACAGAAGAACATATGAGACTTGTGAAACCATCTCAATTTTGAGGCCTCGGTAAAATTCAATATTAGGCAAAAAAAAAAGAAGGTTTGTTTCAGGTAACATGGTCAGAATTTCTAGGGTAGGTAGGTCGGATATATATATATTTTTAAAACATAGATAGAACCAGGAATGAGTCGTGAATCAACAAATCGACTCGCGACTCACCAGAATGATTCAATAATTTCTCTATTGACTAGGAATATCAAGAAGTTATTGCATATTCCTCTCAAAAAGCCATTTTCTGAAGTTAATCAATTATTCAGGCCTCTGAGGTCACTGGGAGCTTGTTTTTCTTGAAAGAATTTGTAAAAATTGAGAAAAATAAACAATAAAAATCAAAAAAAAAAAAAAATCTCCAAAATTGGGAAAAAAATGCTAGGGTCGGCCCTTTTTTGAATCTAGGGTCGGGTTGCCTGAAACACACCTCTTTTTTTTTTGGCCTAAGCACTAATGAACCTGAAGCACTGTGGCTATTGGTTACAGGGTGAGTGGTTCCATTCCCACTGGGGGCAGCACATGTATATGGTTGCCCCCTGATGCTATACCAAAGGCTCAGCACAACCTTCTGGTCGCCAAGGGAGGTCCAGGAAGGTCATACACCAGCCCAGGGCCATTCTACACTGGACCTCTGAGCCTGCTCTGTTGGCACCACACCCTGTTTGATGTGCCCAGCAGCATGCCACAGGCGACCAGAGGGTGGGTGGAGTAGGTGGGTGGACATCTTGGTTGTGTCTTCAGGGCACACCTCACCCGAGTGGCTGTCTCAAATTAGTTTGACAATCGGGGTGAAGCTTGAGAATCTAGGTGGTGGGTTGGCTGGGTGATACCCACCTCCCTCCTCCATCCCCACAGCCCCCCCACCCCAACCCTCAGCAGGTCTTATCCCACACTTGGTAAGAATACAGAACAGACGCCCACGCCTTCTTACGGGTCAACGGTTAACCCTCTAAAGACGCATGTCGCTGAAATATGACATTTTTCATCATGATGCACCAATACAGCCCGGCGAGTAACTTGTCGGTGATGCATCATGCTGACCCTTCGGAAGTGTCTGAACCCTGTAGCGTAGGCATGATACTTGAATGCAGCCCTGGTGAACTCGCCAGGGCTGCATTTATGCATCATGACGACCAACCGCATGATGCATTAGCGTATCATGCCATGCTTAAAGGGTTAACCGACACCGCGGCCCGAAGGTCTGCAGGAGTCCACACGAGTGGTGTAAATCTCCCTGTTATCTCATGCAGGAGGTGACCACACTGACAGCCGAAACAAGATTTGTGTCAAGCAAGACAGTTCTCTTCTGGAAGAATGCATCTCAAAACGTGTCTGCCCTTCCTAAAATGTGATATCGCCAAGAAAAAGGGCCATCCTCTCCAGGATATTGATATTAACAATAGGTTATGTAGTTGATCCTTGTGAGATGATGTGTTACTTGTTGTATACATGTATACTTTAGTCAGAATCCCATGTTATATAGTGGTAAGGCCAAATAAAAAAAAAGGTGTGTTTCAGGTTACCCGACCCTACCAGCAAAACAGGGCCAACCCTAGACATTTTTGTGCAATTTTGAAAGAATATTTATATTTTGGGTCATTTTGAGGCTATTTAAGGGTCGATCTGATAGTTCACGAGTAGAGGCGGTCGTCTGCGACTCTGCATTGTAGTTCTTGAGCCGATTTCTAGGTACTTTTCAGGCTAAAGTAAAAAAAAAAACAATAAAAAAAACATGTAACCTGAAACACACCTTTTTTTTTTGCCTAATACTGAGAATTTGCCATTAGAAATAAATGATTTGCCATTAGAGATTCCAATATCATTCCTCAGACTCTGTACATGTACATTTAGAATCTGCAATTGGAATCTAGTAAAGGGAGATACAATTCCTGATATATCCTCTTTTATACTTGGGTAGGAATAGATAGGAGCCATTTGATCCATATATAATTCCCTTTATAAAAAAATTACCCCATATCATAGACTACCTATAGTACCAGAACACCCAATCGTCTATAATGATTTAAGCAGTGCACTGATTTTAACAATCATAGCACCCCCTTTCATTTATGGCAAGACCTTTAAACCGAGGATCTCCGGTGTGGTTCAGTGGAAATAAGATTTGGATCCCAGAGGGAGGATGTCTGTATGGGAACAGCCAATCACGAGGACTCGCTCCCGATTAATCACAAGGTTTTTGTAGCCAATCTAATCACGCGGGCCACGCCTAATCCTCGACTGCTGAATTTTACCCCCAAGGAAAAATGATCATTCGCGCAAAACGACCGGATAAAAGGTAAAACACTTCGATAAAGAGGCGTACTGATGGAATTATAGCATCTATGGGGCGGCGGGTGTCGATGAAAATGGAACAATATTCATCAATTTAACTAAAGGGTTACTGGCCACTAGTAGTATTTGGAATTTATCATTCATCCATATGCCTTAATTCTGGGTGTCTTGTACACTATGTATGGACATATGTTGAACATAAAATATCCCAACATTTTTTGGACACTTTTCCAGAGCAGATATAGGCCGATTTAAGGACAGTTAAAACTGTTAGTTTCATATCCTATTGCCAGCCTTGAAACGTCTGTGAAACACAGGTCGCATGTCATAGATGACATTTGTCATCATGATGCATCAATGCAGCCCCTACGAGTAACTAGCTGGGGCTGCTTTGGTGCATCATGCCAACCCTTTGGGAGTACATCAATCCCAAAGGGTTGGCATGATGCTTGAATGCAGCACTAGTGTGTTACTCGCCAGGGCTGCATTCATGCATCATAACGACCAAGGCATGATGCGTTAAGGCATTATGTCGTCCTTGAAGAGGTACGAGACCTTTACATGCCCTCAGCTGAGTGTGAACGATTACTAGTAATGCACAGTTAATTAGCATCAATGATAATATGTATTTCATCAATTCATTGACGCACGACACCCCATAAGCGGGCTGGATACTGGTAGATGGCGCCACTGCAGACCGGAAGAAATGACCTACATCCGGGCTTTTGTTGTAGCTGTCCGCCATTTTCTCTACCAATCAATTATCAGCCTCATCCCCTTACA
The DNA here is from genome assembly GCA_947462335.1 of Harmothoe impar. NCBI lineage: Eukaryota > Metazoa > Annelida > Polychaeta > Phyllodocida > Polynoidae > Harmothoe > Harmothoe impar. Next base: position 17,214,701 of record OX381718.1, on the reverse strand, counting down.
GTGAGACTGTGGACTGTCCATGGCTGTTACAGCGTAAAACCCCCTACGCCTTTCTTGTTACTGTCGCATGTCGACGGTTAATGACATGATTATCCAATCAGAGGGAAATCTTACCAGGGCAGATAAGATTTATCCCAGGTTTTGGGGGATCATATATGGATATGACAGTGTATTTTTGAACAGGTAAACTGTTAGCTCCTGTCAAGGTGGAAATGGGATTTGTGTAAAAGGATAGACTGAGTTAGAGTTTGAAATATGTTTTTCGATAGCGTTCATATCAAAGTGTTTGACACAATCCATGTACCACTGGAAAAGGCATGAAATCTGATAGTAAATACATGCAGGTATAAAAAAACTATGGTGAAGGTTGAGGCAAATATAAGAGAAGTACCTGTTATATCATGAGGATACACTTGGCTCTTCTCATTTGCCTGGATTCATGTAAAGGTTCAACCATCGATGGTTAAAGACAGCCAGACGTCGGAGAGATTGGGAAAAGCGGTGAGGCCATTTAGAAACCCGTCTCATCTTTATTCGAGCTGAAAGGTTTCCCATTTAATCCCCGGGAATTGAATCTCAATCCGCGAGTCGGCTTTAGTATCTGTTTTATAAACCTTGAGCGGCTCCCAGTGCCTGCTTCTCCTTCCCCTGCTGTGTGGTGCACAGTGTTGCCTTGACCCTTGGTTCTACCCACAGGATTTAAATACATGGCCCTGGTGCTATACACTGATATTATTTGGCTTCTTTAGAACCAACCTCTCAGTCACAATAGTCTAATCAAGTCAGTCATTTTTTGGCTCCATATACAACCAACCTAGGTTAGTTAATATTGTCAGGTTGGTCAGTACTGACCAACTCACATTAGTCTTCTCCATTTCAATGAGTTTAAGTCCTTTAGAGTAAGGCATTAGTCATATATTGTTATGTCATTTTTGAATAGCACTTGGTCATGCCTGACCAATATCTGTATGACTAACTTGGGATAGCCATTTCATACTCAGGGCCAGGGCATTTAGATTATCTGTGTATACCAGCACCTTTCTGCTGTGCTCAGCACCCCTGTCTACTGTAGCTACCCTCCCCTTCCAGTCTCACCCTCTCCTACTGCCTCCACCACCTCTTGCTTTTTTTTGTGTGGCAATACTGCAACATTCCAGCCTCAGAGACACAGGTTGCCACCCAAAAGCCGTTGTAACTCATCTCTATGTTTATCTCACGGTCTCTCATCATAGGTATCACAATCTGTCATCATATTTCACCTTACTGTTTGAAGGTATGATTATTTGTGACACGTATATATATCTGGAATTTATGGACTACATAATCAATAACAAATAGGGTAGATTCACCTTGAGTCAGACACATACCTTGAGACGGACACCTGATTTTGGGGCTATTCAAGTATTTTAAGCCCTTAATTTGTGAACAATAGTAAAGTTAACGTGTTGTTCTTTCCACAAAGCACTAGAAGTATGTAGTAGAGTACATAAATAACCTCAAATTTCACTGTCCGTCTCAGGGTATGTGTCCGACTCAGGGTGAATCTACCCTAGAGACAAAACGCCCTATGCACCACCCCTTCCATATTTGAAGCATGACCTTGGTACTATACATAGACCACCCATAGTATAGCTTGGCACTAATGTACAGCACCCTAAATCTGCCTATACTACCACTCTCCACCACCTACCCCTCATTCAGGTCTCCACCCTGAGCTGCTCCCTGAATCAGGGTAATAGCCGAATAAAGACTGGGAGCAGCTCTGAGTCGCTGACGGATCGCGAGGTAATCCGTTTTGCCGAGTTAATTATGAGTTATGGCGAGCAAATGGGAAATTATCCATCCTGGACTAACCTGTCTAACTGGTATTGATGCAGCCTGGTGGTGAGGGGTGTGGCCTGGTGAGCTGCTCCTGGTGTTGGTACCCAGGGCAGTGAGTTGCTCATTGTGGAGGGTAAATTGAAAAGTTAAGCTCACTCTGTACTCTGTGCTTCAAAATGGAAAACTACTCAGATAGTGTTAGATAGTGAAGCGGCACAGGACAGTCCATTTGCTGTGCTAGTCGGGATGTTTTCTGGTTTCAAGAGCACACATTTATTAATAGGCATATTTTTGTGGTTTGTCTTAGGACGAGAATCATCAAAATTAATATGTGTATTAGCTCCTGAATTTGCATGTAGAGCGTTCTGTAATTCAGTTAGTTCAGACGTGTACACATACACAGTATGAAAAAAATGTAGGGGGCCTTAAATGTTTCATTGATAACGTTCATGAAAGCATTCTGAGGCATTATAGTTATAAACAGCGTAGCTTTATATATCCACAGCTTCCAAGAATAGGTAGGTCATGGTTAGCTACCTGTCAACTGTTATTTAAACACAGTAACCCTATACTCATCCACAGAGGTAATATATCACTCTCTATACTCGACTTGTTTAGTTAGTCTTATCACTGTGGCTCTCACGTAAAACTGCATTAGCCTTACCTGTTATGCCTCACAATACCTTGGCTGGAATTGCGAGCTAATTCTTGCAGCACTCTGGGGTACTCTGTATGCCAGAGCCCTCCCTGACCTTCTCGGCCTGATTTACCTGGGCTGATTGGAGGTGTGTGCGGGTAAACAGCAGGTAATTGGTCACCCGCCCCTCCTGTGTGCTCAACAGGTATACAGTATGTGTTCTATACAATGGTTAGTACCTGGTAATGTATATAACACAAGGATCGTGTTTTCTCAACTTTATAGTGTAATTGACACCTCTGCAATGGGCTATTGGTTTCAGAAATTCCCATATTTTAGTCTTTGTGCTGTGGGCAGTATACTATAGCCTATATCATCAGGGGTCCAGGAGCTATCTCAAAAATTATATTGAGATCATGTCAGGCCCAAAAAGTTCTGTAATAATCCCACTTATCGGTCATAATTACATTTTCAGAACAGGTCACAAAAAATTGGAAAACACAGTGCACCTAGATTTTCCCATAGGACTGTACAAACAGTACATGGAAACTTGCCCACTGGCACTCACCATATGGGTGCAAGACCAGAGAGCAGAAACAATATAGTACGTATATGATCATTGCCCAGTGTATTCCTCACATTCATAGCGCCATTACTGCATTAACCTAGGGTGCAATAAGGGTGAAGGAATAAAATACTGGGGCAGGTATGCCACATCCCATATACCATATGGACTACCATAAGAGGTCGTGGCTTCATAGAATATACATAGGACCGATGCAGCATTCTATAGCATGTGGGACATCTGAATTGAATCCATTTTCTTATTGGTTGCAAGAACAGTGATTGGTATATTTCACGCTTAGTGATGATTATAAATACCTATCGTATCAGGTCTATTCTATTCACTATGTAACATATACAGGTATATATTCTCTCCTGCCTCTCCACTGCCTAGCCAGCACCATACGTTACACCTCCCCTGTCTACTACACTGCCCACAGCCACACCGGCCTGCACCCAGATACTATACCGGCTACCACCCATCCCCCGAGGTGACCACAGCCCATGATACCGCTCCATTAAATCAACACGGACCACTTTGGTTTCCATGGCAATTTCCACCTTTTGATGGGGACAGGGGTGGCAGCTAGCCGCCGTGATGGAGTGTAGCGGGTTCCTATGTAGCTAGTGGACTATTGGTTCAAACAGTGCTATTTGGGGAGTCTGGAGGGAGGGGTGTATAGGTTGGGGAGGGGGTTATAGGTATGTTGCCCTATAGCGATGACTCGGTTTTCTCCGTATGGGCGGCCAAGTTAGTTCTGAGCTCGCAATCTATCGTGAGACTTAGGCAGTGACCAGACACTCACACAGCATAGCTTCCGGGGAACAGGCTGCAATACGAGAGCAGAACCAAGGTCTCACAAGATTGCTGGTGTCAGTGTACCTAGAGTGGCTGCGGGAACAAGTCCGATCCCGGTAGAGGCCTATAGAATACATCGATATATAATGGTACACCATGATAGCACAGGGGATACGACTGAAGTGGTCACAAAACCCACCAATAGTTCAGAGGGAAAATGGAAACTGGTAGATCCACCTGAAGTCGGACACATACCTTGAGACGGACACCTGATTTTATGGCCATTCAAGCATTCTAAGCTCTTCATTTGTGAACTATGGTAAAGCTTAAGTATTATTCTTTCCAAAAATCAAACACTAGAAGTTGTAATCTACATAGATAACCTTAAATTTCACTGTCCGTCTCAGGGTATGTGTCTGACTCGTGGTGAATCTACCCTAGTGTACTTTGATGGACCTCTTCCCCCGAGGTCCTCTACCTTTTATGTCACCAATACTGCTTTTATCCTGCCCCTTATGGCCCCTGTGGTGACAGACAGGCTTTCTGTAGCATTGTGCTAAATCAGGATATGGCATGATACAAAGGTATCACACATTCACACTGAGAGGTATTCCTGGAGGAAGGTACCTACTCTAGTTTACTATCAACGTGCAAGGTGGACCGTATCATGTTATTGTTTCCTCACAACCAGCCCGATCTCTGCAGCTTTGGTCCTACTCTATTAGATAGACCCATCTGACTGCAGGGTATAGATAGGACTAGCTATGACTGTAGATGTTGTGGTTATGAGGTTTATCCAACTTGGAACATGATATGTTGATTGCCTTGATGTCTATGGGATATATGTATATATACTCCTGTTTTCCCATTGGTGAGTTACATGTATCATTTCCTAATACCCCTATCGGTATCCTCGTGGGAGCCTGGGTCTGTCAGCACACCTCACTACTCACTGACCAATCTCTCTCCGCCTGCCATGGGGACTATTCCCATCCCCATTCCCAGTGGTAGAAGAAGTCCAGCGTCCATCTCCTCAGCACCTGTGCCCCTTTCTGACCAACCACTACCCCTACCGTCCTCTCATCCCCAGAGGTAGTGGCTCTCTCACTGTCTCAGCCCCCTCTCCCCTCTCAGCCGCCACCAACCCCCCACCTGTGCCCTTTCCGACCAGCTACTACCCCTACATGCCCTCTCATTTCTTCACCCCTATACTCCCTCTCCCCTACCTTCCTTTCCTCTCTATGCCTACTCCTTCTCCCCGACCTGCCCTATCTCCTACCTGCCCTCCCCTCTCTCCCCTACCTGCCCCCTCCTCTCTGCCCCCTACTCCCTCCCCCTACCTGCCTTCTCTCCCCCCCCCCCACTACTCCCTCTCCCCCTACCTGCCCCCTCCCCACCCCCCCTGCCCCCTCCCCCTGCCCCCTGTAGTGGTGACGTGGCGGGTGGTGTATGGTTACTGGGGGCTGGGTGCTGAGTGCTCTGTCAACCTGAGCTGCTCCCTTCCCCCCCTGTGAGCTGCTCCCATGAGGACATCACGCGACAACGGCCCTAATGCTGCTACTGCTGCTGCTGCTGCCCAGTGGCGACAGGACCGCGCCCATACACCGTCCACTGCTGACCAGAACACACTGTACCAGCACGCCAATGTTAACCCTTATATTGCACCCATATGTCTCTATCCAGGCTAGTTATCTTGTAGCAATGTTTTAGCAGAGGTTTTGGGTTGGATACTTAGTGTGTCAGCACTGATGTAGGAATTTATAGTTCATTACAAAGCTGTGGAATATCTGTTTTTCTCTATCCAAGAAAGTGTACTGTAAACGTACATGTTTTCGCTGGTATCGATTTTCGCGATGTACTGAAAAGTACAATTTCGTGTGGATTTAAATTCGTGGATATCCAAAATTTGACACTTATATTTAATACTGTATTAAAAATATTAGTTTTGCACATAATTTCGCGGATTTTTAAAGTTGTTTTTAAATATGTACTGCGCAAAAATATCTACATTTACAGTATTTGTCCTCATCTTGTAGCAATGATTTAGCAGAGGTTGAACTTGGTTACTTAGTGTGCTAGCCCTGATGTAGAAATCATTAGTTCATTAGAAAGCCATAGAAAATATCCTTTTCTCTTGATCAGGTTCAGGAATATTGTAAACGTAGATATTATCGGGCTGTACATATTTTCATGGATTTCGCGGATTTTAAAATTCCACGAAAATATATTCACACAAATATCATATTGCAAAATTTGTAAATTTAAATACATGTACAATTGAAATTGTACATTTTTAGCAAATTCGCAAAAATGTATGAACACGTGAAAATATGTACCTTTTCAGTATGTGCAATACATTAACCCCCCTCCCCTATATATATAGCCTACTCAACGATTGTTGCTGGAAGGGTAGCAAGACTTGCGTCTACATCCTTTCATCTTTAATGGGGTTACTTCTTGCAATCCGAGGCATAATATCGCCATGGAGGAAACTTTTCCTTTCTGCAACTAGTGAGTAGTATAGGGAGATGTTAAATCTATACAGGCGTCCTCTCTAACCTAGGCCTCACTCAAAGCAGCTTCGACTCCAATACATTATAACATCCCTCTCTCGCAGTGAAGACTGCATGTAGCAAGCTTAATATTGAACCGTTATTTCGGATCCCCAAGGTTTATGGATATATCGCGTTAACGCAGCCACCGACCTTTTGGTGAGTGGATTAAAGGATCCATAGTACGGCCAGCAGCTGAAATAACACCGACAGATTCTTTAATAATTTTCTTCGTCTGGATGACAGGCTCGCTGCCTTTTATCGATCTGTGTAAAAATTGATTCAATTATTAACAGCTAGGGATAGTCCTCGATGGGTAGCCCCAGTGCTGAAATTATTGCCGAGAGAATATTGACACCTTGAGAGTTTTACGAGGACTATTTTATACTTTATTAACTTGCTGGGAGGTTTTTTGGTCTAAAGACATTAAATCAGATATAATTCATAATTAGAAATCCAAACAAATTATGAACTACTTCAGCTGATATATTTTTGAGTATGAGAATGCGCTCAGGGTCCTCAATATATCATATTACATATTATTATAAGAAATGTAAATGTATAACTAGCCTTTAAGGCAATTATATGTAACATATTCCATATGCTACAACATGAACTGCCATTCGCTAACGGGGCCTGGCTCCACTGTTTGACAGGATAAATAAATGAATAATCAATCAATCAATCAATCAATCAATCAGGTGTATCAAGGAATGAAATATCATATTTACTATAAGGTATGTGTCATAGTGTGAATTACGTTGAATGATACATTTATATCATCCATCTTAGTATTTAACATATTCAGATGACTTTGATGGAGGTCCCACCGAAGACCCTTTTTATCACTCACCTGGACATGATACCAGCATTCTATATTATGTTAGACATATCGTGGGATGAATGCCAGAATAAACGTTATACATGTACACTTATATATGACCTTTTATGGGCTCTATACCGCTTAGATACCATCCAAACAGTACCAATTCATGGACCTTGTTGTAACCTCATTGACCTTGTTACAAGGTCTTTGTCAGTACTATATCGCCATTGACTCAGATACTGACCACATCGTACCATAACCTCAGTGACCTTACTGTAACCTCAGTGACCTTACTGTAGCCTCAGTGACCTGACTGTAACCTCAGTGACCTTACTGTAGCTTCAGTGACCTTACTGTAACCTCAGTGACCTTCCTGTAACCTCAGTGACCTTCCTGTAACCTCAGTGACCTTCCTGTAACCTCAGTGACCTTCCTCTTACCTCAGTGACCTTCCTGTAACCTCAGTGACCTTACTGTAACCTCAGTGACCTTCCTGTTACCTCAGTGACCTTACTGTAACCTCAGTGACCTTACTGTAACCTCAGTGACCTTACTGTGACCTCAGTGACCTTCCTGTAACCTCAGTGACCTTACTATGACCTTAAACTTACCTTCACCTATTGACCTTGCAGGTTGAAGGGCCGGCCGACCTTACCTGAGCTCTCCAAGAGCAGCTCCCGTGAAGATGAGAGCTCGGCGAGCACGGACAGCGGCGTGGACATGGGGTCGCACGGCCACCTCAACCCGCTGTCCTGGGACAACCTGCCGCAGGCCATCAGGGACAAGCTAGACGGCGGCTCCGACACGGTCAACGCTCAACAAGGTCAGTAGGTCAACGTTAGTGAGCAGCTCCCCATTAAAGACCAATGCATCAATGAATCAAGAAAGGGTGACTTCAGAAAAGTTGTTAATAAAGTTTTTGAACATTTCTAGAATATGACCGACAAAAACATACATATTACCTCAAATTCCTGCATTCTAAAATACACTCTTTCAAAGATGATTGAGTATTCTGCTAAAACCAACATAAACTTTTGATACATGTATTATGAAAAAGTCACCCTTTCTTGAGTCTATAGAGTATAGTTCTATAGAGTATAGTTCCATGCATAACAAATAGGGACTTTTTTCTCTTTTTTTATCCACGACGGTTTCAGTTTTTTTTCCTAACCTAGTCTTTGCAGTGTTAAAACAGGAACATTATTATTAGAGCGCTTCTTTTGTGTTTCACAACAACTTGATATTCTAGAGATATACTTTACAAAGTTTAAATTCAATTATAATGTGATGCAATTACAATTGAAAATAATGAAAGCACTTAAAAATTACTCACCCTTGCTATACGTATGAACCTCTCATAACATTCTTGCATTGTCCTCAAGGATATGTAACAAAGGGACTTTGATAATATCAACCATGTGTAGGGTCATCCAATAAGGTCCTCAGTATGACAGGCCCAAGTCTTAAGTCACTTTTAACGATTCTAACTGAAGCCAAGGAAATAGTGACATGAGTTCCGGATGTTGTCATAGATTGTCAAGCTGACGTCTCTTCCGGGTGCTTGACGTTACGTCCTGAGTTCTGACGTCACATACGTCATGAGAAGCTGTGACCCAGTTTCTGTGATTGATTCAGTTCCTTAGCTGGGCCTCTCCATACAAGAGAGATTGAAAGGGTGCTGCTGGGGGATGGATAGGGACGATATAAATTACTGATGTATGGAGACGGGCCTTTTGATGTTCTAAGACTAGCAAATGTTTGAAGTGGATATATCTTCTATGACTAGCCAAGGTGTGGATGATATGTGCTATACCCAGCACGTCAAACATGAGGCTGTATCTCACGACCTTAGGCCAATGTTTTTGTCTCTGACCGGGTGCCGTCTCTGACCAGGTGCCGTCTCTGACCATGTGCCGTCTCTGACCAGGTGTGAGAAAAAAGGTCTTTTTAAAAGGAATTATACTCCTATGTATAAGGATTCGTAAAAACGTTATGGCAGTTGTTATATGATTATGATTATAATTATAATTAGCCTCCTGCTGTTGGTATTTTGACTTTATCAAGCCAAGCCGGTCAGAGACGGCACCTGGTCAGAGACGGCACCTGGTCAGAGACGGCACCTGGTCAGAGACGGCACCTGGTCAGAGACGGCACCTGGTCAGAGACGGCACCCGGTCAGAGACAAAAACATTGGCCCAAGGTCGTGAGACACAGTCATGAATGATATAATATATAATATTGAGTGCTATGGCGTCAAGACATGAATGATTGTATTTGTATTAGCCTTGGGATTTAAGTCACAGATGGCAACCCTAGGACAGATCAGAACCGATGGGGCTATTCAAAGTAAATGTCCCAAAACTATGACTTCATTTATGAATTGACACTGAATAGAGAGATATCTTTTGTACTTATTCTTGCAGCATTAACCCTTTAAGGACACACATCGCTTAAATATGACATTTGTCGTCATGATGCACCAATGCAGCCCAGGTGAGTAATTTGCCGGTGCTGCATTGGTGCATAATGTCAACCCTTGGGGAGCGGCTCGACCCTATATAGGGTCGGCATGCTGCTTGAATGCAGCACTGGCGGGTTACTAGCCAGGTCTGCATTCATGCATCATGACGACCAAGGCATGCTGCATTAATGCACTTTGCCGTCTTTAAAGGGTTTAAAGATACATGCTTATTACTCTAAGATTGGGTTGTGCCTTGGTGCGTGTTGTAGATGCGTGTTGTTAAATTAAAATATTTAAAAATAATACATCATTAAAAATAAATGCTACTTATTATAAGATCCAATGTCTGCCTTGGTGCGTGTTGTGGGTGCGTGTTGCTGCTGTAGCTGGTTGCCGGCCGCCCTGTGCTGATGATGTAGCTGTAGCATGGTGACGAGCGGCTTACTGTCGTCATGGCAACGTGTACACATCTCCTCAGGGACCCACCCGTCTTGACTATTTACTGCGGCGCTACAACAAGCAACCGCCCCCCCCCCCCCCCCCACCCCACCACCACCAACAGCAGCAGCCCGATCTATGGGCAGGGTGGGTGGGGTGTATATATGGGATATAGCGATAATTCGGGTTTCTCCGTGTGGGCGGCCATGTTAGTTCTGAGCTCGGAATTTTTTGCGAGACTTAGGCAGGGACCATACATCCAGACACCATAGCTTGCCAGGAACAGGCTACATTGCGAGAGCAGAACCAAGGTCTCACCAGATTGCTGGTGTCAGTGTAAACATCGCGGTCACGGGGCCAAGTCCACACCACTTAGAGCGCTATAGATTTACTGGTATAGTGTTGTAACAAGGCTGTTGTATCCACCACGTGGAATAGTGCAGAAATTACTTTTCATTATGCAACATAATTCGGGCTAGAACGAGAGTGTCTGTTTTGGACTAGGTAGATCAAACTTAGGTTTGTTTGGGAAATACTCGGGATTCGAGTAACTCGTCAGTGCTGCATTCAAGCATCATTCCGACCCTTTTATGTATAGGGTTGAATACCCCTGAAGGGTCGTCATAATGCATGAATGCAGCCCCAGTGAGTAGACTCACCAGAGCTGCACGTATCATGACGACCAGGGCATAGCACATTGACTCTAAATATAATGACGAATACCGCTAAAATATGACAGTTGTCGTCATGATTCACAAATGCAGCCCCGGCGGGTAACTCAAGGCATCATACCGTCGTTAAAGGTTTAAAGTATCCTTATAGCATGCGGTCCTTAAATGGTTACCGCCGTGCGGCCCTGGATGGTGCTGGGGCAGTCCCCCATGGAGGAAGGGTCATGGAGTGCACTCAGCACGTAAGGTAGGGTCTCAGGGAGGGTTTAACCCTTTAAGGGCCGCATGGCACTTTAATGCGCTATGCTCTTTGTTGTCCTGATGCACCAGTGTTGCACTCAACAGTTGTTATGTTGGAGGGGGTGTCCATCTAGCCTTACACACACATATATATATATATATATATATATATATATATATATATATATATATATATATATATATATATATATATATATTTATACACCCCACCCACACTACTAACCACCTACTCAGGTCCCATGTAACCCTTTAAGCACGGTGCTTTAATGTGCTATAACCTTTGTTGGCATGATGCATGAAAGCAGCACTGGCGTGTTACTCATCAAAGATACATAGTCATGCATCATGCTAACAAAGGACATTGGCTCAGCATTGGCGGATCCAGGGGGTGGAGGGGGCTGAGTCTTAAAATATTGTGTCCTAAAATGCATGAGAATGCACCATTTCAAGTCTAGATCAACAAACTTTTCTTGAGGGGGTTGCCCCCAAACCCCCCTAGTATAGCTAAAATGCGCTTCGCTCGCGGGAAACACATAGTGACTCCGGGTTGGCCAGGTTTGGGACCCCCCCTCTAGACAATCCTGGATCCGCCACTGGCTCATTACATTTAAATCACTATGCGGCCCTTACAGGGTAATGTTGTGAGCCCCTCCTGCCCCTCTCTACACCTCGCATTGAGAGCAGCTCGGCCTGTATACAATGTAGGAGAATGGCAGCCCCCTCCAGCTACCACTGTGTATCCATGCTCCATGCCAGCTAATCCCAACCAGGCCCCTCCAGGGTCCAGGGGCCGACCGTAAACCCTCATTCTCCATGATAGATACTTGACAAAACTATAAATGCATATGTATAATTACACGAACTCTTTCCTCTCTATGAAGTATTATTTTTTACTACTTCTTGGCAATTAGATTAAAATCGTCCTGTGTATGCTACGAACTTCTTGCCAGCAATAAAATTTACCAACAACAACAACATCATTAAAGGATGGTATGATGCATTAATGCATCATGCCCTTGGTTGTCATGGGACATGAATGCAGCCCTGCTGAGTAACTCGTCAGTGCTGCATTCAAGCATCATGCAGACCTTATGAGGTTGAGACACTCCCAAACGGTCAGTATGATGCACCAATGCAGCACTGGTGAGTTACTCACTGAGGCTGCATTGGTGTATCATGTCGACAAATGTCATCTTTTACTGACATGCCGTCCTTAAATGGTTAACACAGCCCCCTGTCTGTGTAATGATAAAAACAAAGTAATTAGTACTTACTATGGCTTTAGAATATTAAGAAATTATATGAGAGGTAAAATAGATCTTCCCCTGCGCCCCTGCACTTTATATAGCCCTAGTGATGCTTATCCAGCAAGAATCTACTGTAATCTACTGTCACTAAGGGTAAGGTGATGGATTTTGTGTGGTCAAATCGTATACTGTAAGTAAGGGAGGATATATATGTACATTATATATACATGTACATGAATAATGCTAGGAGTACAGGCATATAACCCATTCCCAACAGTCCTCGCACTGGCCACAGTGTTAATACAACCCACTATGTTATCCCCTATAATACCTGGGTTGACATCCCCATGTTGCCATGCCTCAAGGCTTAGTTCATGTATAATTAAATCCTGCATACCCTACCTAATAATACCACCAGCCATTGCACCTACATCTGTTTGAGATTGAGTTAGGTGTTAGAGGATATATATGTTTCTACAGTTTATGAGGGAAGCTATTGAGTGCTTCTGAATGTTTTTAGTGAAATAATTATTGACCCAGGGCACCATGTGCCTCTGGGTTCTCATTAGACGGTTGTGAAAGAAAAAAAAAGTAGGTGTGCAACCAAGGCGTGAGAGGGTTGTGCAGATTCTAGTACACCTATTCACTATAGCAGTGCACTATAATAATTTCCCAAGCCAGTCAATAAACTTCTAAGGGTTGTCTGTGTGTGCAAGGTAACGACATGAACATAATGAAAGGTACCATACAGGCCTGAGATATAAAGCAAACTATGTAGAGTTTCTGGAAATGAATTTCCAGATTTAATAGGGAACTGTCACCAAATCAGGTATGCACAACATAGAGAATACTGTAGAGGCAGAAAGAGTGAGGACGGGGGGGGGGGGGGGAGGAGGGGGGGACTCACAGAACAGCTACTAGTGTCAAGGGTAGGCTGTAGAATCAGACGAAGAGGAGAGGGGGTGGGGGGTAGGGGCACTAGTATCCGTCAATTACATCAGCCTTACTATAAGATTAGCTTCCGACTGACGCCTATTGTAGACGCTCTCCAACTAAATGCATTGACCCACTTTTACACTAAGATGATCACACCCACTTCCGCCACCCCAGCCCCCCCCCCCCACCCCCCTCCACCCACTCTCACTTGTACGGCCGCTACATACCCCAACCCTCCAGCACCTTCAACCATATATGGCACAGCATATAGGGGAGGCAGAATATAACTTGATGCCTCTCTGAAGGGTGGGGACATTTTTTTCATCCTGCTTGGGAGTGGGGGAGGCGAAATTATGTCTTTTTTTTGCAGCAAACATAAAGCCAACCCCCAAACCCTTGATAACTCTTTATAGACGGATTTAAAGATTAAAAAAGATTACATTTGTCATCATGATGCACCAATGCAACCACGGCGAGTAACTCGCCAGTGCTGCATTGGTGCATCATGATGGCCCGTCGGGAGTGTCTCAACTCTGTAGGGTCAGCATGATGCTTGAATGCATCCGTGCATCATGACGACCAAGGGCATGATGCATTAAGGTATCATGCCATCCTTAAAGGGTTAAAAATGCTCATTCCCTTATCCCGGAAGAAGCCGTCCCCCTGACAACAGGCCCTCCATCAGTAGGGTCACATTCCTCAAAGGGAATTAACGAGAGAATCAAGAAAAAGGGACCAAGAAAAACAGAGCCCAGAAAGAAGGGCTATATTTATACATGGGCAGGCTGGCTATTATTACGTGCTGGGGATTAGAAATAGCAAGGAAGGCTCTAGAAAAACGAGGTTACTCCGCGATAATTACTCCGCAATATGCGACTGATTTGTGTGGGATACTAGGAACATTGATATGGGTTCGGCCCAACTCATCAGCTACCAAAGAAGGGTACCGTAAAACCTCGTGTATAAACCTAACTGGCGTATAAGCCACACCCAAAGTTTGACATTATATAAGCCGGAGAGGCGGTCCGCATATTGTGAATTTGGTACTGTAGTATACTTATAAAAGCTCTTGTATAAGCAGCGCCCCAATATATGCATGTTTGGTATCAATGGAAAGCAGAGTCTGACTCGTGTAAAAGCCGCGGCTTATACACAAGACTTTACGGTATGCTCTTTTTATCTTGACACACACTAGAACCCAGGTGTATGGTCATACCAGGAATGGAAATAAGAGACAGGATGCATTTCATAAGAGAGCCTCCCCGATTCTAATTCTAGCGAAATAGTGAATGTTTCAGTTATTAATTCATAGACTCATTTGATGTGGTGGTATTTTGAACACCCAACTCAAGAATCAATCAAGAGAGTCACAGAAAAAAGGGGAAAATAACATCTCAGTGGCTGAAGGTTCAGAAGTCCATAGTATCTATTCCCTACAGTGTAGCCTGCAGGTCTAGCTCTGACAAATCAATTATACAGTCAGGCTGTGCCCAGGGTTCAACGCCATAAAACATCAACCCCTCATTACTTCCTTATATTGGCGTCCTCTAAATTTCTAATACAACACTAAACAGTGCAGATGGAATGAACTCACTCACTTAGCGAGGGTTGGCTTTACTGTCAACTGCTCAGTGCAGCGCTGTTGGGACATAATCCTAGGGTGGGTACTATAGATAGCAACTGCCACCCTACGCCCTACTTTTCAGAGGTTGGCAGATTTGACCGCCCTATGTATGTTGATAGTCTGTACATGGACTGCCCTACTCCAACCCACTGCTTCTGTTTACTTGGGGGTAATTAGGCCTTGGCAAGATGGGTGGGCTGTTACAAGTTTAGGTCTCTCACAATTTTGTACAATTCATTTTACCCATCCCTGTTAGCAAGAATACAAACTCAATTTAATGTTAGGATTATAACCGTCCTACTTATCAGGGCCTTACCTACATCTAACCGCCCCTTTTTGGGGATCTAATTGAAATTCACTGCCAGAGTCGTGCTGCAGTGGTTATCCAATACATGGTAGAGTAGCCCCCCCCCCCCCCCGGGGACATAATGCTGCAAGCACTCATCGACCTTTGCTGATGGACTCACATGGACTCTTAATCAGCTCGCACCGACTCAGACAGAGTGTGCAGACACAGTAATATAGTGTCCATTAACCCTTTAAGGATAAGCCCAGGTTCAGTCTGTATGGGCCCTGTGAACCCACTGACCAGCCTATAGCTGTGTTGGTTTTAAAACTATATATATCTACCTTTTAAGGATATCATACTGCTTTAGGGAGTGATCATTTTTTATCAACAGGGGGGGGGGTTGGTTTGGGGGGGGGCAAACAAATTTGGACCCCTTGACCTGTGGGGGTGTAAAAAATTTGGACCCGCTGACCAGGGGGGGGTGAAAAAAAATTTGCGCGCTCCACGCGGATAACCACCCCCCCCCCCTGTTGTTAAAAAATGATCACTCCCTTAATATGGTGTCCCTTTTCTTCATGGTGCATGAATACAACATGGAGTAACTCGGTGCTACAATCCTGCATCATGCCAGAGAGCTCTACAGCAAGCATCTACTCCAAACGGGTCGGCATGATGCACTAATGCAGCATCGGTGAGTGTCCTTCTGGCACAAATAATCAAAATGCCCTTAGTCTGTAGTGGCTATCCCAGGTTGGTCATAGGGGCATTGGTCAGGCATGACCAAGTGCTTTTCAAGAATGACTGAGGTAAAACCTATCGCTAATGCCTTACTCAAATGGCTTAAAACTCATTGAAATCGAGAATACTAAGGTGAGTTGGCCACTACTGACCAACCTGGCAATATTAACTAACCTAGATTGGTTGTATAGCGAGCCAAAAAAGGACTAACTTGGCTAGGCACTATAACGACTAAGAGATTGGTCATGTAGGGAGCCAAAGAATATCAGTGTGTGGTGCTTCATCCTTAAGGACTGATGTCACCAAAAGATGACATTTGACATCATGACGCACCAATGCAGCTCCGGCGAGTAACTTGCTGGTGCTACATTGGTGCATCATGCTAACCCTCTGGGAGTGTCTCAATTTCATAAGGTCGGCATGATGCTTGAATGCGAGTTACTCGCCAGGGCTGCATTCATGTATCATGACGACCAAGGATATAATTCATTGAGGTATCATACCACCCTTAAAGGGTTAAGTGAGTGGCAGAGTATAAAGCAGCCCCCAGTGATGTAGTGGTCTGGGCGCCACTCATTAAGACAACCACCAGCACTAATTGGGCTGCAGGGATTAATGGGGCTGCCACTGGAAGCCCTATTTGTAGGATCCAGCCAGGCTTTTTGAGCAATTGCCTGCATGCTACACTAGAAGTACAGTTCACAGGTAAACCATATATATCCCTTTATGGACGGCATAATGCATTAATGCATCATACTGTTGGTTGTCATGGTGCATGAATGTAGACCTGGCAAGTGAATCACCAGTGCTGCATTCACGCATCATGACCCCGTAGGGTCGGCACGATGCACCAGTGCAGCACCAGCGAGTTACTCGACGGGGCTGCAATGGTGCATCATGATGACAATTGTCATCTTTTAGCGACATCCGTCCTTAAAAATGTCGGTGGTAGGCTATTCGGAAGTTGATAAATTGAGACGCATTTAGTTGAAATTGTAAATTCCAATTTTGAGGTCTTGAATAACCCCGCTCCCTCCCATATCTCTTCATCCCACTTTAAAGATATTCATGGCCGTTTTGAGGATATATTTGACTGCATTGTTTAGATATGTATTTCACCAAGTCAGTATACTTTGCTTGTATATGCAAAACTACAACAACACACCAATAACAGGAGCAGCAACAACAACAGCAACAACAGCAACATTAATCTAAGCAACAGTGCCATGGAGTGCAGTTGTATAACAACAGCATCAGTAAAATCGGGGACCTAATATCGGACAACAACGGCAGCAGAACTCTCACAGGAGTCCCATTACTTAGGGAATACTCTGCCTCCATTCAGCAGGCCTTCATACTCTGTGCCCATTCAGTGCTGTAGGGGCTCCAATGTTGCATGACACTTTGGCCTTATACACCATGTGAGGAGGGGCATAGCTTATGATGCAGATGATGAATATTGCAGCGGCCCGTTCGATTCAATCAGCCGCCATCATGAAAGTTGCAGCCACCACCCTAAATACTATGCATTGATTTATACTTAACGGTAACGAAATGAAAGGTCTGGGCCTGCAGGAACTGTAGCATTGCAGAAGAATAATGGTGGAGGGATTCTCATATAACTGTTAGTGAATGTGGAGGATACAATACAAATGGGAAAATACAATAAGAGACTTTTAAAGAGACTATTTCACTGAAGCAAATTTTGTGATCAGATGCTACAAATCTTTTTTCAACTCTCAGAGGGGTTAGAAGCTGAATCAAGATCAATTGAAATTCAGTTATAGTTTGTAATTGATAAATTTTAGTTATAAATATGACCTGACAATAACATCAAATATGTTTGACATGATGTCAGACCAATCTACTGATGCTTCGGCACAAATGGGGTTTAGCTGAGTTCACCATTAAGGAGGAAAGTTGGGCATATTCATGGAACGTTATGAAATTTTGATGCGAGTCAATTAGAAAGTACTATATTCACTTATTTCGAAAATTTCTCTGATCAAATCGAAGACCACCTCGCACCGCTTCGCAACCGTACAGTAAATATCGTCAAGGAATATAATATTTTTGGCCATCAAAAGTCAATATGAAATATTTGTGGGAACCCTGAGTCATATATGCTTATATAATGCAGTTTACTGTCGTAGCTGCAGACAGACACTCTACTGAGTTGAATAATGGAGTGCAAGTCCATCTGGCCACTTTGGTATCTAATTGCGACTGTGCTAATAAGCTTGAATACAATTGCTCCGCAATCGATCAAAGAGCCACATGTTTACTGCACTATATTATAGCGAGGTATCTAACTTGGCAATGGTAAGCCTCGCCGATGCCGGGTAGGCCTGTGATATGACGACACAGGCTTAAGCTGCCTTGATTATGAGCTGCCATATTTAGCTAATGAATTGGACTAATTGGGGTGATTGGCTGCAGTGGGTGGGGAAATCAATGCCATTGTCTCAATACACTGTAAGTGCACCCAGGTGACAGGAGACAGCTGGTGGAGTGGTGGGGGAGGGGAGGGGGGTGAGAGGTTGGTGCCAGGCCCAGCGCCAAGGTGGCAGTAGCAGCGGCAGAGGAGGGAACTAAATAGATTAGCATCTCCCTCTGCTGGAGAAGGGGTTGGAGCCACAACCCTCTATAACCAGATTAAGGGATGTCATTGACTGCCAGTCATTGTCGTTATTGATTATCAGGATCATAGGTTTTGATCTTCCGAAGTGTAGTTCGAAATTTGACTCTACAGACTCTACTGTAAATGATGTAACCGTTCCCATGCTTTAGTAACTAAAGAGACATACAAGGTTTTAGCCATCGGATTAAAAAAAACGAGTACTTCCTACCAAGCCACTAACAGTAGCAGAGGAACAGAGAGTTCTAAATCAGCAGCAGCAGCAGTCTCAGAGACAGAGAGTCCCAAAACACCAACAGCAGCAGAGGAAGAGAGAGTCCCAAACATTAACAGCAGTAGAGGCAGAGAGAGTCCCAAACATTAACAGCAGCAGAGGCAGAGACAGAGAGTCCCAAAACACCAACAGCAGCAGAGGAAGAGAGAGTCCCAAACATTAACAGCAGCACACTCAGAGACAGAGAGTCCTAAAACACCAACAGCAGCAGACTCAGAGACCGAGAGTCCCAAAACGCCACCAGCAGCAGAGGCAGAGAGATGGAGATGTTACTAAACCACCAACAGCAACAGACTCAGAAATGGAGAGAGTCCAAACGAGATTCCTGAACCCTAGCGGACCGTGGGCGTGTCGCAGGGATCCAATAAGGGACTGGCAATGAGGGGACGGGGTTGTAGGTGATAAGGGAGGGCTGGGTGGGTATGGGGGTTGTGTATGGGCGGGAGGGGGTGTCAATATCTGGGTTTGTAGGGTTTTCTTGGATCAATAGCCCACAGGGGCCAATGAAACCCATCTCCGCAGTATTATCGCCGTGCTGGAGGAGGAGGGGTAGGGGTGGTGCTGATGGTCTCTGCCTGCCGCCGCCGCAGGGGTATATAGACAGAGCTGCACGCTAAAGTGACTGAGTCCATGGTTATTGCAAGAGTGGTGCTAGGGCCGTATTGCACGATGGCCGTAGGCCGAGTGCAATACGGCCCTAGCACCACGAGTGCAATAACCATGTACGAGGGCACTTTTAAGTGCTGCTCTGTGTTTATTTCAGGGTATTTCAATCAAAAACAGACCTGCAGTCCATGTTTGATTACTTCCGCGGTGTTTGCTTACTTCCGCGGTGTTTGTTTACCTCCGTCGGCCGCCATTTTGAATTCCGTACAAGTCACGTGACCTTCGGTAGCCTAGAAACACCATGGCGACCCCATGGCGACCCATGGCGACCCTCGGGAGCGTGCAATACGACCACAGCGTGCAATACGACCTAGGGTTATTGCACGCTGCCCTGGGGAACGGCCCTCCCATTGCTTTAACATTGACAGTCCGTATTCACCATGAAATAAAATACCTTAGCTGCCACTCGGTTTGGTTGCCCCACACAGGTAGCCCGGGGAATCCTTCCTGAGTGGCTGTATGTATATGGGGGGTGTGCAGTTGGGTTTGAACCACCTGGGATTGAAAATCAAGCCGTGTTGCATCCAGCCCGGCCGTTTTATAGTCCCCGCTGATCTGATTTCGATCCGCGGGAATGATGCCGGGGTAGGGGGACTAGCACAGCTAGAGCTCACAGATGGAAATGGGGGTTTTACGTAGGGTATTTTAGTGCTGAGGGATTAAATTAGGACACATAATTTAATGAGGGCGAGGTTATCCATCAGTTAGGTTTATATATAGAGAAAGATTAGATTTTGAGGAAGATTTTTTTTCCTTCACATGCCGCTAGAATATGTACGATTTAGATAATGTTAAATATAATATTTGAGTAAATTTGAGCAAAGAATTACATAGAATGAATCACATATAGCCAAGGAGATTGACCTACCCACTTTGCTATTTTGAAATGTGCTTGAAATAAGTTTAAAGTTGGCTTGCTATGGCTTGTTTTTCATCTTTGAAAATAAACGGAAGATTCTGACGCTTACTGTAGTTACACCATGAATTGTAATGTGTTGGTAGAAGGTCAGAGTGGATGAGCTCTAATTAAACCACGGTGGAGGGCAAAGACAAAGGAATCGCACCTTGGGTATATTGCATACCGTGGTTTAAAACAGATAGACAATGGTTATGAAAAGGTATGTAGGATTAACCACAGCTTTCTGGTAGGGCGACTTGGGCTTCGCCCTCGTCTGGCCCCACCAGAAAGCTGTGGTTAATTCTGTATACCTTTTCATAACCATTGTCTATCTATTACATAACGGGGCAGTATCAACATAACATGAGGCCTGGGACTTTGGCTATTCAGGGTATCCCCATAACAGGTTACCCCAATCAGTCTTGTTATAACCATGTGATCCACAAACCATGCTCTTGAACTTTGTATCCATGTTTTCACCCGGTGAACCCTTTAAGGACGTATGTCGCTAAAAGATGACATTTGTCATCATGATGCACCAATGGAGCCCCAGCGAGTAACTCGCCGGTGCTACATTGGTGCATCATGCCGCCTCCTTGTGAGTGTGTCAACCGCGTACGGTCGGCATGATGCTTGAATGCAGCACTGACGAGTTACTCGGCAGGGCTGCATTCATGCACCTTGATGATCAAGGGCATGATGCATTAAAACATTGCATCCTTAAAGGGTTAATAACCCGTGTGCAGTAATACGTCATGATGACAGGAAACCACGTCACGTCAGGGCGTTCCCCTGTCAGGCTGCAAGACGTCACCAGGATCTAGCTCTAAGGTCATGACCTTCCTGCACGCAGTGACCTTGTAGTAACTACGCCATCAAACCCTCACTCACAGATACACAGCCAAAAATAATCATCTCATTTCAAGAAAATAAGATTGTTAAACTCGACTGGCGGACAAACCACTTGTTATAAGAAAAAATACGTTCTTAAAGCAAGTGGTTTGTCGGCCAGTCAAGTTTAATAAGGCCAAAAAAAGGGGTTGTTTCAGGTCACCAAACTGATCCTATCAAAACAGGGCCGACCCTACGTTTTTTTATGCAATGTTGAAGAAATTTTCATATTTTTACCCATTTTTGGTCAAATTTTGGGTCTTCGGAGAGACCCGGCTAGTACTTTCATGTTTAGAAAAAAAAGTTTAAAAAAAAAGATCCGACATACAGACCCTACATTTTCATTCCATGTTATCTGAGACAAACCTTTTTTTTTTGGCCTAATCTTATTTTCTTGAAATGAGATAATTATTTTTGGCTGTGTAGAAACGGGAGGGGCCACCATTATGGGTTAATCAGGTCTCCCCAGCCACCCTAACTCTGCCTGTTAACCCTTTAAGGGCCGCAGATTGCGTTAATGCAGCATGTCATCTTTGGCATATATAAGATGCATGAATGCAGCCCCGGTGAATATACTTGCCTAGGAATGATACCATTATACACTTCAACGCCTTCAAACACTATTTAATTATATATCAGCAGTTAAGGCGAAACACACGTGTGTCATAAGTAACATACTCTCAGGTAAATCGGTCAGCTTTCCTTCTATACTCTAAAAGCATGGAGGGGGTGGGGATATTCTGGCGAAACCCAGAACAGTGAATATTAGCCTAAGGCATGATTAAAGAAAGGTGACTTGAAACTTTTTCCCACAAAAAAGCATAATGGGCAATAAAGAGTAATAATTGTAGGGATAATGAATTAGTGTAGGGCGGGTTTAGGGGTGCGTAGAGGTTGATTTATACAGATCACGTGTGTTGACCAGTGCTACACATTTTGGTAACGCACCCCTCACATGCCCAACCCTAATCATGGGCCCCAGCCCCTGGAGGCTCCCAATAAGAAGCAGTCAGATAATTAGGACGCCATCTTGTACTAAGGAGACCATGCTACAAGGATGTACTTGTAGACCTTAAGGCAGTTCTCGTCACTGTTATCCCTAGAACCATGACACATCAGTCTTTGAAAGCCCCACAAGCTGCGCCAGATCAAAATATCACTAGAAATTCTTATTTTAATTTTTTTTTTCCAAAAGGGGGCTTCCAGACCTCCTGGACCCCGCCCGGGATCCGCCCGGACATTCTGTTAACCATTGGGGTTGCTTACCCCAGATTTTAGTAAAGAAAAAATGATAAAAAACACCCAATAGAGGGTCAGCAGAAACTGTTTCTGACCAATTAGAGGCAGAACAGGTAAAACCCACACCTGTGTGCCCTTCTGTCTATATCATGACATGGCTTGTGGTAGTGAGGCCAAATTTAAAAAAAGGTGTGTTTCAGGTTACCCGACCCTACCTAGCAAAACAGGGCTGACCCTAGAACTTGTTATCCAATTTTGAAAAAATATTTATGTTTTAAGTGATTTTAGGGCTTATTCAGGGTCAATTTGATAGTCTACGAGTCAACGCCGCAGTCAGCAAAAATCTTTTATCCAATTTTGAAAAAATATTCATGTTTTAAATAATTCTGGGCCTATTTCGGGGTCAATTTGATAGTCTACGAGTAAACACCGTTGTCAGTGAGTCGGCACTGAAGTTTGCGAGTCAATTTTTGGGTACTTTTCAGTCCAAAGTAAAAATAAAATAAAAATAATAATAATAATGATAATCCAACCTACCCTACCTAGATTTTCAGGCTATGTAACCTAAAACACACCTTTTTTTTTGGGCCCGAGCGGACTACGTCAAAGCATATATACACTACTAAAAGATATGTCTCATTAGACTACTATATATGGACTGCTATGTGTCACACAGTCTACCCTTTACGGACTTGGTTTTCATGATGCCTGCATGCAGCCCTGGCAAATTATTCGCCAGTTCTGCATTCAAGCATCATACTGAACCCTACAGTATCGAGAGGCACCCGAAGGGTCGTCATGAGGCACCAACGCATCACCAGCGAGTAACTCGCTGGGGCTGCATGCATTGGTGCATCATGACGACAAATGTCATCTTTAAGCGACATGCCATCCTTAAAGAGAAACCATGCTGTAACACATACATAGATGCATGTTTCATTTGCCATCTTCTCCCCAACATGACACTTTAAACACACAATCAGCTGTATATTAGCTCAACACCGCCGGGTGAGCAGTTCATTACACCCCCACCCCTCCAATATAGGATCCTATGAGCAGCTCATGATTTGTTGTTTGGCTGCACACCACCAGGTGATAGATTATCCTCAGAATGAACATTTCCTACCCTGAGCAGCTCATATCTAGCTCGGCCACAGCCGCGGCAGGAGAAGCTTATTGACTGGGGAGTAGCTCATTGATTGTGAGGAGTACACGGGCTGTGAACAATTCATATACTGTGAGCTGCTCGCCGACCGTAATCAGGCCATACCCCGCCACTTCACCGAGCAGCTCACAGGGGGACGACCCGCTCCCGACCCGCTCCCGACCCGCTCCCGACCCGCTCCCGACCCGCTCCCGACCCGCTCCCGACCCGCTCCCGACCCGCTGCCGACCTGCTCACTACTACATGGGGAGAACAGCGTTAGCTAACACTTTAGGGGGGTAGTAGTGCTTTAATGTGTTATGCCCTTTATTGTTATGATGCTTGAATGCAGCCTTGGTGAGTAACTCGCCAGTGCTGCATTCAACCATCAGGCTGATCCTACGGGTTGAAGCACTCTCAGAGGATCGACATGATGCATGAATGCAGCACTGGCGAGTAACTCACCAGGGCTATACATGCTTCATGGCGATAGAGCACATAGGGCATTAAAGCACCACGTGGCCCTTACAGGCGGCGCTTCCCACCAGCGCCAACAAGTCCAGGGCGTCAAGAATCAGCGGCGGGGGCCCGAGCATGCTCCCTCCCCTCCACCCCCTTACACGTTATGAATTATTAGGGGCGGCCCGCACCCCCGACCCCCGGTCCATTCATCAGACCCTGGGTTGTAGCAGCAGCGGCAGTTCTCTATTGCGTTGTGCCCTCTTCTCCCTCCTTCCTGCCGTTGGGGCTGTAACACTGGTGCCCTGTGCTGGCTGTTGGTTCTCTGTGGTTTGTGGGGATGGCGTCTGGCCCCTGGTATGGCAGCCTCAGGCCCTTTGCTGCTGGTGGCTGAACGTGGCTTGTAGTTGTACTACCGTAAAACCTCGCGTATAAGCCTAACTCGCGTATAAGGCGCACCCCTAACTTTGACAGATTATATAAGCCGCAGAGGGGGTCTTAAAATTGTTAATTTGGTACTGTAGTATACTTATAAAAACTCTCGTATAAGCAGCACCCTATATATAGGCATGTTTGGTATCAAAAGAAAGCTGAGTCTGATTCGCGTACTAGCCGCGGCTTATACGCGAGGTTTTACGGTAGATGTACCGGTAGGTGTGAAGATGTAGGTGTGAACAGGGGACTACTGCTCCAGTTGTGACAGATTTCGGTTCTGCTTGATGATAGTACACTTGACATTCTTTGGCTTCCTATACGACCAATCTCTCAGTAACTATAGTGCCCAACCAAGTTAGTAATTTTTGGCTCCAACTGACCGACCTAGGTTAGTTAATATTGTCCGGTTTAGGCTAAGTCCTTTTGAGTATATTAGTCATGTGTTGTTTTGCCTTCAGCCATTTTTTAATAGCACTTGGTCAAACCTTACCAATGTCACCATGACTAACCTTGGATAGCCACTTCAGACTAAGGACCGGGGCATTTGAATTTTCTGTGTAGCCCACACTGAGCTGCTGTATTACACTTTAATATCTCAATGCTTTGGTCGCATTCTCCTCTAATTTGCTTCTTCATATTCACGTGTGGCTTTGGTGACAGTTTTCAAATATTGACGCTATTAAGAAATAGTTTTAGGTGTTACTGCCATAGAAATTGGCTCCATGCATGGGTCACATTCTTTCAAATTTTGTCATCAGTGATCATGAGTAATTTCTGAAGTTATTGCCTTGGTATTTAGACACCATGCATAGTGTCAAGAGAGCAATGCAAGTAGCATAACATCCGAAATGTATCTGCCCATCACTGTACTACTGGGTATATCCCCAACTGCATGATTACAAACTTGTCATCTTTACTCTTCTACAAGGTTTATGGTCTACAGAGTCCGCATTAAATTATTTAAGCAATTGTACGTGGAATGGCTTTCAAGGTTATTGAAAGTATGTTGTGCCTGGTCCATAGAAGAAACAACAGCTAAAATCATCAAGGCGAGTCGTTTCTTCTTCAAATGCATCCCCATTCATGGGCTTAATGTCTGTCATATATAATGCTTTCCAGTCCTTTGAATGTGCCAAATATAGATAAACATCGATAACATGTTACGATTTTGTCAAGCCTTGGAACCTGTGAAGGACATTGAACTAAGAACGCAATGCTCAGGTGCATCTTGATAACAACATCTGACACTAAGCAATGCTATACAGTGATTAAAAAGAGCTGAAACATGGCTTGGCAAGTATTCTGAGAACAGATTCTTTCAGAGAGGATAATGCCATAAGTCCCCTTGCTTAACATTTTGGATTTGCCTACGAAGCACTTTTCTATGCCCTCTAATACCGCTACGACCTACTTCCTGTCGGGACTATTTCAGCGGAATAATACCATGGCCGGAAGTGTGCCGCACGTCTGTGCTCGCGCCTGCGCAGTCATTTTGGTCGGGTGGCCGCGCTCACAGCGCCCCACAACGGCGGCCGATGTAACTGTCAAATCAACATTGACAATGGGAGGTGAGGAAACTGGGTCAGAGCCACATTTTGGTGGCACTTAATATTTGGGGAAAACAGGAAAGTGTATATACTACACCTATATTAACCCCCCCCCCAACCACACACTAATGTATGGGCTGATATTACCCATATTATGCACTGGAATAAGAGACATGCCGAGGACAGTGTATTAAATCAAGAAGAAAAAACTAAGTTAAAGGACAATAAATTCATACATGTAGTAGGTAAAACAGGAAGTTTTTTTTGTTAGAAATATTGAGTGTTCGTGATAATTTGGGACTGACTATATTAACAGGTAGGAGTGCAAGATCCCGCTCCCTACTTGTAATCTAAAGCCACCATGAGCATGAAATGATCCATCTCCAATCACATGTTCAGAGCTCCCAACATACATACCACCCTCAAGGTGGCTGCACTCCAAGCAGAGTCTGGCGTGTGTGGGATATTTTCGCGGTGGTTTGCAGCGTTCCAAGATGGTGGTAAATCTTGTGGCCAAATCTTTATTGTGTCATTCTACATGGTACTACCCCCTCCCCACGTCTTCCTCCCCGATCGATACCTATCCTGCCCAGGCAGAGGGTGGGGGTACAATCCTTGGTCGCTCCCCCTTCATATTTGCCAACTGTCAGTCGTTTGGAGCGCTCGTCTCTAAGGCTACATATAGATATATATGGGTGTAAATCCATATGTCATCTGTTCTAGCTTTAATGTATGCTTAGGACTTTCATGTATTGTATGCTATAGTGTTTATACAGCAGTATACCTGTCTGGGACATGAAATCTATCTACATATTGTTCAACATTATACTCTGGGCTGATGCATAACATATTAAGAAGTACACTAAACAGCCTTACTAAACTAACCAATAACATATATAGAGGATTAAACGTAGATCAATGTACAACAGCAATATTTTTGGACTTCAAAAAATCATTTGATACTTTAGACCACAAAATTCTAGCAAAAAAAGGCAGAAAAAATAGGATGCAGTAGCACTGATCTCTTATGTAAGCCCTCTTATGTAAGCCCTTGCATAAATATGTCCATTTATGGGTGTGTGTGTCTAATGACACACACTCACATATATATAGGACACTTTATTTAATCGTATTTCTGTGTATATAACCATACACACCTATACTTGGCTACTTGTAGCCAAAGTAGTATATTAACAACCATCGTATATTCTTCTTCTTCTTTCCACCCATTGCTATTACCTAGCATGGGTTCTATCCTCTTTACTTCTTCTCTCTATAAAAGAGACAAGACAATACAAATCTGTATACTAACTTACCTATGGTCTTTAGACCACTAGTTATATCAAAATTAATAACAATTCCTTTATTAAACAAGATGTAGGTAAGTTATATATAACAGGGGCATGCCTCATCATAGGCATCTCCCTGGTATCATTATCATATATACAAGGGCTTAGTTGCCCTTTATTACCTCCGCTCATCGGAAAATGCTGGTGTTTGTAGAAAACGGCCTACCAGGTCAACATTTCCGCCAGGATAAATAAAAGAAATTTCAATTCAATTCAATAAGCCACTATTTATTTGGTATATGCTATTAGATAAACCTTTTAGAGGACTGTATTGTGTTTAAAAGAAATAAACAGATTGGTATACAAGAACACTGGAGCCATTTTGCGGTGTACAGGGAACAGTTGGAATGGCTAGTGGAAAGTAGGGTTTGGTTTTAGCTTCAAGGATCACTTTATCAGTAGCTTAGGCAGCGGGTCAGGACTTATTGTTTTGAAATACAAGATTTAGCATGCTTTCGCACTGGAATACCGTATTCAATGCCCCCCCCCCCCCCCATTGAATACAATGGGCTAAGAAAAAGTTGTCTTTTCCTTGATTTAATGACTTCAAATAAAAAATAAATGCAAATGCCAACTACATTGATACCTCTCTGATGTATTTCACTCTCTGAGGCTGGGGCACTGTGGCTTCGTGGGATACTGTCCCAGCCCTCACTCGTGAAATAGGACAGAGACAGTATCAATGAGCGTTGGCATTTGTCTGTGTACATGTGGGGCATGGAAGGTTGACTTCCCATAAAGCAATTATCTATATCAGCTGTTGCATAGTGGGTGTTTTACTATTTATATAGCAACCAACATCTGTAAAAGGTCACCTCTTCTTACGGTTGTCCCAGGTAATGGCTTACTACAAGGCACCCATGCACAGCTACCTGCCAAACGACAGGATAATTCCCATATGACTGTTAGCCTATAGTGTCCCTCATACCCCCTTCACTACCTGCCTGGGGGGGGGGGGGGGAGTGCCGCAGTTAGGGTATGGGCAGCGTTTGGCTTGGGAATACCCTATTTAGGTGTGGGCGGCCACTAAGACACAGGGAGGCAGCTATAGCCCCGGAGGCCCCCTGCCCTGGAGTGACTCCTGCCGTTTATTGGTTCCTCCCGGCCGCCTCCACGGTCCGCCCGGCCTGTAATAGGCCCAGCCCCGGGGCCAGGAGGAGGACAGGCTTATCTAGAGTCGACTAAAATTGGTTGGCGCCCGAGTCTTTTATTTCCTTAGTAATTGTGTGTGTGTGTGTGTGTGTGTGTGTGTGTGTGTGTGACAGTTGGGGGCAGTAGGAGAAGGGTCAGAATACTCATCAGCATGGGTAGGAGGGAGCACCTAGCCTTTATTTTGGAAGGGGGTGATAAAAAAAATCATTATTTTGTAAGAATGAACCAGGTTTGGACTGTAATTGTCCCTGTGGGTCCCATTCTAGGTGTCACCAGCCAGTAGCAGAATCATGTATCCGCTTGCCTAGGCATAAACCGATGCACTGCTAGCACATAACCTGGATTGAACTGCTCACTGCCTATAGGGCTCATAGGGGTTAGGCCATGGGCACCGCCATGTCCAACCTCTGGTGCTTCCTTTGGTTAGACTCTATATTTCAAAGAAGGCCCGATGGCCGGAAATGGATCCCGGAAATGGCAAAACGGACGTTGATTTGGGCTACGAGTTTGTCACTTTCTTCAACTCTTCCTCCCCATAATTTGTATCCCCTTCAATCGGTCTTTTATCTCTTACCTGTGTATTGTATTGGCATTGTATTGTAGTACTACATCTGTAATGCAAAGTAACAAGGACATGCATTTCTCTTTTACCAAAAACTTTCTAAAATGTTTTCATTTATAGTGATCTCGTTCTCCGCTGGACCTGCTGGACACCAGCAATCAAAGCAAGCACCTGTGCGCCTCCCTTGATTAAAACGAGAACTAAAACTTGGTCACATTTTCGTAAATCTGTTAGAAATTGCTGCATCCCTAAATTCTAAATATTGCTTCAAATTACCGGAATCTCATAGCTAAAGCAGACAGAGTGAGAGATTATCATTACTGATAGTTGAGGCTGAACTATCAGCGATTGATGGTCAACGTGACGGTGACGTGCTGGGTGACGTCTTAGCACACAGTAGCCTATCTATGGTGACGTGGATAACAACTGGGGCATGGGAACGCTGAGAGCACACTCCTCGGCCTGGCCCAGTTTTCCCGGGCCAGTTTCCCGCGGTCCCTTTTTTTTGTTAAATCTGGGGGTGCTTCTTGGGCGTGGCCAAGGGGGGGGGGTAGGCCTATCACAGTATCCTATCACTGCGTGTCTCTCTAACTTAGAGTCTTAAGAGTCTAATAAGAATCAGAGGCCGATCAGAGGGTATCACCATGGGATCGTTTGCTGGAGCTGTAGGCCTATGACGGTTACCACTATCCCGGCCCCGAAGGGGCTGGTTGCCTCTAAATGGGGCCTAAGTCAGGATAGTGATTGCTTCAGTCTGTGTTACCCTGAAGACATGTGAATAGTATTGGCCCTCAGTAACTAGGCCTACTCACGGAAGGGCTAAGTCCTGGGAACCACTTCAGACAATGGCAATAGTGGCCTGCCCTGTGATGTCATAACCCCCGGTTAGCTGCCCTACCTAGTGGCCAAGGGCCTGTACTGAAGGTTCTCAACTTAGCACAGGTGGTGCTGCAATCAACAGCTAGGTGCCCTATAGGGCAGCATTGATCGGAGAACCTTAACTTCTACATATACCGAGAAGAGAGGGGTTACTATTCGCGGGTTCAGTCAGTACTGAGTCTATAGCGATGACTCTGGTTTCTCCGTATGGGCGGCCATGTTAGTTCTGAGCTCGCAATCTATCGTGAGACTTAGGCAGTGACCAGACAGTCACACACCATAGCTTCCGGGGAACAGGCTACAATACGAGAGCAGAACCAAGGTCTCACGAGATTGCTAGTGTCCGTGTATACAGAGTGGTTACGAGAACAAGTCCGATCCCGGTATAGCCCTATAGACATCCACCTAGTGTTACTTGATTGAACTTCAAACGCCCGAACGTGGATACACCCAAGGCCCAACGCCCTGTCCGCATATAGCACTGTGACTGGTCACCCTGTGTAGGCCACCATCTTGTCACCTGATGATGTCGCTGGTTTAGGCAGAGCACACCTTATTTGGACTTGGTGCAAAATCAGAGATTTCGGACGTGCCCCTGTGCAGCTGAGGTCCTCCAGTTACTTAGTATACACTTAAACAAGAGAGAGGCCAGACTGTCCACGTAGTCGCTGTGTGACTCAGTCACCAGGCCGAGCCTTCACTCTCCATGCAGACTCTAGACTGGAATTCAACCCAGTAATTCAACTGTAAACAGGGAGAACATTCAACGCCATGGGTGGAGCCATCTATCTTCCATCTTGATAGATTACTGTACTATCGCGATAAAGCGCCTAGGCTTGAAAGAGCGCCAGGGGTATAGGAGCCTCCAAATGTTTCTTGAGCACTAAAAATATGACCTTGAATAAGCGCCTGTCTTGCATTAAACACCGGGGATAAGACTAAGAGCCCCGCTGATACACAACGGTACGGCAGGGCCATCAGTCTACAACTTTTGGTGGCTCTAGGGCCATGACCTCGTAAGTTATGGCAATGCTGCGGGTCTGCTGAGAAAGATGGCTGGTTTATTTATTCAAACATATCAAAGGAATAATTCAATTTGCAGCTGCTGTAGCTGGCCTTGATGTGGATGTGTTCATCAAGAGGTGCGTGCAGAGACCTCCAGTCTCATTACCTCCATGCGTGTTTAAGCCTTTAAAGATGGATGTCGCTAAAAAATGACATTTGTCGTCATGATGCACTAATGCAGCCCAGCGAGTAACTCGCCGGTGCTGCATTGGTGCATCATGCTGATCCTTCGGGAGTGTCTCAACCTCATAAGGTCGGTATGATGCTTGAATGCAGCACTGGCGAGTTACTTGCCAGGGCTGAATTCATGCATTATGATGACCAAGGGCATCATGCCATCCTTAAAGGGTTAAATGGGAATATCAGAGGGAGACACAGGGAGTAAAAAACTAAATGAGCACTGTCACACAACCCAGTATTAACCCTTTGAGGCCCGCATAGTCCTTTAATTAGAATTAATGCACTATGCGCTTTGATGCATGAATGCAGACCCTATGGTGTTCATACACTGCTGAAGGGTAGGCAGAATGCACTATTGCAGCACGCGCGAGTTCCTTGCCAGAGTTACATTGGTGCATCATACTAAGCAATGGACATGACACCTGGAGGCTTTGTGTTGTACTAAGATGGTTAATTAGTTGGGTGTATGTAAATTATAACTGATGGAATCAAATAGAAGGAAGGAGGCCAACCTAAATTATTGAAGTGCTGAGTAGGATATAAAAGCTTTTCCTGGGAGTGTGTACTAGAACATTTGAATAATACAATTCGAACAAGGAAATGTTCTGCAACAGAGTATATAGGTGTTTTTAAAATGAATCCTTGCATATATTTGAGAGCCATTAAT
Source organism: Harmothoe impar (assembly GCA_947462335.1). Taxonomy (NCBI): domain Eukaryota; kingdom Metazoa; phylum Annelida; class Polychaeta; order Phyllodocida; family Polynoidae; genus Harmothoe; species Harmothoe impar. The sequence continues at coordinate 17,182,792 of OX381718.1, read as the reverse complement.
GCCATAAGTATTTGCTACCATATAACATACTATATATGTACGCAAAGTATTGTTTGAAATATACTGGAATATACTTCATGTTCTCTTGTATTTTTATTAATTTCAGAGACAAACGGAGAAAAGTCAGATAAGAAGGAGGATTTACAAAAAAAGACCATGCCACGACCTCAACCCAACATAGAATACGTGGTAAGTATGGTACTAATAATGCACAGAAACCCCATCCAGTCTAGTGTAAATAAGTGGATTTAGAGTTCTGAGTTTCTGAGTAAAGTGAAACCTTTTTAAAGTTTTTTTAAATTTTATTTTACATATAGAATACCTGGTAGCTATGAACGCATTTAAGAGTGTATTTTGTGAGTTTCTGAGTAAAGTGAACGATTCAATAAATTGACATTGACTGCCCGTGGAATGAAACTTCGGGACGGTCAAGGGAAAACTGTGAAAACTTGGACATTCTGTCAAAACTAAAACCCTTTATAGGTGGTTCTTGGTTTTAATTAAACCCTTGTTAGAGGGGATTCCGTTGAAAACTGGACTGTCACAGAGTCTCAATAAAAGTACCTTTGCCAGATGTAAACACGTGCCTGCATCATGCCTTGGTCGTCGTGATGTATGAATGCATCCATCGCGAGTAACTCACCAGGGCTGCATTCAAGCATCATGCCGACCCTACGGGGTTGAGACACTCCTAAAGGGTCGGCTTGATGCTCAAATGCAGCACCGGCAAGTTGCTCACTGGGGCTGCATTGGTGCATCATGATAACAAATGTCATCTTTTAGCAACGACTGTCCATAAAGACTGTATTGTGACCCTTTCTCTCCCACTACAGAACGTCACGGATCCTATCAGTCCCAAGACGGATCCCCCCGAAAAGGTTCTCAAAAGACGAAGTCGTCATGTGACACAACCACGGGGCACTCTCCAATACACGGTAAGTTGGGGCTCTTGTGGGACAGGGTAGGGGGTGGTGGTACATGTTAAAGCCCCTCACAGGGAGGGACAGGCACACAATGCCATGTACAGGCTGTGCCAGGGGGGAGGTGATGGTGATCGAATCTATGAGGTGGGTTATGGTGAAAAGCCCCTACACTTTTATCGTGGCAATGGTTCTTTTGCATCCGACACTACATAGGCATAGTTTGAGGCGGGCAGGCCTTTGGTATGCTGTATGTCAACCACAGCAGGGGGGAGGTCACAACGTCAACAGTGGTGAGCCTCGAACGTACAACCTTGTACCTGTAAGGTGAACTACTGCCTGAGCTACTCCCCATCGCTGGTAGGGGGTATAGTGACTGTCTACAACCTTTGTTGGATTGTGTCTTATGTTAAAGTTTCTTTTCTAGGGTTTTCATTTCATGGTCACCGCGGCGCTTGAACTTTCACCATCCCTTCTCCTACGATCTCCGTCTCCCATGGCACTCACTTTCCTTCAATTATTTGCTTTGCGCTTCCTTTCTTAACTTGTCATCTCCCCTCAACCTTCTCTGATACCTGTACTGTGCTTCTTTCCTCTCATTCCCCTCAAAGGTACATTGACCATGAGTCGGACACGTACCCTGAAATAAACACCGAAATTTATAGTAATTCATGTATGATGAGACTTCCAATGGTTCTTTTCTGGACATTTAACCATCATTTACAAAATCACAGGATCCTTGAATTAACACAAATTTAAGTGTCCATCGCTAGTGTCCGACTCAAGGTAAATCTACCATATGTGTCTTCCCACCTCACCCTATGGCTGTGTCTCACGAACTTGGGCCAATGTTTTCGTCCATGACTGGGTGCCGTCTATGACCGGGTGCCGTCTATGACCTGGTGCTGTCTATGACCGGCTAGCAAGGAAAACGCAAAGGTTAACATTCAAACAACCCACAAACTGCATGGGGAGTATATAACAAGCGCCATCTTTTTTTTATCCCCTAACATATCACAGTATAAAAAACACACAAAAAAACAACATTTTTAGGTTGGCGGTCATAGACTACACCCGGTCATAGACGGCACCCGGTCATAGACAAACACATTGGCCCAAGTTCGTGAGACAGCCCTATATTCACTGTGGAGGGTCAGGTCAGCAGGGGCAGCCCCATGTGGGTGTCCAGGCACCCCCTGCTCCACACAGACTCCTGTGGGGGTTAACCATCTAAGGCTCGCAGAGCGCTTTAATGCTTTGTGATATTTATTGTCATTATGCATTCAAGTATCAATGTAGATTGACTAGAGCTGCATTCAGGCATCATGACGACAAACAGCATATATCATGTTAACCCTTTAAAGATGACATACTGTGAAAGTACTTATTTTCATGGGTGTAAATTTTCGCTGAAGTGTGAAAAACAGCAATTCGGGGGTATTTATTCCATACTTTTAAGCATATAAAAATTTCGCGGCTTTTTCATTTCTGCGAAAATCGCGAAAATATATACCCAGCCAGATAAAGTACTTTCACAGTATCACTAAAAGATGACATTTGTCGTCATGATGCACCAATGTAGCCCAGGCGAGCAACTCACTGGTGCTGCATTGATGCACTATTCCTTAAGGGAATAAAGTGCTGTGTGGGCCTTGAAAGGTATAACAGCGTGGGAGGTGAGAGAGTGAGAAGTCCCTGTGTGCGGCCCTCCCTGTTCCTCCGGGGCTGTGGCCACCCTACACCCGGTACACGGGTGGCCCCCGGCCCGGGTCGGCACCTGTGGGAGGCTGGAGTGGCCACGGGCAGGGATCGGTGTAGCCGCCGATTAAATATTCTCCGTATTATGACACCGCCTTCCCCTCAGCTACACCCCACCCCCACTCCAGCGTCCCCATTCATTGCCCCTCCCCCTTGGCCGCACTCTCCACTGCAGCCATAGTGCGGTGGGAAGCACGGGGAATATAGTCTGTGTTCTCAGCAAATGTTCACAATTGCAGAAATATCTTCATTTCTGAACATCTGTGATAAAACATCTGTGATAAAATTGCATAAAGGAGTCATGAAAGGAGAACAGTATTTGCGTTGGAGACAGCCGCATGTACTTTTGAAATGTATGAGAATGAGGTTAAAAAAAAGAAGAGGATATCGAAATGACAAAGGTCTTACTGCATGGCCATTCAGGAGGTTTTTACCCACAGTAGTATATGGACATGGGGGAGGTGCCCAGGCAGCTGCTGTTACTGCTGTGTAGGGTCAGTAGTATGTAGACATGGGGGAGGTGCCCAGGCAGCTGCTGTTACAGCTGTGTAGGGTCAGTAGTATGTAGACATGGGGGAGGTGGCCAGGCTGCTGCTGTTACTGCTGTGTAGGGTCAGTAGTATGTAGACATGGGGGAGGTGGCCAGGCTGCTGCTGTTACAGCTGTGTAGGGTCAGAAGTATGTAGACATGGGGGAGGTGGCCAGGCTGCTGCTGTTACTGCTGTGTAGGGTCAGTAGTGTGTAGACATGGGGGAGGGGCCCAGGCAGCTGCTGTTACAGCTGTGTGGGGTCAGTAGTATACATGTAGATATGGGGGAGATGCCCAGGCAGCTGCTGTTACTGCTGTGTAGGGTCAGTAGTATGTAGACATGGGGGAGGTGGCCAGGCTGCTGCTGTTACTGCTGTGTAGGGTCAGTAGTATGTAGACACGGGGGAGGTGGCCAGGCAGCTGCTGTTACAGCTGTGTAGGGTCAGTAGTATGTAGACATGGGGGAGGTGCCCAGGCTGCTGCTGTTACAGCTGTGTAGGGTCAGTAGTATGTAGACATGGGGGAGGTGCCCAGGCTGCTGCTGTTACAGCTGTGTAGGGTCAGTAGTATGTAGACATGGGGGAGGTGGGCAGGCTGCTGCTGTTACAGCTGTGTAGGGTCAGTAGTATGTAGACATGGGGGAGGTGCCCAGGCTGCTGCTGTTACAGCTGTGTAGGGTCAGTAGTATGTAGACATGGGGGAGGTGGCCAGGCTGCTGCTGTTACAGCTGTGTAGGGTCAGTAGTATACATGTAGATATGGGGGAGGTGGCCAGGCTACTGCTGTTACAGCTGTGTAGGGTCAGTAGTATGTAGACATGGGGGAGGTGGCCAGGCAGCTGCTGTTACAGCTGTGTAGGGTCAGTAGTATGTAGACATGGGGGAGGTGGCCAGGCTGCTGCTGTTACTGCTGTGTAGGGTCAGTAGTATGTAGACATGGGGGAGGTGGCCAGGCTGCTGCTGTTACTGCTGTGTAGGGTCAGTAGTATACATGTAGATATGGGGGAGGTGGCCAGGCTGCTGCTGCTGTTACTGCTGTGTAGGGTCAGTAGTATGTAGACATGGGGGAGGTGCCCAGGCTGCTGCTGTTACAGCTGTGTAGGGTCAGTAGTATGTAGACATGGGGGAGGTGGCGAGGCTGCTGCTGTTACAGCTGTGTAGGGTCAGTATGTAGACAGCCCTTGGCAACCTAAAGTATAATATAGTTACTGGAATGGAGGGCAATATATTCACATTTCTAACCCCACTCAGAGTTCGAACCACAAATGAGTGGAGGGATGCGTCCCTACCCCCCGCATTATACAGTGGCCGCTGTGATAAGTCATACATTATGTGTCATATTGGAGTATTATACCAGTGAGATAATCACCCTGCCTGCAGTAGTGGCACACAGTTGGCAGCAAACATCACAGATAGAGATAAGATTCAGACCGTACGCAGAGATAAGAACATGATGAAGTGGGGAGGAAAGGGAGGATTATTCACAAACTTGTGGACCGTGGTGGATTGCAATCAGCATCCAACTGAATAATGTCCACATTTTCTGAAGTTTCTTTTGTAAAGACCACAATGTTTCTTATTCTTTCTCAAAAAGACTGAAGCACCCGCCGCACAAATCAATCCGGAAGAGATTTTAAAGTTTTAAGCGCTGTTTCATTGGGCACCGACAGCGTGCATTGCCATGGTCGCGTACTATCTCCTGTAGCTTTAACAAATTATTGCAAAGCCTTTTTTTAATGGCACTTCTGTATTGCATACTACACAGCCTGTCAGTTTTTTTAAAAACCAGTTGATGGTGTGAAACTTGTAAGGGATTTAACAACGAAATCATGGACAACATTGTATAACTAAAGTGTTAGAAATGTACATTTCTATCAGTCAAACAATTGTAGAGAATCAGCATTTGATTCAGTAATTCATGAAAACAACCAATCATGTAGACATGATAAAAAAATTAACTCTCACATTTTTATAGTACTTAGAATACCCTAACACACTTTCAGCCTAATTCATTGGATAACTCCTCCTGCAGGCATTCTCTAATATGTCACTGCCCTACAATACCATCACGTTCATACAGTGATGTGTCAACAGGTAGCCCTGGGTGATGACATGGGGTAAAGGACCCTGGATGATACATCACCTACCCAATGACTGGTCTGTGAACGGCCAGACCCTCCCTGCTGTTTGTCTACAAGACTTTAACCATGTGGTAACCATGGTGGGGGAGGTACATGGTGGGAGTCTGAGGGACAGGGCTACTAGTTAGAGCTAGCAACTGCAGGGTATAAGCTATGGCCATAGTGCACCTTACTATGCTTATCAGCTACATATCCTACCTTAGCAGGAATTCCTACCTTTCCTCCAGAAGATTTACCACAAAATCATGAAATTAGTTAAGAATGTTATCCCCACACTTAAACCTAAGATCTATTGCCTTTCTCTGTGAACTTACAGAACTGGACAGATATTTGGATGTATCCGCCCCTTCCCCTGTGTGGTGCTACAATGCATTTCATCACTACCGTAGTGACCCGTTTAAGCGCCCCTGCGCTTATAAATTTCAATACCCTGTTACCCCCTGCACTTATACAGGGGCCTGCGCTTATATGAGTCCGGTTTAAAGAGAGATTTTGGGTTTCAGAGGGGTCCTAGACCTGCGCTTAAATGAGACCTGCGCTTATTTGAGAACCCGGCGCTTAAATGGGCCAGTACGGTATCCTCATATCTCTGGTCCATTTCTACTCACTCTCTGTAGGCAATCATCTCCCCCCATGTCTCCCCAATTTGATATCCTACCCACTTGCCATAAACCTCTTCAGCATGTTTGCTTCCCAATCACTCAATGGCCAGTTTATGTCCTAGTATACAGGCTGCTCCATCAAGGTGTTGTCATCATCAATAGATTCAATCCCCTTCACCGTCCATTATAGTTGAATAGTACATGACACAACACACAGGGATGCCTCCCCCCTCCCTACAGACATAGGGTACATTCACCTGGAGTCGGACATATACCTTGAGACGGACACCTGATTTTGTGGTTATTCAAGCATTTTCGGCCTTTTATTTGTGAAAAGTTTAAGTGTTACGCTTTCCAAAATACAAACACTAGGAGTAGTAGGCTACATAAATAACCCCAAAATTCACTTTCTATCTCAGGGTATGTGTCTGACTCTGGGTGAATCTACCCTACTGCCATCGCTACATCCCAATCACCTACAGCCATCCCTCGTCGTCTACCGCTCTATTCTACATGGCTCTCTCCCTATTCACTGCTGCCTGCCGCGACCAGCCTCCAGCCACCCGCTACCTCCCACCGCCCCCACCGGGACAAGGGGATTACTGTAAAATCGATAAGATGGAGCAACAATACATTAGGACAGCGGCCTGGCCTACCCTCCTCCCAGTCTATATATGTGTGGTGGTTGGGGGGTGGGGGTGGGGAGGAGGGTCTAGGGGGGGGACAGCAGGACATAGACATAGCCCCTACCATCCAGCACCTCTCTAACTGCCTACCTCCTCCTCCTTCCAAACATCACCAGTCTTACTACCATGTTGAGGCATTGTAGCATTAACCCGAGCAGGCTGATGGATTTAGGAGGGGTGTTACTATAGACTGGTGAACCTTCCAAGCAAGAAAACATTACCTATACCTTAGTCTGTATATGGTATAGAGAATCAAAGTGCACTCTTATGATTGTCATGTCAAGACAGTAGGCCACAGGAGATAGCTCCCTACTTAATTCCCATACCCAGCATAGCCTATACCTTCAACCAGGGTTAACTCCATGGCAATCCCTCCACAAACATGAGAAACTCTTCCCTCACTATCACAGGTTTTAACTAAACCTCAGTTTGGTGAGTGAGTAGGTTATAGGGTACCATGGCAAGGTGTGCAACTCAAAGTCCAACATTATCTTTTAACCTACCATAGACTCTACAAAGAGGTAGTGCACAACATACTGTAGCTAGCACTACCTCTTTGTATACTCTATTGAGAGGTGCAAAGATGAGGTTGGACTTTGAGTTGCACACCTTCCCATGGTACCCTAGTCTACTCACTTGCCAAGCTTGGTCTTGTTAAAACCTGTGCTCACTATACATAAACCAATCCAGGCATGCAGATGTGTGCACCTGCCGAAGTCAATGGCCGGCCTGGATGGGCTCTGCACCAAACATCTGCCTCCTCACCCCTGGATACTGATCAGAACCCACCTGTCCCTCCCCTCCCATGCTGTTGATATGTGTAGTGGATCAAAGACCTGCCCTCCTCATGTGGCGCTTATGAAGTGTGGGGAATAGAATAACCCTGTGTCGCCTCTCGTTAATTGGTACACCCTCACTGTATTCTGGGAGACGATGATGGAAACCAATCCATCCAAACTAACCCAGATCTATGTTCATATTCACTCTGTAATCCATGCCTTAAAGAACTAGCATAACTATAAGGCCAGAGAAAGTAGGTAAGATTCCCCACCGCTCCCATTTGTTACATAACACTACTGAGGAAATTCTACCGCAAGGTTAGGCTGCAAATATGTAAAAAAAAAAATCCAAAAAATGTTTTTATTGAATATCAAATCAAATATAAAAAACTAAAAGACAGTTTTTTGTTCACCAGAAACAGAATCATTGAATTATTTGACTAATGAATCTGCAGAATGAACACAGAATGGTGAGGACTGTGCCGACACATTGCCATCAGATTGTGAGGAGGGAGTGAACAAAACTGATGGAACATGGAGAGTATAGCCCCCTGGGACTGTAACAACCCTAGCCCTAATCTTTGCCATCTTAATGAGACCAGAACCCCTGTTAATACATCACCCCTCCTCCTCCTCCTGCACTGTCTTACCAGGCAGGCTATAGCCATACATCTACAGCACTGCAGCCTCCCCATCCCTCAACCTACATACACAAAGTAGGTGGCTGCTAGAAGGCCTATATTTACTTTACTCATATAAGCCACTACACTAATAATACCTCTTGAATTTATCATTGGTATCATGTCGCGTAACACGGCTTGTATTATTACCGCGCTAACTATTGATTTATGTACTCAGTAAACACATAAAGTGTTCCGCTTTGTTAAACCCTAATTTTACTTACATTAAGAGGTTAGCCTCATATAATCATCAAATACTATAGATCCCGTGTTGAGTACTTTCTTCTTCAAAAAGATGACCAAGGGGTGGAATTTCAAATACAGATTTAGTTCGAACCAGAATAATCGTTATAACATGGAATTCATTCAGATTCCAAACTGGCGGGTAATGTGAGTTGAAATGCCCTACGGAGGCCGGGAAGAAGGTGGCAGGTAACTATGGCTACGTAGCGTTCCCTTCAGACAGGTGACAGGCAGGGGTATGGGATTAAATAGGACCAAACTATTCACAAAGTGGCGCGGGCTGTGATACTACATTACCTTACAAAGACAACCATGTTAAATCGTTTGAATGCCATTGCCTAAGATATACTTATAGACGCAGGGTGACTGTATCAAATGTGTACAGTAAAGTTGATATATGAAATCCAGCTTTATAAGGTAATGTACATCATCAGTAAACTCCATGCACAGTGTAATACAGGATTTGCACAGTGATTGCACTGAGTTAGTACCAGAAATTCAGTAATGCAAGTTTTTAATCAATAAAAACTGAATCTTTGCCTGGTAAATTTGTGCTACGTGTTGAGGGTATTACGCCATGCTGCATTGGTAGCCACAGTGGTTTGTGAAGTACGTAGGCCAGACAATACCCTTGGTGCCAAGTTTGCTTAGATTTAAGCCCAGACAAGCAGGTAGACCCCTGAGCAGGTGTTGTCAGGTAACTTTGTTCAACTCTCGTCTTACTCAAATATATTTACTATATCCTTCAACAATAGTATGAGTGAGTCTTTTGGGCATTTGTAGAGGGTAAAGGGTGTGTCACTGTGTGTATAGGTAACAGTGCAGACAGGGTAACTGTGGTTCTATGGGATGGGGACCCTGGAGGTAGGTGGAGGGTAGACAGGGTAGGGTGTGTATAGGTAACAGTGCAGACAGGGTAGCTGTGGTTCTATAGGATGAGGACCCTGGAGGTAGGTGGAGGGTAGACAGGGTAGGGTGTGTATAGGTAACAGAGCAGACAGGGTAGCTGTGGTTCTATAGGATGAGGACCCTGGAGGAGGGTAGGTGGAGGGTAGACAGGGTAGGGTGTGTGTATAGGTAACAGAGCAGACAGGGTAGCTGTGGTTCTATAGGATGGGGACCCTGGAGGTAGATGGAGGGTAGACAGGGTAGGGTGTGTATAGGTAACAGTGCAGACAGGGTAGCTGTGGTTCTATAGGATGAGGACCCTGGAGGTAGATGGAGGGTAGACAGGGTAGGGTGTGTATAGGTAACAGTGCAGACAGGGTAGCTGTGGTTCTATAGGATGGGGACCCTGGAGGTAGGTGGAGGGTAGACAGGGTAGGGTGTGTATAGGTAACAGTGCAGACAGGGTAGCTGTGGTTCTATAGGATGAGGACCCTGGAGGTAGATGGAGGGTAGACAGGGTAGGGTGTGTGTATAGGTAACAGTGCAGACAGGGTAGCTGTGGTTCTATAGGATGGGGACCCTGGAGGTAGGTGGAGGGTAGACAGGGTAGGGTGTGTATAGGTAACAGTGCAGACAGGGTAGCTGTGGTTCTATAGGATGAGGACCCTGGAGGTAGATGGAGGGTAGACAGGGTAGGGTGTGTATAGGTAACAGTGCAGACAGGGTAGCTGTGGTTCTATAGGATGAGGACCCTGGAGGTAGATGGAGGGTAGACAGGGTAGGGTGTGTGTATAGGTAACAGTGCAGACAGGGTAGCTGTGGTTCTATAGGATGGGGACCCTGGAGGTAGGTGGAGGGTAGACAGGGTAGGGTGTGTATAGGTAACAGTGCAGACAGGGTAGCTGTGGTTCTATAAGATGAGGACCCTGGAGGTACGTAGGTGGAGGGTAGGTGGGTTATCTAACCCCGGCCGGCTGTCCTTGACGGCCGGAGGTCAGCCCCTGGAGCAGCTCGCGGCCTCTGGCAGCCCCCACCAGCTGTCTCTATAGAGATACCTCCAGGGTGCAGCCTTAACCCACCCCGACACACAGCACCACAACACACACCCCTCCCTACTCCTGCTAGCCCTATATAGGTTGACACCTATGGGGCATAAAGTGGGATAAATACAACAGCCAGAGTAGTAACATTAGGCAGCCTACATGGTGGAATTATTAGTAGGGTAGTGGGGCTGTATATATTCTGGCCCAGTGGGTTCGCCATTTTAAATTTCGCTGGTGGAGGTTAATCCCACTGATAAGACATACCACGATGGGTACAAACAGGGGGCAGGCTTGTAACAGTCTTATCAGCTCTTATCATCGATATCCTTAATATTGAATAAGAATCTCTTCAAATACTTTTCCTCTTTGTAAATCTTCATTATATTTTTGCCAGAAGACTTCAGGAATTGACCCTTTTCTGAATTTCATAATTGGTAGTTTTAGAACTAATAAACTGTTAAAATATTACGTTTAGCTGGCACTGGGTGTAGCATAATGCCTGGGGGACTTGTAGTCGCCCCTGAGTCGTGGTGGGCCTGCCTCATGAAGCGACCAGGAGTCTGGACCTCCCAGGGGTGGAGGGTGTGTGTGTGTGTGGAGGGGGGGGGGTAATACCTCCATTATAACATCAGTAGTAATAGACCACTATCAGTTTGCGTGTAACTACATGAAGGAGTACCATTACTAGTAGTAATGGACCTCCGGCAGTAACTGGGGGCAGGCAGGGCCGTTTTACTACTGCTGCTGAGTTGGATGTAATAGGCTACCATCACATAGAGGCTAACTCAATTTAGGGCCATGGTGCACCAGTTTGAATATATTCTTATGATGCCGTTTTTCTTTTTGGTGAACCTGGCTCCAAAGCCACTTTTGTAAGTAGCAAAAAAAGCAATTTTACTCATTTTGTGTTTCTGTACGCAGAAACTGGTATCGTGTATGCTAGTGTCTAGAAACTTGATTTATTTTGTGAGTTGTATTAGTAATTATTTTGCAAATATGGACAACTCATTGCTAGAAGTATCTTAGCTTTTTGACCTGTGACACTGCCCTTGGACAAACCCTCGCCTCCCCTCCCGACCCCAGAAAATACACAGTGAAGAAAATTGAGTATTCTAAAAAGGTTTATATTATATTATAGAACTCAAGTTTCAGGATTTGTATCAAGGGCTAGCCACCATAGTGATCAGCATCACCCCTAACCTCATGGTATCAACCAAAACATGGACGTGTGGGGGCCTCTCCCGGCATGTCGGCTGAGTTTAATTAACGAGAAGTCTCACTGACTCCAAATGATTCGGCAAGTCATGCGAATTGCCGCTTTGGTTGTTTTGGCAGTAGTTGCAAATGGAATTTGAAGAGGTGTGTGAAAAAGATTACCAGTTCACATCCCTCGTTCTGATGGGGCGGAATGATCTATCGGAGTTCATTATCTGAAGTGGAGGAGAAAAAAGTATAATTGAAAAGAAAGAGTATTGTTACTGTCAGCTGATACTTTGCAAGAGACAGCATAATATTGCTAAAATTCCAACAAACTAGAAATCATTTGTTAAATGGTTCAGATTCAAATTCTTGGAACTAAACTGACCTTTAGGTTGATTCACATTGGCCCCTGCCTCACGGTACGCTTCGACAGGAAGCCAGTTTGTATCAGTTAGTTAGAAATTGGAGAAAAAAAAATGCAGTGCATCTGTCGAGACAAAAAGTTTGACTTTTTGAGTTGGGTCCAGTATTTGCCAGAATGTAGCATCTCAGATGACTTTTGACATGCAGGCACCAGAAAGTGTTTTTGTATCACGTCCTGAGTTTCAAGTTTAGATATCAACAGCTTTTTGAGTATTGCTAGAAATTAGCATTTTGCTGAAAGAATCATGTAAACTATTCAAGTGTTCTAGATGGAGGGACGCGAATTAAATTAACTGTTGCTTAAAGACAGTTCTAGCCGTAGTGCCTCTAACTCTAGATACACAGAGAAAAGAAGTAGAATCACTGTGACTCCCAAATGGGAGTCTGGACCCCGGGTCTGGACTCAATCACTGAGGTAACTCTCCCCATGACTCTAAGGTGACTCCCAATCATTAGAGAATCTTAGAATAGGAGTCATTTTAGAGTTATTATAGAGTCCTGCTAATGTTAGGGAGTCACTTTCGAGTCCTGGGTAAAATTACCTCAGTGATCAAGTCGGGAGTCACCGTGATTCTACTTCTTTTCTCTGTGTATCCAGTGTACGAATGCCAAGTTGAAAACTGAATTAAGTTACAAAGTTTGTAGAACAACTTCCGGTCCTGATAATCTGTACCCAGAATGCATCCTCCCAGACCACGTGATCACTCTGCGCCAATCAGAAGCCGGCCCTGTGGTGGGAGGGCCCAGACCCACAATGCACCAGTGGCCTTCACCTTGCTGTTGTCAAGGCGACGCTCATTTCCGGCTAATTGACCAATCAGGGCCCGAGGCTGGGGGAAGGAGGGAGTCCCCTTGGTGGGGAGGGGGGCAGTTTGGAGGTGAGTCCGGCCGCCCTGGGGTGAACGGCCGACGGCTGACATTTTCCCACACTAATGGGGCAGCATTGTTTTGGCCAGGGGGCCACCACGGGTGCACTGATATTCCTAGGCTCCCTATACGTCCAACCTCTCAGTCACTAGTTAGTCATTTTTTGGCTCCCTATACGACCAACCTAGATTAGTTATTATTGTCAGGTTGGTCACTACTGACCAACCCACCTTAGTCTTTTTAGTTCCAGAGGGAGCCACTGAGTGGTCATCACAGGTGGCACTAACTAGTGGTATACAAATACAACACACCAGTGATGGACCTAGGTTAGCCACTACTGACTGACCCCTGGGTCATTTTGGAATATAACTTTGCCATTGTGACTAACACTCATATGACCAACCTGGGTTAGTCTGTACTGACTAACCTATGGATTTTCAGTGTGGGGGTTACCACTGGGCGGTGCACAGAGGTGGGTGAACCCCAAGGAACTGGTTGGGGGAAGGGGGGAAGGGCTTACTCAAGACTGAAAAGTGTTTTTTATGGTTTAGAAAGTGCACGGAGGAGTTTTCAATTATTTAATGATACCAATAATATGGTCGTAGCTGTGACAGATCTCAGAAGCCGTAGACCAGGTATATTGACTACTATTAAATTCAACAATTTATTAGGTTATAAAACTCTTAACACATTGTTCCCAATATCTCTCTCTGGTAAAAGGCGACATTTGGCGTCATGATGCACCAATGCAGCCCCGGCCAGATCTGAGATATGAAAGGCTGTGGTTTCTCTGGTCCTTTCTTGACCCCTTTCATACATAGACAAATGCCAACGCCCATTGATACCGTCTCTGTTGTATTTCACGAGTGGGGGCTGGGGCTTTATCCCACGAAGCCCCAATCAGAGACGGTATCAATGTAGTTGGCATTTGTGTTTATTTTTTATTTGAAGCTATTTGATGAAGAAAAACAATATTTTCCCAGCTCATTGAATACGGCCAAATTGTTTTCAATGGGGGGCATTGAATACGGCCCTTCAGTGCTAAAGCATAGGAAGTCTTGTATTTCGAAAAAATTATATAAATGTGACCAATGCTGTATCAGAGAAGCTGACATTGCTATCCAGATTCAATCAGGGGGTGCTAGGGGGGAGGTGGATATCAGTGCGAGCTTGCCGCAATATTTCACCCTTCCCCCCTTTCCCCAACCATGCGGGAGGGTTCTGAATTTCTTCTTGTCGATATGTTCTAGCAATATGCAGTTTTTCCCCACTAAAAAACAGTGTCATTTCTATCACCACGTCCTATCCAGCAACACCCCCCCTTCCCATTGTTGTAAAAAATGATCACTCATATATAGATATTCGTTTACCAACTCGAGAACATTTTTACCACGTGAAAAGGCACAAACGGATGATAAACACTACAAAAGAAATTAATTGAATTTCATGTTCATGTATTTACATTGTACATAGCACTGGTATTGTGGTTGTGTGCTGGTTTCTGAACTGTGCAAAGAACGTCACCACAGAGTGCCACTTGTAAGTCTAGCCTCTCTCCAGGCACAGTGGGCGTCAGGGTCTCCTAGCCATTCCACCCCTACACCCACTCACCCACTCACCCACACACCCACACACCCACCTTCCTCCCATCTCCTCCAGGGTGGAGAGCTACTTACAGGTGAGGCCAAGGTGGGAGCAGGTCAGTGTCCGCTCCAGTAGCCACCCTACGGTCAATGCCCGGTAAAGAGCTGTGTCTCACCAGATCGGGCCAATGTGAACGTCTCTGACTAGGCGCCATCTTTGACTGGTGCCATTTTTAACCTCCTGATAAAAAACAGTTTATTTTTGGCAGATGGAGATATAAATGCAGATATAACCACTGCCATTTTCTTTGATCTATCCCTTACATATGAAAGAAGAAAATTCTTTTTTTTTGAATATTCTTTTATGGTGGCCGGTCAAAGATGGCACTAGGTCAAAGATGGCACCCAGTCAGAGACGTTCACATTGGCCCGATTTGGTGAGACACAGGCAAAGGCTCATCCTCCAGGGTCTCATCCTTATTGCATGTACCGGTTCTGTATTATGATGTGGGTAGGTCATGTTTGTGGTATGTCCCAACACAGTAAGCTATATCATGGTGTATTGTATCCTGATATTAAATAACCCTTTAAGGACGGCATAATGCATTAATGCATCATACCCTTGGTCGTCATGATACATGAATACAGCCCTGGCGAGTAACTTCATTCAACCATTATGCCGACCATACGGGTTGAGACACTTCTTTAGGGTCCGCATGATGTACCAATGAATCACCGGTGAGTTACTCGCCTGGGCTGCATTGGTGCATCTTGACGACAAATGCCGCCTTTGACCGACATGCATCCTCTAAGGGTTAACAGTTCACAGACATCCAGTTCCTGCAAAGAGAATAAAAGTAGATATGCAGGTACATTTAATACATCAGTCAATGCAGCGGAGGCTATCAATATGTAACACAAATATGAGCTTTAATGATGCACTATGTGGTTTATTCACTTTTATATTGATTTTAATCAATTGCCTGCCTATCTAAATTCCTGAATATGTATTGAATATTTCTTTACAGCCAGCATATATTGACATGAATGGACAAAGATAATTTCCCTTTTTTTCTTCTATTCAAAATAGAAAAGAAGATAAAATCATGGCCTCATTGACATTGTCTGTGTATGAGTCGGCTTATCGCTATTAACCTCTTAAGGCCTAATAGTCCTTTAATGCCCTCATGATGCATGAATGCAGCCTTGGTGGGTATATTCACCAGTGCTGCAATCATGCATTATGCCTACCCCTTTTGGAGTGTATCAACCGCATAGCATCGGCATGATGCATGAATGAAGGCCTACTCGGCAGGACTGCATTTATGCATCATAGCGTCAAAGGGCAGAACACATTAAAGCACTCCCTTGCCCAAAAGCGTTAGCCATGTATGTAAATGAGGGGCTCTCGGTGGGTATCTATGGTAATCTGTATGGAGTAATCATTCTGACAGCAGTGACTTTCACATGCATATATGTATGTTAAAGGGCCATCATAAAGTCAGCAGTGGTGTATTTATACGACTCAAACATTCCCATTTAGATTCCCAGTCATTATGCTAATCCGGCCCCATTGTTGTGCCGGATGAAGTTCCTGGAAACTTTTCTCAGTGAATTTCGTGGTTGGAAAATTTTATGATTAAGGGGTCAGACTGTAATGTGAAGGAAGGAGAGAGTTCAGACTGTGAAATAAAGAAAGAAGAGAGGTCAGACTGTAAAATAAAGAAAGAAGAGAGGTCAGACTGTGAAATAAAGAAAGAAGAGAGGTCAGACTGTGATCTGAAGAAAGAAGAGGGATCAGACTGTAATCTAAAGGAGAAGGAGAAAGCAGATTGTAATCTTAATAATATTAAGGATTCACTTAGCATGTAGATGTGGCCTTTATCTTTTGTGTTTATTTTCTATATCTGCCATGCTGGCAATAGTGTATTATTCACATATAAATTGGAGTGGTCATTCTTTATAAAGCACACGCTGTTAATAGGTTGGGGAAGAGGTTATTCAGCCAAATTAGCCAAATAAAAAGCATACCCGCACCCAAGCCAAAAGATGCTGTCGATCATGAGGGAAAATGATCTAATTGTCGCCTTCTAGTATTGAGGAGTTTACAGGTAGTCACTTCTTTTCAAGAATTTAGGATATGGAATACAATTACAATTAACATTACATAAATATTGTGTGAACTATTAAAATTAACACTCCCTAAATCACACTAGACTGGTATCTCACATTTGTGGGCAGTCAGTGGACAGTGGAATTTTGCTGACTTTACTTTATAACATGGGGAAAGAGAAGGGAGAGTCTCTCAGTGAGGAACATGACGCCTTATCAGAATTCTATCAGGAGTTATCGTGTGTTATCTGCTCGGCCGGCCATGCCTAATAAGGATCACAGCACACAGGGACAGTGAACCCATCCTGTCACCCACAGCAGAGATCCAGTCCCAAGCCCCAACCAAACATCCCCACCCCTACCTAACACCCCTACCCCAAACCCAAAGCCCCCAACCCAACACCCCCCAACCCCACACCAAAGCACCCAACCCAAAGCCCCCAACCCCACACCAAAGCCCCGACCCAAAGCCCCCAACCCCACCCCCAGCCCCAACCCAACACCCCCAGCCCCACCCCAACAACCCTAGCCCCACCCCAACACCCCCAGCCCCACCCCAACACCCCCAGCCCCACCCCAACACCCCCAGCCCCACCCCAACACCCCCAGCCCCACCCAACATCCCCAGCCCCACCCCAACACCCCCAGCCCCACCCCAACACCCCCAGCCCCACCCCAACACCCCCAGCCCCACCCCAACAACCCCAGCCGCACCCCAACAACCCCAGCCCCAACCCAGCCCCACCCCAACACCCCCAGCCCCACCCCAACACCCCCAGCCCCACCCCAACAACCCCAGCCGCACCCCAACAACCCCAGCCCCAACCCAGCACCCCCAGCCCCAACCCAGCACCCCCAGCCCCAACCCAAACACCCCCAGCCCCAACCCAACAGCCCCAGCCCCACCCCAGCAACCCCAGCCGTACCCCAACACCCCCAGCCCCACCCCAACACCCCCAGCCCCACCCCCAACACCCCCAGCCCCAACCCAACACTCCCAGCCCCAACCCAACACCCCCAGCCCCACCCCAACACCCCCAACCCCAACAACACCCCACCCCCACCCCAACACCCCCAGCCCCACCCCAACACCCCCAGCCCCACCCCAACACCCCCAGCCCCAACCCAACATCCCCAGTCCCAACTCAACACCCCCAGCCCACCCCAACACCCCCAGCCCCACCCCAACATCCCCAGTCCCAACTCAACACCCCCAGCCCCACCCCAACATCCCCAGTCCCAAACCAACACCCCCAGCTCCACCCCAACACCCCAGCCCCAACCCAACACCCCCAGCCCCACCCCAACACCCCCAACCCCAACAACACCCCACCCCCACCCCAACACCCCCAGCCCCACCCCAACACCCCCAGCCCCAACGCAACATCCCCAGCCCACCCCAACACCCCCAGCCCCACCCCAACATCCCCAGCCCTCAACCCAACACCCCCAGCCCACCCCAACATCCCCAGCCCCAACACCCCAACCCTCAACCCTAGGCCAAAAAAACCAAGAGGTGTGTTTCAGGTTATATGGCCTGAAAATCTAGGGTTAGGGAGGTAAGATTAATTTTCTTGATTAAAATCTTTTTTCTTTTACTTTGGCCCTGTACCCATAAATTGACTCCCAAACTTCAGCGCCAACCCGCTAACGACGACCTTGACTCTTTGATTGACTCTGAAATAGACCCTAAATGACCTAAAATATAAAAATAAAAATATAGTTAGGGTCGGGTAACCTGAAACACATATATTTGGGCCTATACTCCGCTGCCTCATATATCTGTCCACCGTGATCTGTCAAGGCACCCTATCTTGCACAAACCACACAAATCAAGGTCATGAATATTCATCTCCTTGGTTTTCATTACTTTGCATTTGTTAGATTTAGATTCGTTACTAGGAATGTATTCTTAGAACTGCGTGGGTGGCTAAAAATCCTATTCTATGACATTAATTTGTGATTTTTGTGATTTTAAGTCTCCAGTTCCCAGTAGCATTACACAGGCTATTAACTGCCTTGGGTATTCTAATCTAGAGATGGAGGTTAGCTCCATGTTAACATCTGTATCAGGAAGCCTACTATTATTCTGCATGTATGATTAGCTCGCCTTCTTATGACCTTCAATCTCAAAACTTGAATTATCTATTGACAAATAGAACCCATTATTTTAGATAATATGCAATAATAATTGAAAAGGTTGATAACAGTATTTTAAGACATGTTTTTCAGTTTACATGTATGTTGGAATAGCTATGATTATGATAGTAATCAGAAGCAAATAACATAAAAACCTCCAAGGTATATATAGATATGACCAAATATCTCAATCTCTAGATTTCCGCGATACAGCTGTATCACCGAGGTGATTTTCATCAACTCACTTTACGACTTATCGAACCCTTCTAATTTATTCAAACAGTTGTGCCTCCCTAAGGCAACCAAACACCACCAACACCACCACATCTCTTCACAGTCTTCTCGCACATTGGGTTCCAATCTGCCATTGTTTTTCTTCCATTCTTTAATTTAAAGGCATGGAACCCCAAACTGCATGCCAGGCCTTGTCCCCAAAAGTGGTTCTTGTTGTCTCAGGGTAGGGTGTCCCTGCCAAGGACTGGCGCCTAATTAGAAAGCTCATTAGGCTCGCCACAGAGGTGGGTCCTTTTCTTTGGGAGGCTGTTTTTATCTGGAGAAAGGGCGCCGTAGTAGTTGGCAATAGGGGTGGATGGCTGGGTGTTTGGGGAGGGGTGCTCTTTTCATGTATTGAGCAAGGTGGATCCAGCATGTTTGGACAGTAACTCAACGGCCAGTTATAACTAATATCAAACATGCATAGTGAATGAGACAAGCAATGGAACAACCCTCTGTGAGATGTACTAGATACTGTTGCATTTCTCTATTTGTAGACATCTTGCTTATTAATGTGCCTCTAAATATTCACACTGAGAATCTCCCTAGTAAATGGATTGAAATATGAATGGAACCAAACTGTAAACTGGGACAGCAATTATTATTATTATTCAGCAATTGAGGGCACTCCTGTGAGATGGTCTTAACCTTAAACCATCTGTAGTAGGATGACCAAAAACTGACAACAAGAAGCAGAGTGTCCTTTATTGTGAAGCACCCCACCTTCTCCCTCCTCATTCCTGGAGGGAGCTGGACAGGGTAGCTGGTTCTATATGAACTATGAGCGATAATACAAGGACAATGTGGGTTACAGAGGTATAGTGGTTTGGTGGGTGGCCACCAGGCGGGCTGGTGCTTGCCCCTTGAGGCCGACCAATCGTCGACATGGACATGTGCGATAAGCCCCCACCATATCCTACCTAATCCTGCCGCGGACCGCCAACCAGACCAAGGTGTGGGTCCTGAGGCTAGCGTAAAACCTCACTTATACGCCTAACTTGCGTATAAACCGCAGCCTGACTCTGTGCCGATCCTATAAGCCACATGTGACATCAGCGATCTGACTCATGTACTAGCCGCGGCTTATACGAAAGGTTTTACGGTAGCAGTGCCATTTGCTAGCTGGTACCCATTAGACACAGTGCCATTCCTGTTAACCTTGATGGAGCTGGGAGTTGAATTCATAGTGAATTCCAAATGGAACTAACACCCATTCCATACAAAATGGCATTGCTACCGGCTAGACTTGCGTCACATCAGCAAACGCTTGTGCCACCAATAGCTGAATGTCTGACCTCTTAGTTATGTCCTACCCTGTTCCCTTCTACACCCACCCTCCACCACATAGCCACACACAGGGACCCACAATGACATTGTATAGGGGTGTCTTCAGCATCTCCAGAAGCAAGTCCAGTTTTCATCCTCCAAGCTCTCCTTCTAAAATGGAGCATGTTCTTAACTATAGAGGACCTTTTTTCTAGGGGCATTACATTTTAATTTTTTTTTAGATGCGCCACTTTTGTCCCTGAAGGGACAAGGTGGCTGTGTATGTAGGATGAGCAGTGACAGTGCAACATATACATCGAGATGTACCAGCCCAACCCTCCACCCTCCAACCCCCTCCCCCTTACACACAGACACATACACAGTTAGTTCTGACGTTATCTCCCAGGGGGCGTCTGAGAGACGCCACACCGAAGGGCATTCTGGGATAGAGGGACCGGTGCTGGCTTCCTTTTTATGTGAAATTCGTTTTACATACTTCACACTCTCCTTATCAAAAAAGGAAATCCAAGTGCACACTAGGGGCTACCAGGGTGGAAGGTTTGTGTTTTGGATGAGTGGATTTATGAGGGAAATGTCTCTGTTATGTTTTTTATTTGTTTTTACCCTTGGTTTCTACATATCTCTTCCCAAGTAATCATTATCAGTATTATGCTTCCCAAAATGCCATTTGCATGTATCTCTTAATGCCATCTAAGGAAGAATAAGCAGAGCTGATAACAAAAGTCATCTACATAACATACCCTGATACCCACATGGCTCTGACTCTATGATGTAGAGCTTCTTATCAGTAGCATTATCTGGGATGTGCATGTCTCATAGTACGTCCTATCTATAATGGGAGAATGAGGGAAGGATGAGGGGTGCTTGCCTAAGAGGAATGATAACTCTTCATATTGTTGGGTTTACATTGACTGTACTGAAATAAATGGGTAGCCATGTGTATGACAATTACTTTCAGAGTATCAGTCCCCCTGTGTTAGTGGGGACCTTCATGATTGGGGCATGAAGGAGTAGAATAACTTCATCGGGAGCCTTCCATAATACCAATGGGCATACCAGATTTGTAAAAGGCGACAAAACTTGAGGGGTCTCGTGCCTTACTGCTGTGATCAGTCACGTAAGCTGTTTGGCAACCGCTGCCCATATGCGCGGGCCCGGGCCTCCTTGCTGGTGGTCTGGCATGGGATCCCTCCTCAGTGAACCACGTCTGAGATATCAAAGGCTGTGGTTTGTCTGGCCCTGCCTACTATGGTACTCGCCCAGGTATGTAGGGCCAGGCAAATAAAAGAACACTTGCTATCCTTCGAAAAGAGTAGGGGACGTGCCCCGGTAGCGGTTTTCTCCCTCACCTCATAGATGCGGTCATTCATTTCATAGATTCGATCATCCATAGATGCGGTCACTGCTGTATTGGGCAAGCAGCATATAAATATCTGTCCTACTACTGCATGGCAGACTACCACTATTTGTGGATGACTCCTTGCCAACTTGAGATGTCCCGTGAGGTACTTGATGTACGTCTGGACGTTAAACAAATCAATCAATCAATCAATCAATCAGAGTATCAGAGCACCAGATAAAAGAGAATAATGTTTGAAGTCCTATGAGGGAAGGATGAGGGGCTTGCTTGAAAAGAATTATAACTCTTCATGTTGCTGGGTTACATTGATTGTACTGAAATCGATGGGTAGCCATATACATACTGTTGCTTTCAGAGTATCAGAGCATCACAAAAAGAGAATAACGTTTGGAGGGTTTATTGTTGGGATCGCTGATATTCATTCTGTGCAAGGAGGTATAACATGATTCCTGAGACTTGTGGATTGACTGGAGCAGAGTTAATGCATGGTATGACAAAAACTCCATGACAGTAATTATAGTAATTTACCCTCAAGGGGCATCATATTGCTTTGATGCGCTGTGTCTTTTATTGGTGTGGTGCACTCTCAAATTGTTGTCATGATACACCGATGCAGCACCAGTGAGTCACTCCGATGATGAAAGTGGATTACTATAGCTAAAGAAAAGCCAGCGTGCTCGCGTGAAAATCTACTGACCAACCACTACTGTTAAAAATTCACCAATCCCCTTAACTCTTTAAGGATAACATAAGGCCATAATGCATCATGACCTTGGTCGGCATGATGCACCAATGTAGCCCTGGTGAGTTACTCGCCGGGGCTGTATTGGTATATCATGATGACAAGTGTCATCTTTTAGCAACATCCGTCCTTAGAGGGTTAATTGGGGGATATCTATGCTTTAGGTATAAGCAGTCTATACGAAAACCTGCCGGACACCGGCTATAGCCGGCAAAAAGTCTGCCGGTCCGGCAGAAAAAGGGTTACTGCAGGCCCAAATGGCTGGCTGTATTCTAGAGATTCTTGCCTATATGACATTTTTTACGGCTTGTAAATCTGACCATTATTAAGGTTTCTACAGCATAAACAGAAAGTGTGAATATTTTCTGTATTGTTCTTCAGTAATCTCCATATGAAAATGGTCAATATAATTGTAACATGTAGGGGGAACCCTACTTATTATCATTGCCAGTACAAACACTTGCTTTATATTTTATTTGTAAATAGGAAGATTGCACTCAAATATCCGGGCCTGCAAAAATTGAGCCGGGCCTGCATAGAAAAGAATCTGCAGGACCAAATGTCCTGCATGGTGAAAAAGTTTTCGTATAGACTGTATGAGGGGAGCAGCTCACTCGTTGGCAATGAGCAGATGCTCTGACATGTCCTTGATTCCCTATCCACTGCTATCCTGGCCATGTCTTCATATCAGCCTTCTTGTCTTACATCCTCTTTCTGTCTCCCAATCATATCCATGATATCACCACCCCCTATCAACCTGTCTACCTCTTTCCATTGCCTTCTGATTGCCTCCCCTCCTCATATTGCCTTAGACATCTCATTGTCTGCCCTGCTCATTGCTGAAGCATTCACCGAAGCCATTCATCATTTTCTCTTATTTCCTTCCCTGTTTGCATTTTACTTTCTTCCCATCACTTGCACTGCTTCTCACTGCAAAACAGAAGAAACACAAATGAAAGGCTGGAGATGGTGAAGGAACTTTGTTTGTTGCAGATACAATTTCTCTGTGTGGACCTCACATTCCAGGATGACTATAAAGTATTAAAAAAAAACTTGTTCATTGGTATATTACAACACGGAGGCTACAGATATACATATAAGTATTATGCACCTTTTAAGAATTACCTCTGGGTTAAATATTATCTCTGACCATGTTTTTCCTTTGATATCTTTCAGGTGAATGACAGGGACACGCTAAACAGTTTGGCCGCCCTGTTTGACACAACGCCATCTGAAATCAAGACCCTCAACAAACTCATCACAACCTGCATCTTCCCCGGCCAGGTGAGTCATTAAATTAAGACCCTTAACAAACCCATCCCAATTTTCTATTTCTCTGACATCAATGAAGACCCCTCACAAACTCATCACAAGCTGCGAATTCCCCGGCATTTATCAAGACCCTTAAGGGAGTGATCATTTCTTATCAACAGGGGGGGGGGGATGGTGGGTTTGGGGGGGGGGCAAAGAAATTTGGACCCCTTGACCGGGGGTGGGGTAAAAAATTTGGACCCCTCTTGGGGGGGGGGTAAAAAAAAATTCAACCTGTTTTGAGTCAAAAAGCCCGCGTGTTACTATGGTTCAAAGGGCCCGCGGGCGAGCCGATTTTCGACCCTAAGGGGGGGGGGGTTAAAAATGTTGACCCCTTGACCAAGGGGACTACATCAGTGGTCCTACCTGTGTGCTGTGTCCTGCCACCCTTACACTGACATCTATTATACACAGTATCTGTCATTGTATAATAAGACATTTACTGGTGTTTATACATCCTCGTCCTTCCCCATCTTGAGGCTCTGCATCTGTAAACACTGCCATGTGGATTAATAGTAGAGCTTACTATAGATTATATAGAACTCCCTATAGTGTGAGAGCGGGTTACTGCGTGGAAGCCGCCATTTTGTTCCCTGGAGGATCTGTTACTCCCTGTAGACCAGCACCTGTAAGTAACGTAGGTGTTAGTCTGCAGTGTAATGAGCACTGACCTTTAAGAACAGATGTCACTAAAAGATGACATTTGTCGTCATGATGCACCAATGCCGGTGCTGCATTGCTGCATTCATGCATCATGACGGCCAAGGGCATGATGCATGATGCCGTCCTTGAAAGGTTAAACTATGCGGTACACATGCCTCTTCCAGAGGTTTTTTTTTCTTGAGGAGTTGACTGCTATAGAGCCACCAGTAGCCCTATAGCCCAATTCTCACCATCTTTGATTTAAAAGAGTGAATATAAAGAAGTCTTTAGGGGCCTTCCATTGCCACACTAATGTAGTTTATCCACTCCAGCCCTGCCACTTTCTGCCACCATTCTTAGGCCCCTATAGGCGGCTGCTCCTAATGAATATGTGAAAAGTGAATCTGTTGCCTTGGTAACCGGCCACAGCTACCACCCTGGTGGTGGCCGCAGTGCATGGCGGGTAATGGATGGTGCTGGGAGGTTGTGACAGAGACCTTTAGCTCAGCAGTAGCAGCAATATCATATTACCGTAAATCCTCGCGTATAAGAGTTACTCACATATATAAGCCGCCCGCTAACTTTGGAAAATCATGCGAGCCTCACAGGGCACCAGATTATGGTTGCTTTAATACTGTAGAATACTCCAAGCCGATCCCACAAGCCGCAATGGCGATCTGACTTACTAGCTGCAGCTTCTACTCGAGAGTTTACGGTAGACTGGGACATGATGAGGTGTTCAGATGCTTCTCTGGTGCTTAGGTCATTCCATTTCACATAACTATGGTATGACAGTATGTGTGTTTGTACCACAGCGTGCACGGAGAACAAAGCATTTCACACCTCTTGTATGCTGCATATAGCTAGTGGTATAAAGTAGTTATAGGCCTAGTACCAATCTATAAGGCTCCTTCACTGTATTTAGCGTACAGATCGGTACACGCCCTATAACTTCTATATATAATATGAGAATTCCTATATATGATTAACTATAATATATAGACCAAGTGTATGAGTAGAGACATTGACCATTTATGTTTTTTTGCATATTGTTTGTTCTTTATTCTATGTATCCTACCATCTTTATATCATTGTACAAATCATCTTTATATCATCAAGCTATGTGTCAACAAAGACGTTCTGCAATCAAAATAGGTATCATCATTTATTGACTCAGGTAGGTCACTACCTGAGTCTTATGCGACGCCTCGGTGAGACGCTTTTTTTGGAAAGGCAAAAAAAACTTCAACTCCTTTTTTTAACCAGAAAGACGGATTTCCCATCAAAAATGCAAAATGTCACATCAAATACAACATTTCCCCTTATGAGACGCTTTTTTCAAGACCAAAAACTCGATACGACAGCGGTGGAAATGATGTAATCGACGCGTTGTTCTTTTGACAATTTTCGGCGCCCGGAGGAGTGGATATCTCGCGAACTAGTCCATTTTGAAGGCTCAAACCTGTCCCATTCTCTATATTTTCGAATTCTACGCTTAAAACATGTACTGGGGGGTGGAAATGATGCTTTTTTAGGTCATTTTGACCATTTTTATCGATTCGAATCGATGCGAGTTGACGCCCGCCATGTTGGATTTCAAGTCTCGTCTGCTCTCGTTGGGCGCGAGAGGGCGCGAGATTCGGAAATTGTTTTTGTTTTGACAATTTTCGGCGCCCCGAGGAGTGGATATCTCGCGAACTAGTCCGTTTTGAAGGCTCAAACCTGTCCTATTCTCTTTATTTTCGAATTCTACGCTGAAAACATGTACTGAGGGGTGGAAATGATGCTTTTTTTAGGTCATTTTGAGCATTTTTATCGATTCGAATCGATGCGAGTTGACGCCTGCCATGTTGGATTTGAAGTCTCGTCTGCTCTCGTCGGGCGCGAGAGGGCGCGAGATTCGGAGTGGCAGTAAACTGCAGTAAACTCGCGTCGATTCCATCATTTCCAGCACTGTCCTGTCCAGTTTTTGGTCTTAAAAATTCTAATATTTTGATTTTTCCGGCTTCATTTATGCGAATACCTGAGTCTTTTGTGATTAGGATCACACGTTAGATTTTTGCCATAACTGTCCACATGTACTCATCCTGTGATCTTGGCAATACAACTTTTCAAACCTCAAAAAGCTAGCCTCATAAAAGTCGCGGTTGCAGGTTTATAAAGTGGAATTTCTTAATGTTATGTCCAAATCCCCATCAAATAAAAACAGATAGTTCTTCAATCTTTCAAAAACGTCGAGGAAGATGTATGGAGCAAATACAAAGATTCACTCAATCATTTAAAAAGAAAACAGTGCCCAGCTTTTCTTGATTTCTATACCATAGTACCAGAGGGACTCCTTGAATTCCAAGACATAGTCACTTGGACTAAGAAGGAGGAGGCGTTACTCTTACATCTTTTGAACTTAAACACAATCAAGATGCTTATCGAAATCAATAACTCTTAAGTGATACCATGTCTCCTGAATATCAAAACACGGCTTATCTTACCTGCTCATCTCTAGGTACTTATACAGACAAGGAGAGGGAGGACCCATTACCAGTGGCAGATCCAACTGTCTATCCAGCTACTTTAACCCACTCCCCCCGCTCCCACCCCACACCCCCTTGTGTCCTAAAGGCGGCATGCCATGTATACTTTAAAGATGGTACATCAGCTAATAGACTTTCCAAACCTTTTCTTCAAAATGGATATCACTACAATGCCATGGGTTCCATTATCATTTTAGCTGATAAACAGTGCAACATATTTGTCTATTGATACATAACTTGAGATTGATAACAATGTACCTGATTTGCCTAACTGACTCAGGAACTCCCCCAGGAGAGTATTGGGGGAACTAATCTGATAGAGAATGCACTGAGCCATGCAGTATCAACACATAGGGAGTTTTAGTGTCGACCTACAGTAAAAAATATTACACTGCATGTGCCATCTTATAGACTAAGACACTGCCAATCATTTTAAAAGTTAGGGAAGATGTATGGGATAGGATATACAATAGTAATATGATAAAACTAAAAAATCTCTAAACATTTAGCTGACACACCATCTTTAAGAGGCTCTACTTGGGCACCTTTAATCGATCTATATACAGGTAGGCTCTAGAATCTATACTCATATAACAACAGGAGCCTTGAACAGAATGTCACACTAGATTTGAAACAACAGGTATCCTAAGGCAACTATGTATTCAAACTGAAGACATCACTGCACAGTATTTTGCTGTTAAGAATTTACGAATGGCCATTGAAGTACATCGTTTTTAAAGGCCAATGGTATTGGTCTTATATGGCCATCCCATGTATACTGTAAATCCCCGGGAAATATTTATAAAGGTATTAACTCTTTAAGGGCTACATTCTGCGTCAGTGGTAGTACACTTCAGTAGTATGTCAGTGCTTAGGGCAAAAAAAAGGTTAGTTTCAGGTCACCCGACCGACCCTATCAAAAGAGGGCCGACCCTACTTTTTTTATGCAATTTTGAAGAAATTTACGTATTTCTACCCTTTTTTGGTAAATTTTGGGTCTTCGGAGAGGCAGGCCAGTACTTTCATGTTAAAAGAAAAAAGTAAAAAAAAAAGAAAATCCGACCTACCGACCCTATATCTTCTGCCCATGTTACCTGAAACAAACCTTTTTTTTGTTGGCCCTAGCCTCTGTAAATCAAGTCAGTACAGACTACAGGGAGGGCATGGCTTTCTCACAGTGTGTGGTGCAGATTACAGTGGTGGCACCACCTGGTGGTTCAAAATGCAACCAACCTACAGCCAAAGCTCAGCTACTTTTAATATGAGAAGTATTGCACAGCTTCTGCGCAACAGAGATCTATGTTTCTTATGACATTTGTCGTCATGATGCACCAATGCATCCGTCGCGAGTAACTCGCCGGTGCTGCATTGGTGCATCATACCGACCCTTCCAGAGTGTCTAAACACCGTAGTGTTGGCACGATGATTAAATGTAGCACTGGAGAGTTACTTGCCAGGGCTGCATTCATGCACCAAGACGACCAAGGGCATGATGTATTAAGGTATCATGTCGTCCTTAAAAGGATTAAGTAAAGAATGGTAGTAGGCAGGTTAAGCTGAGTGTCAAATTCCTAGCTTCTGATTTAATTTTCGTGGATCCACCACAAATTACCGTTATAAATATTAAGCATGGCGATATGGGGGTTTGGTGGTTTAGTGTTTGGAAAACCAAAAATAATACATGAAATAGGATCTAAGCCTTAACATTATATTAAATAACAGTATGACCACATCAGTTGACCACCGTCATGTGAGGCCCTGTATTTGGGACCATGACCCTCATGACCAGGGCACCCCACATGTGTGTGCGTTCAATGGCAGACAACTGGACGTAATGCTGGTCGTATTGTCGTCATTAAGGACTACCATGGTTACCGGACTACTGGCCACTATAGGATTTACAATATTAAAACAAGGATACCTCAGGTTACCTAATTGGTGGTTTATTTTTGTTTGGTATGGTGGAGGAACATGCAGCCCACATTCAGGGTAACGTGGTTTCGATTTTGAACCGTGACATCCTGCCTGCTGTGGTGGACATCAGCATATCAAAGGCCTGTCCATCTGATACTGTGCCTCTATGAGGTTTGGGATATGAAATAACCTTTTCCTCGGTAAGCTCTACTAGGGTCATGAACTCCACTGTACCTCATATATCCGATCACCACAATAACAAAAACTCTGAAAAGACCCCAGTAGCGGTTACCTGGACAACCCAACCCAACCCAACCCAAACTTGGACTAGGTCTTTTATTTACTAGATCCCTCCATTACCGTAGTGCAGTCCTGTGCTCCCAGGTGGCAGCAGTGGTGTAAAAGTCACTACTGTGGGTCTCAGCGAAGGAAATCCTTCTACTGTATATTTTAATATAGCGGAAAACGCAATAACAGCTACCAGGACATTTACAATCACTGAATATCACCCTTGACCTAAATGATACATCTTTCCTACAAAACATTTCCAACAAAAATTTGCTACTGACCATGGAAAATTTGAGCACTGGTCTGTAGCGTAAAACCACCTGAATTTCGCCTGAATTTGCACTGAATAATTTGCATTTTCACTGATCCCCAATCTAGCCTTTGAAAAAAATGTAAATTCACTGAGAATCCCTTTCCTATCATTTGATTGAAATTGGCAGACAGTCAGCAGCATGTGTACAAGTTTTCATAATATTGGCATCATTTCCAACTTAATTATGGACCATTCAGTGCCCCTGCAGTATTCACTTCTGACCAGAATCGTATATGACATTCAGTTTTCTGCAGGATTACCCTCACTGAGACCTGTGGTAACAGACTTGTGTGTCCATATGTGTACCTTATTCAGTTATCTGCAACAGGCTAACACCTTCTGTGTTGTGCTGGTATTGTAGTCTGAATGGTCTGGTGTAAAACCCACTTGAGTCACCTCTTTGAAAGATGAACCTCTTTAAGAGAGACACTCTTATGTTACTATAAATGAGGACAGTTTGAATGTACCATCAGTGGCTCCACCCCTTCCATACAGATACAGATAGTGCTTACATTAGTCAGTAGGTGGCAGCAGGGAGCCCAGCCCAGGGAGCACATCTAGAGGCTTCTCTCTACCCATCTGTATGTGATGTGGGTTATTTGTACCACAGTCGGCTGGATGGACAAAAGAAACTGGCTGGCTGTATTACACAAACAAAACAATCCAAAAACAATCACATAAACAATCACTGGGTATAAGTCCGATATGGATATGTGTGAGTAGATGTATATAAGGGTTATACGCCTTGGACAATTACCCTGACCTTGGCTTGTAACACTTGTAGGGGCTAGGTTTTGGGTTATTCTATGAAGGGTTCTGTTGGACGCTGTGTTGCGAGCTCGGTCTGAACCCTTCAGTCCGACGGCAGGTGGCAGCACCTGCTCCGGGCTTGTGGTATGGGTAGAGGTCGCTATCAGTCTAGTGACAAGGCTAACCAAACCGAGTCATCCTGACGCTGTTGTAATCTCATCCCCAGACATGTGGTGTGGGGTTCAATACTAGGGGGAGGGTTGCCAGCGTGTCTTTGATAATAACAGGTGGTACTTATATGGGTGAAAGTGGAAAAAAACTAGGTCAGAAGATGGATTAGTGAGAAAATGTGTGAGGGGTAGACATAGAGAGCTTCACCCCGGCCTTATCTAAATATCAAAACAGTGGTCGCTGGCCGAGGGTCGCCGGTCTCTTCGCACTTTGTCGATGGACTGTTATAGGCTTCGGGTCGCCTATATATAGCCAGCTTCTGATGGAACTCGTCGGTTCCTTCTAGATACTGGAATCTAGTACACCCATATATATTATTTTACCGGCTAGAAGCCTACTGACCCACTCCGAACTCTAGGCCTATTGGGAGTTTGTACACTGATTAGCTCTGCCTGTTTGGGTTTGATCAATAAACTTAACCTTTTGCAACCTGTACACTTGATTCCAACTGTGTCGACCTTGTTCTTTCCTTAATCAACCATTACCAATATTAAAAGAACGAAGTCGCGTCTATTGCACACTTATACATCAACTCACTTGTAACATATCTAATATATAGTACATAAAATCACACCCACACCTGAACAGGAGGAGGATTTATCCATTTTAAAAATTACATTTAGATTCTGTACGATGTATGCTTACTTTTCCAATAACATACCCACCAAATATGGGTCCATTCAGCTCTAATAGGTGATAGAAGGGCAGATATTAAAAAGAACTACCCACAGGACCTGTAAATAAGCTCTGTGAAGTAGCTCCAATGCCAGTTTTCAATTTTCAACTAATCTTGTTATTCTTACCTTCTGTATTTCCAGATCCTCTTCGTGCCAGATAAGGACTTTGTACCTAGTCCGCTGCCTTCCCCGAGCCCGACAGAAGATAAAGCCGCGCCCAGCAGTGGCTCCCTACCGGGGTCCAACCCTTCCTCACAGCCGGTCAGCCAGCCTGGTACACCGGTAGGTATCTGCTACTCACTAAGGCCATCACTGTATACTATAAGCTCTTAAGTCATGGTCAACTGGCATAGGGATAAGCTGGTGCTTTAGCCCAACATACAGATTGCATATTGCAGCCACAAAAGCAGTATCTAGGAATTAGGAATGGAGAATGGGAAGAATTACAGGGATGGGGGAGGGACAGGGTAGAAACTATGTATATGTTAAATTGTGACAGGTATGTCAAAGGTTGTTCACATAGTTAAAGTTTTTCATGATAATGATGTGAGGTGGACTAAACCATGAGTGGTGGTTGTTGCGAGCAGCGAGTATGTTGGGACTGGATTACACCTTGAGTCCAATAACTCTACTGATGAGACCTCCTTTGTCACCCATGCCAGAGGCCAGAGTCCTCAGGCCTGTGTATGAGACCAGACAATGACTCTTTTCTTTTCATTTGAAAATTACAAGCAATGCATCACAGAAGTAGGTTTCTCTATAATCTCATACTTTTCTATTCAATAACTAAAATGGATAACCTGATTGAAGAAAGTCTGTAGTCAAGAATATAAAGGCTTCTGTAATTAATAGCATATACCATACCCAAGAAAAACAAGAATAAACATGTCTTTTAGCATGGTTTATATGTCAGGAAGTTAAAGATTTTCCCAGAACATGACTATAACTCTTAGCTTAGCTTGAAGGATATATAAAAGATCACCCATGCAGGATACACAAATCATGGAGATTATTTGAATAGTCCTTAGTAGTTGCCCCCATATATGCAAGGTGTGAATTTTCCTGCCAAGCTGCAAAGGTAATTGGCAGCTTTATTGGCAGGCTGCGGACGGTGGTTCCCCCTAGTGGCCATCAGGTGAATTGATCGGGGGTTGTCGTCGCGGGGGGGCCCAGATTTGCTTTGGTCAGCAGTTCTGTCATGACAGTAACTTATAGGCCGCCTTTAAACTGTGTCCAACCCTTAGGAGGTGGATAATACAGTTTGGCCGAGCAATTAGTCGCAAATGTGCCAACTCAGCTGATCTTTGGTACCTGATACCAACATGGGAATCGTAGTAGTAGAGTGGACAGCACTCCTTTGCCTATGTTCACATTCTATAGCGAAGTCTCGGATTTCTATGTATGGGCAGCCATGTTAGTTCTGAGCTCGCAATCTATCGTGAGACTTAGGCAGTGACCAGTCAGTCACACACCATAGCTTCCGGGGAACAGGCTGCAATACGAGAGCAGAACCAAGGTCTCACGAGATTGCTGGTGTCAATGTACACAGAGTGGCTGCGGGAACAAGTCCGATCCCGGTAGAGGCCTATAATGTTACCTCTGGCTTGAAAGGTTGCCCTTTGTTACTAAATATTGCCTATATATGGGCAATACTGTTATATAACCTCTTAGAAATTGGTTAATAATATGACTTCAACTAAACCTTTAGCGTTAAAAAAACAAAGCATAGACGCACTTGAATTTCAAATACACAGCAAATTTCACTTTAGCAAATTTACTGTGGCTATGGCGCTGACGGCACAGCCTCTCATACAAAATAGTTGAGAGTCCATATCTATTCCTTTGACTTTCCCTTCAGACCTTATCCAGTGGCAACAGTTTCTTAACAAAAGCAACTTTTGGGTACTGTCAGCTCTATTAAAGTAGAATCTCCTCTTTAGCCTTCCTTCTTTAGCCAGGCAATGGTTGCATCCACCAGGGTACAACAGAATATTAAACATAAGCTTGTGCTTGATAAATGTCCATTCATACTCACAGTAAGACGATTCCCAAGCCAAACAAATGCTGCATACATCGCTCATAAGCCCCACCCAGATGAAGGGCATGTGTAATATTTCTGTATTTTGAGCGTCCTGATCGGTGACACAATGGCCCTTTATATACTCAAGGCTGAATACAGTTGGAATTGATACAGCCTTTTGAATTTCCATCTGAAATAACATGACATGCATTGTGTTTGTGGAGAATTAGAAAGTACATGTAGTATTTTAACTGACAGTGGTGCATGTTTTCAAAGGTTGAAAATGTCTGAAATGCAGATAATAAAATTTGATGATCAATATTTCAACTCTTCTGAATTTTGAAATAGTGAAGAGTAGGCAGAACTGCTTGGCTGTTGTGGGAATAAATATATAATGAAATAAAACATAGCGTCACATCACGTGAGGGAGGAGTGGGAGGAAGTCAGCACTTTCTGAACACTATAACACTGATAGCAGTGGCCACCTCCACCCTTAGTATTACAACCCCCGGTCCACTTAGAAGCCACAGAGTACCGCCCCTCGCCCCACTCTGACACTTACTGCAAGGGCAGCAAGAGCTGCACCCTTAGCGCTTTAAGGGCAGCATAGTGCTTTGATGCGCTCATTGGCGTCATGATACACCAATGCAGCACCAGGGCTGTATTCATGCATCATGACCCTTTGTGAGTGAATCAACCCAAAAAGGTCAGCATGGTACTTGAACTCCTGCACTGCATTCATGCATCATCATAACCACAAAGGGCATAATGCATTAAGACAGCATGCAGCCCTAAAAGGGTTAACCCCGAAACCCTACATATTCCACCGTGTAGTTCCCATGCGCTGACGCTGCATCTGTGCTTACATTTCAAATGAAAAAGGAAATTGAAGAAGAAATTGAAAAGGCCGAGGAAATCCTTGCTACTCTTGCCCAGATTAGGTTGTGCTGGCTCTGTCGGGGTTTCTATAAGAATTGCTGAGAAGGCATCCGCCTTTCAAATGCCCCAGAGAGAAGATGATATCCATTTGATCATTGATCTCTCACCATAGAGAATTAGTGGCATTAGTAAGGATTGGGTTTCATTAGGCCTATATTAGGCTGTATCTATCGCAAGCTCTAAAAATATGAAAAATAGTTAATCTTGGGAAATTTGCATGAGGAGTACATCTTAAGATCCAGAACCCATGTTAGAGTTGTAGCAAGAGCAGTTAAGTCAAGGAGAAAGTATTAAGTGTTGCCTCTAGAGGTAGAAGAGCTGGGAGACGAGCAGCATTATTTGAATCTAAAGGCTGAGATTAAATCTCAATAGTATTGCAATAAGTTGTACTGAAATAGACTTAGAGGCGGGCTTAGAGGATACTGTCTATCACAGTATGTGTAACGTCCGAGAGACGGGATAATAGTTCCAGCATCGAGTCCCTATTATGAAAAACTGTTTGATAAGAGTAGTTTGTGTTTCTTTCTTCAAACTGGCACATGTGTTTCCTGGTTGGAGTATAATGGAGGATATGCTTTAGACTTATCTAAGTCCTATGGCTTGTGTGCTTTTATGGAGAGAGATAGACATAGAGGCACATGTCTATAAGGGAGTAGGAGAAAGGTATAGAGACCTTTCATGCCTATGCGATATGGGAATACTTGACAATGAATCAAATAGCAAAAGATGACAGTGATGACACTCAGAGAAGAAAGTTTCTAGAATGGAATGCGGCTTAGAGAAGACCAAAATAGGATGTAAGCAGCCATACAAAAAGGGTACTGCGTACGGGGGAGAGAGGATGATCCTTTTCACACGACAGCTCATCTTTGAATGAAACAATTCAATACAAAAATCCTGCTACTACTGTCTAGTCATGAATTTCCTGACTCAGCAGTCTGATTTGCTTCATCGCTCTCAAGAATGTGTCTGTTATAGATTGTTATCACAAATAAGTACAGAATCCTGTTCATAATGAGAGAAGGGGAAGCAAATAGGGACCTCATGTTCGACATTAAATAGTCCCATCATCGAGGAGAAAAGATTAAATATATTTAAAAAGTAATACAATATTGCAAAGGTAGTCTCAAACAAGTGTCATTTATAGTTTAGCTGACAAAGTCAATTCAATTAACATACTTATTTTATCAGCTTTTGACACAGGGTCATTATTTAGTTTAACTTCTTAATAAACCTCTGAGCTCTACTGCATTAATAGAGTAAATGACCTGATGGGAATACGCACAAAAGCCGCCCTTTGATCTACAGTCTGTAGTTGTAGAATGGCATGGTCACTAGGCCAAACAAGGAATAAAGGTTTCAAGTCATCCGACCTCCCTCAACAAAACAGGGCTGAACTCAAATCTTTTATTAGAATATTGAATTTAAGTAGATCTATATAAATTTAATATTCTACTAAAAGATTTGAGATTATTCGTTTTGCAATTGTTTACTCACAAGAAAATATTTGAGCTATCGCACCCCCTACTTCTAATATGATACAACTGTAACTATTAAAGAAATTTGAAGTCTTTTCCTACTACTGTCTGTGTATATTATTTCGCAGTACAGATTTTTACAGATTTTAAAATCTACGAAAATATATACAGCATGAATATTTATGCAATATAGTGATATACCTACCATATTTCAAAATCTGCAGATTTAAATCCCAGCCAAATTCTACTTTTTAGTAAATCCGCGAAAATGTATACCAGCGAAAATATCTATGCTTCATACAGTATTGTGTTTTCCTACTATTGTTACTTGAAACACCCTTTAGTACCTCATCCATATCGGGAACTAATGCTGTTATCAACAAGCAATACGCTGTTCATTCACATGACATTTATCTGATTTCCACAAACATGGTGAGTTGAAGACCTTCAGAAAACGGGAGAAAATGATTTAGATAAAATAAAGATGCCTAAATGTCAGCATCCGCCGTTATCGAGTTTTGAGCTTTGAGATGTTGGAAATAGGAAAGGGCACATTTTATTCAACATCTCTCAAAGTGTAGGTTTGGTTTGTAGGTAGGACTTTGCTTCAGGGAGGCAAGGCAGGAGTCTCTCCTTTTTGCAGTGCTACCTCTTGATGCCCTCAGATATGTACCTTATTAATGTCACTATAGAACTGTATGGAGCTTTCGATTAATATGAGACATCTACAAAGGCGTACAGCTGTTATATTGCAGTATCGTGTTGTAAAACTACGGCAGCAGTATAGTGAGCTATAAGTTCACATCCCGATTTC
Organism: Harmothoe impar; assembly: GCA_947462335.1. Lineage (NCBI taxonomy): Eukaryota > Metazoa > Annelida > Polychaeta > Phyllodocida > Polynoidae > Harmothoe > Harmothoe impar. The sequence goes on along the minus strand of OX381718.1, from coordinate 17,146,631 downwards.
CAGGAAAGTACCTGATATATCTCGGATTTGAATCTGCAATCGGATTTGCAATTCGAGATCATATGATATACTCACCTAGAGTGTGTATTTACAACACAGATTATAGGGCTGTTTCTCACGAACTTGGGCCAATGTGTTTGTCTATGACCGGGTGCCATCTACGACCGGGGGCCGTCTATGACCGGGGGCCGTCTATGACCGGGGGCCGTCTATGACCGGGGGCCGTCTATGACCGGGTGCCGTCTATGACCGGCTATCTAAAAAAGTTGTCTGGAGGAATAAAAAAAGATTTAAAAAAAAATTTTAAAACATTTTTATAGATACAAATTGTAAAAAAAAATTCATAGACGGCACCCGGTCATAGACAAACACATTGGCCCAAGTTGGTGAGACACAGCCATAGGCATAACACAGGCTGTACACAGATACAAGATCTTACAGATCTACGAACAGCACAGTTACAACACAAAGGTTGTAGCTACATTACCACTGTGTTCCCATATACCATATAGATCTACAAGCAGCAGAGCTACAACACAAACTGTAGGCACACTAACACAGTGTTACCCATGGACTTAATGTGTGATGAGGTCCTGTGTTTGCTCCTGTAGTCTGCACACCGGCCCGGTGCCATCCCCCTTGTCGTCGAGCTTGTTTGCAGCGAGGCGCTCTCCACTAAAGGCGTCATTACCGCCGCTAGATTGATCTCCAGCAAAACATGGGGGCGATTTATTAGAGTAATCATGCTGCCAAGGCAATTGAAAACCAAAAGAAAACCCCTCACAAAGATAGCATGGGCCTCTGAGGCTGCTGGTGGTGGGCGGTGGGGGGATGGCATAGAGGCCGCCAGGATGTAGAGGATGGGGAGGTTATAACCCTTTAAGGACAGGTGTCACTAAATTATGACATTTGTCATGATGATGCACCAATGCAGCTCTGGCGAGTAACTCACCGGTACTGCATATGTGCATCATGCCAACCCTACGGGAGTGTCTCAATCCCATAGGGTCGGCATGATGCTTGAATGCAGCTCTGGTGAGTTACTCGTCAGGGCTGCATTCATGCATCATGATGACCAAAGGCATGATGCATTAAGGTATCATGCCGTCCTTAGAGGCTATAAGTGAGTGGGATTAAGGAGAAAGTGGGTTTGTGTGTTATCAATTGGGTGTAGATAGGAAACTGATTAACACACAAACTGCAGGTACCATCTTAAAGAGGTTCCCTGTGAGCTCAACACTAGTAACTTGTGGAATGAAGAGTATTGATTGAGTGCTTGGAAATGAATAGGATATCTATGTAATGCATTGCAGTTTACATAATGTTTGATAGAATACTGATCAATTGTGTGGATATGATATTATATCACAAGGACGAAGGGATTCCCAACACAGGACTCCCAACATATTAATTAACATAAGTGTCTACATTTATAAGCGTTGATATTTTCTCAAACTTTATTTATAGGCTTATTGCATCAAGGTTATATGAAACAGGGAAGCTAGTGTCAGATACAACTTACAGTCAAAGAGCAATAGATTGGATCTTATCTCATCTCTGTAGTTCCTGTAAATGAAGGGAATTTGTTTGTTTGTTTTCAGTGTAGCATGTAAAAAAGCAGTTATTTAAAACCGTTTTTATAAGGGGAATCTTCTTACGTTTTTTCAGTCATCAGGGAAAAAATCGACAGGGACCAAGGTAAGAATAAACTGTAAACTGCAGTTGCCAGCACCTAGATCTAGTAACCTGCACTAGTGGTAAATCCAAGTCGTGGTGATATTAGCTTAGCTAGGCACTGTACAGCCTAGGCCTGCATGAACGGCCTATATCTCACTTTCAGAAATCACATTAGTTAATGACATCTCCTTCTGTATAGTCTGCTTTCTCTCCATCGACGCAGTTCCATCTTGAAAGGGACATGAGCGAGCATGCCAAATTGGCTTGCTCATTTTCAAGCCAGGTTTTCACCGAGCAGCTAAATTGGATTGGTTCAATTTAGTTTAAATTCAGAGGGAAGTGTTTTGCTTTTGTTTATCCTGCAATGTATTGACCTCATTTAAACCTGATTTCGATGCTATTTCGAGCTGGGTTCAATTTTGGAATATTAACTAGACTACTTGTTTTTTGAGTACAGGTGACTTTTTTCCCCGCTCACATGATGATCGTCTATCAAAGGTCGAGGCAGTGATCAAGACCAGACTTGGGGAACTTTGCCAGACATTTTAACCCTTAAAGGACGGCATGCCATTAAAAGGTGGCATTTTCTTGTCATGTTGCATCAATGCAAGCTTGGCGAGTTAATGACTGCATTGGCGCTTCATGCCAATCCTCTTGAAGTGTATTGATCCTAACGGTCGGCATGATGCTTGAATGTATATCTGGCGAGTAACTCACCAGGGCTGCAGTCTTGCATCATGACGACCGTGATGCATTAATATATTTATGCTGTTTTTAAACAACATGTAAAGGAATTCCCTGAAAACTGGGATTTCAAAAGTCCTCATCCTTTTAATAAACACTAAACAAGGTGGTTTGAGAATAATCAAATACATTTTCAGGCATTCTGTCGACCTCCATCTCTGTTAAAGGGCTACGCATTCTAACGAACACAGTAGACAATTTACACACAATATCAGGTCTTAAGGCCAGGGTCCAGGACCTTACAACAGGGATCAAAATCCATTATCTATAAAACAAGGTTTATTATACCATAACATCAAATGCCCACTGGATCGCTATGCATGGTTTTGTAGATCACGTTTAGCTTTAATGCAGTATGTCCCGTATTGTTTTAATGCATGAATGCAGGCCTAGGGAGTAACTCACCAGGGCTACATTCATGCATCATGCAGACCAGACAGTGTTGATGCACTCCTGAATGGACGGTATGATGCATTCATGACCATCATGATGTAGCTGACAGTTAGATTCATTGGTGGATGTCTGCATGGTGTGTTAACATACATAATATTCCTCTCAACACTCACTATTAGGCCTCACAGAAATAAATATAAGTGGTATATAGCTGTAGTGATCCTACAGTAAGAGATCAATTTGTGAAGGAACAATACATGGCCATGGATGTAGGCCAAGGTGACAATACTGCTTAAACAGAGATTTAACACTGCATGAATGTTTGCATTTAAGCAAATGAGTAGTATAGTATGTATCGGAACGGGACTATAGTTAAGTACTGTTTATTACTCAATCGACATGCAGCCAATCAGAGGCCTCCATTTGGTCACGTGACCGGAAGTGACCTACTTAGGGGATTAGTGGTGACGTCACGTGACCTAGTTAGCCAATCAGAGGCCGCCATTGGGTCACGTGACCGGAAGTGACCTACTTAGGGGATTAGCGGTGCATTCTGGGTAACCCTGCAGCCAATCAGAGGCCTCCATTGGGTGACCGGAAGTGACCTACTTAGGGGATGGTGCATTCTGGGTAACCTACTGACCTACTTAGGGGACCGGAAGTGACGTCACATGACCTAATGGCCAACCGGAAGTGACCTCATTGAGGATCACGTGACCGGAAGTGACCTGATTGATCACGTGACCGGAAGAAGAAGAAGAAGAAGAAGAAGAAGAAGAAGAAGAAGTGACGTCACGCGACTTAATGAAGAGATGAGCGTCTTTAAGGGGTCACGGGCTTTAAAATGTGATATCTTTTTTTTTTTGGAGGAGGAGGCGAGTCTCTTATTTTTTTTTGGTAAACTAATAAAAAACACCACGATATAAGTTTTTTTTTCATTTTTTATTGTTTTACGAGCGACTGGAAGTGACTTATTGAACTAGTTAGAAGCGTTCTTTAGAGTGTATAAGGGGGAAGGAGGGGAAGGAGGGGAGGGGAGGGGGGGAGGGGGGCCCTTTTAACATGCATGGGGAGGGGGGCGCTTTTAGGATGCATGGGGCGAGTGGGGGAGGGGGGGAGGGGGGGGAGGGGGGCACTCTAGGGGGGGGCACTCTAAGGGGTGCGTTTGTCTCTTTTAAGAAAGAAAAAGATTTTCAATCGAGAGACACGCTTCTTCCTCTCGAGAGGAAGAAGCGTGTCTCTTCGTGTTTTTTGTTTGTTTATCACGTGCTGCGATGAGGCGATCAGCTGCGACTGGAGGAAGTGACACTTTAAGAGATCGCGCGTCTTAATTGTTATGATATATATATATATTTTTTTTTTTTTTACTTACTAATAAAGAAGACGTATGAAAATAAAACACAACAATTCACATGTCCGTCGTTCTCGTTGTTTCTTGCTTGATAAAGTCAAGTAATATCGCGATGCCGAGGCCAAACTTTCCCATGTCCTCAGTCAACACTCGAAGGAGTTCAAAAGGCGTACCGCCGGCGCCGTCAGCTTCATCTTGCCACATTTTCAACACTCGGAAGGCCCACTCAGCGGGACTTCCTCCGTATTCGCATTCTTCAGCGATCTTATCTAACCTCTCAGGCGACAATTTTAAATGGTCCCCCACCTCTTTCCACCTGCTACCCAGACGTCTGCCGAGGGTGCCCAAGTGCTTATGCATCGCGCGCGAGTCGGGGTTTTCGAAATCCAACCCCTGTCTGTGGAGAAGGGCCATCCACTGAGCCAACAGTTCCATGCGTCTTATGCGGGTGAAGACGCGACCGAGCTCGCCCCATCTATGACGATGCGGGGTTTCACCCCACCACACTCGGAACATCGCCGTACACAGCTCCTCCGGTGTCTTGACACTGCGCTCTACTAGAGCATCCATACGGGCGGCGCTGACTTTTAAGCTACTGCCCAACTCTCTCCAACAGCCGCTCAACTCTTTACCTAGTTGACGAAGCAAGGCGTCGCTATAGGCTAACCGCCGCTGTCCTACCTGTCGGGTCTCCCCATCATCGGTCTGCTGCCTCGCGCCGCGTCTCACGTCGTCAAGCCGCATTAACTTTTTTTCAGGCGCACCGGGCGGTGAAGGCGAGCTTGAAAGTGGAATAGCTTGAGCCATCTTGTCTCGTCTTGGCGGCGGCGGCAGCGGCGGCGGCGGCGGCGGCGGCGGTGGCGGCGGTGGTGGTGGTGGCGGTGGTGGTGGTAGTAGCCGTTACTGGGGTCAGAGGTGATATGTTTTTTTTCCAACAGAAATGAGAGCTTTTTATACAGAGGGAGTTTAATCCCATTTCCAACAGCGCTCCAGCTGTCTAGCACCCTGTCCGCATGACGCTTTTTCAGCCGCTCCGCTCCTTAAGAGCTTAGATGACGAGGGGGTGTGGCATCGCTATCCGTGGAGACCAGCTGAAAACGGTGTTTTTTCCTCACTCATAGCCTTAATACCTCCTACCCCCTACCCGAGGACGTCTCCCTCCCTCTGACATTCATTGTAACAAACGTCAGAGGTCAGGTGAAAATCGGATTTTTTTTCATGCACAGCCTTAGGCAGCTGTCACCCCTCCCTATTGAACTAGCCGGCCGCCCGCCCGCCTGGCCGGCCCGGTCTACTCACCACGGCAGGAGGTGGCGATTTTTGTCTTACACTTAAGTCGCTCACCACATGCACACGCCTCTACTCACAGACAGACACGTTCGTCTTAGGGGGGTCCTGCTTCACGCCACACGCCTCCTGTAGTTTTTTTTTGTATACACACTGTAAGCTCATCACCGTTACCGTTAATCCTTTATACAGCTAACGCGCGCTGAATGGCTGAACAGGGTGGTAAGCGGCTTAGCTCACCACAGTGGATCCCTCAAAAAGGGATCCAGCTGAAAACGTCATACCTTATGTCTTTGTGAATGGCCGCCGCCGGTCAGTCGACGGCAGGCAGCAACCGCTTAACCCTTTATACAGCTAATGCGCGTTGAATTGCTGAACAGGGTGGTAAGCGGCTTAGCTCATCATCACAGTCGATCTCTCAAAAGAGGGGGGGGGGGGAAAAGGGATCCAGCTGAAAACGTCATGCCTTATGTCTTTTTGTTTCTCTTTGTGAATGGCCGCCGGCCAGCCGGCGGCAGCTGAACAGGGTCGGTAAGTAGCTTAGCTCTAGAAGCGAGAAGGCGTATATAAGGGGCTTGGAAACCTCCATTCACTCACTCATTCTTTTTTGCTGCTCTCTACAGTCACCACCATGAGCAAAAGACAACAGCTAGCGGCGTTCAAGAACAAGAAGACTACGCGGAACAGCGTTCGTTTAGCGTCAGTGCCTGCTCTTGCTACTGAACATGAGACTACCGCCGCAGCCGGTTGGTCTTATCACCCTCCTGCTGTAGCGAGCGCTCGCGGCAGTAGTAGTAGTAGTAGTAGTAGCAGTAGCACTAGTAGTAGCAGTAGTAGTAGTAGTGGTAGTAGTACTAGTAGTACTACTGGTAGCAGTCGTCGTGCTAGCGACGTTGTTACACTCGCGACGGTACACGTTGCTGCTAAGCGCGCTGCCGCTGCTACCGCCGTCCCGCCTGCCGCTGCTGCTGCTGCTGCTGCTGCTGCTGCGCCTGCTACTGCTGCGCTTGCTACGGCTGCGCCTGCTGAGGCTGCTGCTGCGCCTGCTACTGTTGCGTCTGCTGCGGCTGCGCCTGCTGCGGCTGCTTCTGCTGCACTTGCTGCTACTGCTACTACTACTGACGACAACGCTCCTGGCACAGCGCAGTACTGGCAACCGGGTTTTTACCTCCCCACTACTGTTGATGACTTTGATGACCTGCCGCACGTTGCACAGCCCCTCTCCTCCACCACTACATCGACGGACGCCCTCGACGCCGCTCGCGCTGAGAGTTACAGCTATTCGGACACTCAGCCCCTGAACCGAGAAGAAGAGGAGGAGGAGGAGCAGCAACAGGGTGAGACAGAGAACGACGCTGACGACGAGGCGTACGAAGAACCCGAAGGGCAAGGGGTGAGCGGTACGTTTTTCGGCTTCCCTCTTCGACCTTTCGACCTCACTTCCTCCACTGCTAGCGCCCCCCCGTCCGGTCCGTGGCGACTGCCCTCACCGCCACCTTACGAGGGCGGCGGCGGCGCTTCATCTTCTACCGCTACACACAGCACGGACGGCGTGTGGCTGCGCTGTTCCAACAACGAGACCTCCGATACCACCAGCGCTGACGCTGCTCCTGCTATCGGTTCTGCTGCTGATTCAGCTCACGCTGATGGTGTTACTCATCCTGCGGGTGTGAAACGTTCTAAGGTGAGTTCCAGAACAACAAGGCCCACTAAGAAGAGAAAAATACAAGAAAAAGAAGGAGATGGACGAGAAGAAGCAGAGAAAACACTCGGGTTAGAGTTCTGCTTAGACGGAGCTTTGACGCTGGAGATCTGGGAGGACGTGGCTAGACTGTCTAGGAGGCCGCGCTACACAAAAGACGGCCAGGTGAAAGAGGCGTCTCTGACCAGAAGCAAGCGAGTGCACTTCACGGCCGACGCGCTGCGCGAGCTCATAGCACGCATCGCCGATATCCGCGCAGTGGTGCGCATACGCGACACAGCGGCCGCGCAAGGAAAACCTAATCACACCCCCTGGTTCGCAGTGCTGGATGAGGCGGGCGAAGTGTACGCAGCTGTGAGCTACTACAGCGGTAAGAACCTCGTCCACGTGCGCAAGTACGAAGGTCCTGACAAAAAACCCACACAGCAGGGGGTGACGCTGTCCGCCAGAGCGCTCAAAGAGTTGGATGACAAAACAGAGATCATTCTGAAATATCTCGGCATAGATTCGGAATGAGAGACGCTCAACGCTCACGCGCGCACACACACACACACAGCGTTTGACGTACGCTGTATGAGACAGACAGACAGACAGACAGACAGACGGATACACAGACAGCAGACAGAAAGATAGTTACATAGACGACAGATTGATAGATGGCTAGATAGATAGATAGATAGTTAGACGGCTAAGTAGTTGGTAACCGAGTGAAAAAAAACATGACACAGTACGTATGCGAAAAGTGTTTCAAAATGTTTAAAAGAGCGTACAACCACGAGAGACACGTAGAAAATTGTAGAGTAGTAGCTAAGTTTTGCCCTCTATGCGGCGAAGGGGATTGCCGAAAGAGCGCTTGTCGACGCGAATCTCTGGACGGGGTGACCGTCCCTCCGCGCATATGTGCTGTACCGAACGGGGAGGAAACGTTCACGGCGAATTGGCCTGCGATACAAACGGGCGTCAGGATGCACGGGACTCGCGTGAGTGTAACAAACTTCAGGCTACCAACCGGCGAGTTGAGTGACGCTGTAGATACTATGCGTCGCATTCACTTGACACAAAGATTCAGATACAAAGTGGGTTTCTCGGTAGGCTTACTGTTACAACACAGAGAAGACAAGAGCAAACTGCGCTACTTCCACGCCTCCCAGAACAACGCAACTCTCATACAACCGCTCCCTACTGTAACTAATTCAGAAACTTTGGAAGAGCTCCTCTCAAAGATGCAAAACACCGTCGCTTGCGAGGAGGTACGGAAACTTTGCGACGCTGACACCAAGTGGCACGTTCTTTTTCCTACCAATTTGAACATCTGCGTTTACATGGGACCGGGGGAATTCCCCATAGGCGGTAGGATCACTCAGGCCGGTCGAGTTGGAAAGAGAAGCGGCGTGTTAGATTTTCCCAACAAGGACAACCTCTGCATCTTCCGCTGCATTTCCTTTCACTTATACAACACCAGCAAGCGCGCTTCAGATTTGTTACGTCAGTTCTGTCCCGCTGCCACACCTGAATCCTTTCCGGGTCTGAACATCCGCGACTTACCCGCGTTAGAGAACTTGTTTGACGTACAAATAGCGGTTTACACCGCGTCGCGTCAAGTGCCGGGGCGGAAGTTGAGAAGACGCGTTACTCTGATCAGACCGCCTTCCAGAACTGTGGCCGCCCGAGGTAAAGTCAACCTACACCTGACGGCGAAAGGCGGTTTGCACGTCTCTCTCGTCACGGACTTCAACGCGTACGCGGGCATATACGAATGTTGCAAGTGTAAGGCGGCGTTCACCACCGAGTTCTTGCTGAAGAGACACAGGAACCAGCTTTCCTCTTGCCGACAAGTCAAGTTGCGCTACGTAGGTGGCATCTACCAAAATTCGAGAACGATTTTCGAAGCGCTAGCAGACTTCTCCATTTTTCCCCCCGACGGACATTCCGGAATCTACCCTTACAAGATCGCCTTCGATTTCGAGGCTTTCTTCAGACCGTGCAAAGAACCGTCGACGGAGCACGTGTCCCTGCTGTGGGATCACGTCCCTTTGTCGGCTAGCGTCGCATCCGACTTTCCGGGGTGGGAGGGGCCCGTCTGCTTCGTCAGAGCGTCCGACGCAGATTCCGACCCCTTGTTGGACCGAGTTTTAAATCACATAAACGAGAACGCCAAAGCGATCGGGGAAGCTGTGCTAGAACTTTACCGACCGACGTTAGCGAAGTTAGATGCGGCGATAGGTGAAGCTCTCCTGCTGGAGGAGGCGACGTTCACCACCCCTTCTCCAGGCGGCTTCGCTGCGGCTCAGACCAGACACCCGTTAGTTCAACTGAAGAAGCGTCTTCTGAGATACATCCGTCAAGCTCCAGTGGTGGGCTTCAACTCGGGGCGTTACGACTTGAACCTGATCAAAATACGCCTTCACTCGTTCTTCGCCTCCGGAGACCGAAGAAACCAAGAATTCAGCGTCATAAAGAGAAGCAATCAATACTTGGCGGTTTACACACAGCACACGGTTTTCTTGGACGTAGTCAACTATTTGGCACCCGGTTACAACTACGCGACCTATTTGCGAGCTTTCACCAGGAACGAAGAGAAAGGTCACTTTCCTTACGAATGGATGACGTCTACCAGGAAACTGGCAAACAGAACGCTGCCGCCGAGATCGGCTTTCGACAGCGAGCTGACGGGCGTCAAAATGTCCGAATCCGACTACGCCGCATGTCAGAAAGTTTGGTCCGACGAGAAGATGCAAACTATGGAAGACTACTTGATCCACTACAACAACAAAGACGTGAAACCTTTCATAGAAGCTCTGAAAAATCACGCTAAATTTTTCCAACATCGCGGCATCGACATGTTGAAAGACGGAGTTTCTCTCGCCGGTTTGACTTTACGCTTCCTCTTCCAAAACCTAGAAGACGCGTTCACAACGTTTCCCCAGTTCGACGCCGTCCTCCACGCTCTGATCAAAGAGAATCTAGTCGGCGGTCCTTCCATCATCTTCCATAGATTTCACGAGAAGGGCACCACGCGGATAAGGGAGCACAAGTACGGCGAAGAAGCGAGACCGTGCCAACACATCCTAGGACTAGACGCTAACTCTCTGTACTTGCGCTGCATGAGCGAAGCGCACTGCACGGGCTATTACGCGGTGAGACGGCCCGAGACCGAGTTCAAGCCCGAAATCAGGCAAAGAAACTCTCACAGCGCTTTGGAGTGGTTACGCTTCGTAGAGCACGACCGCGACGTGAAACTGCGCCACGCTCTGAACGGCGGCGAGATGGCGGTAGGCTGTCGGAGAATTCGCGTGGACGGATTTCACGCGGCCTCTAATACGGTTTTCCAGTTTCACGGGTGTTGGTTCCACGCTCACGAGTGCATACCGTCGCACCGATATCAGTGCGCTTCACTGAGAGAGGAGAGACGCGACAGAACGACCAGAGTAAGCGCTTACTTGAAAGCGTTAGGTTACAAGCTGGTCGTCGTGTGGGAGTGCGAATGGCGAGAGATGAAGCGTCGAGATGAGCGGGTCAAGGCCTCCCAACAACGCTGGAAGGTTGACGCTTTGAAAGTGTCTCGAAACGCGATGAGCGAGAGCGACATCCTTTCCGCTGTGAAAGAGGAGAAAATGTTCGGTTTAGTTCAAGTGGACATCACTACGCCGCCTCACCTACGAGAGTACTTCGAAGAAATGACCCCCGTTTTCAAGAACGCGACCGTTTCAAAATCGGACATAGGCCCTCACATGTCAGACTTTGCGCAGGAAGAAAAGCTGTTGAGCACGCCTCAGAGATGTCTGATAGGGAGTTACCACGGAAAAAATATTCTCTTGGGAACGCCGCTTCTCAAGTGGTATTTAGAGCACGGTTTGATAGTCACCAAAGTGCAGCTGGTGGTAGAATACCTACCTAAACGCTCCTTTGCCGGTTTCGCGGACGAAGTGACGGCGGCGCGAAGACGTGGCGACGTGAACGAGAACGAGAAAATTCTGTCAGACTGTTACAAGTTAATGGGAAACGCTACGTACGGTAAAACAATCTGCAACAAAGAAAAACACACGGCGGTGAGATACACTGACAGTCGGAAGTTCGAACTATTGGCCAATTCGTGGCGCTTCAAAAAGGCGTCCGAGTTGACTTCCGATCTGTTTGAAGTCGAACTACAACCGAAAACGGTCAAGAACAACCTCCCTATTCAGATAGGGTTCATGGTATACCAGTACGCGAAGTTGAAAATGTTAGAGTTCACATACGACTTCTTGGATAGATTCGTCGATCGGCGCGATTATGCCCTTTGTCAAATGGACACCGACAGTCTTTACATGGCTCTCAGCGGTGCCACGTTGGATGACCTAGTGAAACCTCGCCTGAGAGAGACGTACTTCAGAGAGAAACGAAAGTGGCTTCCGACAGCGGTGTGCGACGAGCACTTAGAGCTTTTCGTGAAGACAAAAACGGAAAGAGTGCGAGAATGGTGTGCGCCGCCCGGCGGATGTTGTGAGAGACGGTACCTTCACGATCTGAGAACTTCGGGGCTCATGAAAGCGGAGTGGGAAGGTGACGGGATCCTAAGTCTCAACCCTAAGACTTACATTTGCTACGATCGAGTCAGCGACACTGGTGAAAGAAAATCCAAAAAATGGAGTGCAAAAGGCGTACAGAAGAAACAAAACCCCCAGGAACCAGACGCCTTCTTGGATGTTCTTCGCCAACGAAAAACTCTCATTGCTGTAAATAGAAATTTCAAAGTGGTGCGAAACAAAATGGTCACCTACACCATAGAGAAAGACGGCGTGCGCTACTTGTATTATAAGCGTCGCGTGCATTCTGACGGTGTGACAACGAGTCCTTTAGAGATATGAAAAAAAAAAAAAAAAAATAAGCGTGTGCATCTTTTCAAAAATAGAGTGTTTATCAAGATTGAAAAAAATAAATAAAAAAAAATTAAAAGAAAATATTGTTGTGTTTTTATTATCATACGGCTTCTTTTACTAGTAAGTCGCGCAGTCTCTTAAAGCGTCACTCATGTGACGACGTCGCTTCCAGTCACGGGATCCTAAACAAAAAAAAAACTTCTTCTTCTTCCGGTCACGTGATCAATCAGGTCGCTTCCGGTTGGCCATTAAGTCGTGTGACGTCACTTCCGGTCACGTGACTCATCAGGTCACTTCCGATCACGTGATCCTAAATTAGGTCATATGACGTCACTTCCGGTCCCCTAAGTAGGTCAGTAGGTTACCCAGAATGCACCATCCCCTAAGTAGGTCACTTCCGGTCACCCAATGGAGGCCTCTGATTGGCTGCAGGGTTACCCAGAATGCACCGCTAATCCCCTAAGTAGGTCACTTCCGGTCACGTGACCAAATGGAGGCCTCTGATTGGCTAACTAGGTCACGTGACGTCACCACTAATCCCCTAAGTAGGTCACTTCCGGTCACGTGACCAAATGGAGGCCTCTGATTGGCTGCATGTCGATTGAGTAATAAACAGTACTTAACTATAGTCCCGTTCCGATACATACTATACTACTCAAATGTATGATGCCTTAAATGAACATTTTAAGTGGCTTTAAGTTCAGTAGTGCCACCTAAATGTCACATAAAGGTCATAACAGCATCTATGTAGCTTTAAGTGGCATTCACTGAAATTAAAGGTGCTTAAAGTTTTCCCATAAGCATATTTGATTTACTTAAATGCAAACATTCATGTAGCGTAAGTGGTTAGGAATTTTCCGAATATAAGAATTTTAAGGTAGTTCTATCAATACACAACTTTCATCTCTGCTTGAGTTCTGAATACAGGTCCCTCACTTTCATTAGCACAAGATTGAAGCATGTAGTGTGAATAAAAGTGTCTCCAACAACTGTGATAGAATGCTGAATACAACTTACCACTTTGCATGTTCATGCACTCACATAATGAGGTCACAGGCCTTTTGAACAAGATAACCTCAATTGAGTTTAGCTATTTAGAACCAGAATAGAACTAAGGTGTGAGTTTGACAGTTTTAGGACTTACAGTGCATGGTTTAAGGACATAAAAGTGGTCACTTAGTTGTTAATGAGTTTGTAGATGTTGACGATAAAGCAAATATTTTGTTTGTCTATTTTTTATGCGCAATTGTTTTGGGACATTTCAGACGTGTTCATTGGGCGTGATGATGATAGCGAACGTCATGAATTTATTTGTGGAAACTCTTGGCTGACCACGAGTCTGTGGTTTTGTGTCAAATGTCAACATTGGTGGACAGATGAAGAAAGCAAACATTAAAAGATCATTCCTAGCAGTAGAAAGGGGGAGCAGGTGGTATTTGACTTATTGTGGCCATAGCAGCTGATATGGAGCAAATAGCCTTGTCGTGCCGGGGTCTATCGATGCACGGTGCGAGAAACGACGCTTTGAAATCCTAATCTAAGTGTTTATTTTTACACATCGGTCAAGTGGTATTTCCGCAGAGAGAAAGATTGGTTTGGGGGACTACCACTGACATTCGTATGATATTTGAAAAGTGTGTTTGTAAAAACTTGGCAGTCGTTGAAGCAATACATGAAGAGCATTTCCGTTGGATGTCAAAAGAAAGTGGGGAGGTTTTTCTAAACATGGCCTTCCTTCCGTTCAAATTATCCCCTCGTTGAAAGTTTGTTCTTAGATTTTTCTGATGAAAGAGAACATTTTCAACGGATTAGTATGACATAATATGTACATATTATAGCCTAATTATAAGTTTTGAAATCACCATGGCAGGTTCAAATATTGGACATGGATATTATCACAGACCACATTAGCCTGTGTGCAAAGATTAAGTCCAGGGTCCATATGCAGCGGGGGGACTTTGCTACAGCCAAGGAAACTCACAATGGTCCCGATAGGGTTCCAAGCAATATTTGGCAGGGAATTGCATTAGTTTAACAACATTTAGATGGTTATTGTACAATTTTTTGTCAGATCTTGTTTGGAACAGGAAATATTATATGATTTATTTTTCCCTTTAAATCATGGAGAGTTAGAGAAAAACAAGTAAGAAGATATATGTGGGAACCCTAAACAACCTATGGTGATGGGACATTTCCTACCTAATCATATTATGGTGGCCTAAGTGGGCAAACTTACCCAAGGATTGAATGTGTCTGAATGATAACAATAGTGATGTGTATGGTAGTACAAACTCAGTGTAACAGTGTGTTTTGTACGGTAACATCTGCAGTGGTTTGTATGATTACCGTAAAGTCTCGTGTATGAGGCTTGTATAAACCCTCATATAAGCCGCACCCTATATAGGCATCTTTTAAAAAGAAAGATGGTTCTAATTTGCGTACAAGCCGCGGCTTATACGCGAGACTTTACAGTAAAGGGAGTTTTGAATGGTAATACATGTTAAGTGTGTATGGTGACAGGGTGTTTTCGTATGGTAACTGATCATGTTTGTAAGGTAACAACTCCTTTGTATGGGAATATACCATGTTTGTATGATAACTTTGTTACTTCTTGCATGGTAACAGTACATTTGCATTGTATGAGGGTGTGTTTGTAAAGAAACAGGGTGTGGTTGTATTTTAACCGTGTGTTTTATGGTAACAGTGCATGTGTATTGTAAGAGAATGCATGTATGGCAATGTATTGCATTTGTATGGCAATAGAGTGCATTTGTATTATAAGAAAGTAAAGTGCTCAATGCTTGACTTAGTCTGCCCACTTGTACCACCATACCATACACTTTTCAAGTTTATGATGGATACAGTTAGGATGCAAGACTTCAGAGTCAGTCCTGAAAGTACAGGTTTAGAATGCCTGTGATCGGAAGTTAGAAAAGTAATCAATTTCTTAATAAATGTGTTTAATGCTAAGGCAATGTGATACAGTGCTGCTAAGGAAATGTGATATGATTCCGAAGTGTTGTATACTTTAAATGATTTTCTATATTTCCCCAGTACTTGATTTAGTTGGTTCAATGGGTTATATTTTTGAACAGTCGCATATAAAAGAAATGGAAGCAAAAGATACAGATAGTGTGGCAATCTTCCTTATAAATGTTCCATATAAATACTCAAATGGTGAGAAATCCAGCATTTGCCACTCTATGTTAAGGCCAGGGTCCACATGCGATGGTAGCCACTTACAACAGCTATAAAGACCGCATGCAAATATTTTTGCAAGCTATGACTGATAGAAAATTGTGAAATAAACTTCTAAACACGATAAATAGAACATATTTCTAAAAATATTGCTTGCAGCACCATTGCAGGCAGTGCTCATACCTGTTTGCAAGGCCCATCACATGTGGAACCTGGCCTTTAGCCACACAATACCTCTCTTCATTGCCATAAAACCATCTTTAACTTGCCTAAAGGGTAAATTTACCTAGAGTCGACCACATGCCCTGAATGGGGCACCTGGATGTGTAGTAATTCATGCATGATAAGCTTCCCAATTATCCTTTACTGTGAAAGTACTTATTTTCACAGGTGTAAATTTTCGCGGAAAAGTGAAAATCGGCAATTTCGCGGGAATTTATTCCATACTTAAACATACAAATATTTCGCGGATTTTATTTCCGCAAAAATATATACCCTGCAAAATAATATACTTGCACAGTATTGGTGAAAGTAACATCTAAGGTGTAATGTTATGCACACAAAGGCTAGATTCACCCTGAGTCTGACACATACCCTGAGACGGACAGTGAAATTTGAGGTTATTTATGTACTCTACAATTTCTAGTGCTTGTTTTCTGGAACGAATAACACTTAAACTTTAATATTAATCACAAATAAAGGGCCTAAAATGCTTGAATAACCACACAATCAGTTGTCCGTCTCAAGGTATGTGTCTGACTCCAGGTGAATCTAACCTAAAGGGCTTAGCATGCTTGAATATCACTACAACTTCAAGTATCTGACTCAAGACAATGTGGTCGACTCTTGGTGAATCTACCCCACTTACCCATTTATTGTGCCGATACCTGCCTGATAACTAACTATTTGCATTTCCTTGTCTTCCTTATATCTGTGCCATCAATGCCGCTGTCTTCCTTCCTCTGCTTATTCTTCTACATCTTTCTCTCTTCCAGTTCTCCTTTGATTTTCTCAAGGTTGGTCTTTCACTTTGGTCTTTACCCCCTGCTGTGAGTGAGTGGTGACCCCTGGTGGTAGAAGTTGGTACCTTTAGTTGTGTCCCATCACTGTGCCTTGTTCACTCTGTAGTACTTAACAGTGCCTGTTATGTTATTTCCAGACCTTTTTTTTTTTGGGGGGGGGGGGAGGGAGGGGTAGTGTTATGTATATATAGGGAGATAGTCACTGGTATATTCTGTGCCATTTGTGTGTGTTTGTACCAATACTAGACATAGACCTTAGTGTTAAGTATTTCTTTTTAAAAAAACGAAGAGCAGGTATTAAAATATTTTTTGAATAAAAAGAGCCCATGGTAAATATTAGATTAAAACAGTATTCTGTATATATGATGAGATATTGCTAAATTGATGCAGATTATTCCCTCTAAATAATGCATTGAAGAATGCTTTTGAAAACAGAAAGGGTACATGCCCCATTGGGCCAAAACATGGTGCTTCAGGCAACTCTAGTTGAAAACGAGGCCGACCATACAATCTTTCTGATTTTGGTAATGAAAAGGGGAAAAAGAAATCCGACCTAAAAAATAAAATCCGCTTAAAAATAGCCGCAAAAGGAATATCGGGTTTGAGTGAAATATTCTGAATGTGATCAGATTTAAATTATCCAAATTTGAAAGTAAATGACATTGTGCTTGTTAAGTAAAGTGACCATATGGTGTAGATCGATCAGGTATCAGACCGACCATGTCATTTCCTTCTACTTTTAAGGGCCGCATAGTGCCTTAACGCATTATGCCCTCTATCGTCATGATGTATCAATGCAGCCCTGGTAAATCTACTCGCCAAGACTGCATTCAAGCCCCCACGGGGTTAACACACTCCCGAGGGCTCGTGCATCATGATGACCAAGAACTATACAGCCCTTAAACGGTTAAATAGTGAGGGTCTTCAGAGTAATAACCAATGTAGAGCTAAATTTGTAAACTAAGCAAATCCCAAAAGGCCAAAGGAAACTGATTGCAACCTCCTCACATTCTATAGGCTTCACTGGTTTAAATGTCAATTTAAAGGGCATTAGAAAGTAGTAATGTACAGGTGTGAAATAGAGTAGAACTTTGATCGCAATTGAACTGTGGTGTGTAGTGCTGGTGATACATAGTCATAGATACTACTGTAAGTTGTACATATACCTGTATAGTTTAGTGTTAAAATGATGTCTGTTGCATAGGAGAAGTGTTCAACTCTCTATTCCAGGGTCTGAAATTAATATAAAAAAATATTACCTAGTACTGTTGAAAGCTGAAACCAATTAAATTGCATTATGTACCCTTTTCTCGGAAGACCACGATAATATCAATATAATTTCTTCTTTTAATCTGATACCAGGACATGCATATTGTGCTGACATAGGCAGGAAATCTGATTGTAATTTTATACAAATCTGTCCAAATAAATGAAATGGGTCAATAAAAAAGGCAAGACGCATGCGTTTCTATCGGTATAGATACCAGCAGTATATTACACCCAAGATTAAGCCGTAAATGACAGAATGATGCATCAAGGTATATGCTCATTTTGGCATCATCAACACAGCAGAGGACTGCATTTGTGCATCATGCCGGACCTTTGGGTGCGTTACATGTACAGTACATCAAGCCAGTCATGAATGCTGCGTGAGTTACTCGCCTGGGCTAAAAAAAGATCACTGCGTCCAGGGCATGATACATTAAAGTGCTATGCTGTCCTTAAAGGGATAATACAATAATACTCTAGTAATATCAGCCAATAGTGGTAACTCAATATAAGAACAGGCAGCCTAATGTACTCTGTACTCAGCCTACCTGTTGCACGTATGTGTCCATATGTTCCCAGTGGTGTCAAGTCTCCACCATCCTCATACAGAGGCAGGCTGCCAGTTGGAGTAACCCTGTAAGGGCCGCATAGTGTGTGAATTTACTATGCCCTTTTGTCGGAATGATGCATGAATACAGCGCTGGCGAGGTTACTCGCAGCGTTTTTATGTATCACACCAACCCCTTGGGAGGGCATCAACCCGATAAAGTCAGCATGATGCTTGAATGCAGCACTGCATAGCAGTATTCACACATCATGATGACAAATCGACATAATGCATCAGTGCACTATGTGGGCTTTTTAACCCACGTGTCACTAAAGATGACATCATGATGCACCAATTTAGTCCCAGTGAGTAACTCGCTGGTGCTGTTTTGGTGTATCATGCCAACCCTCCAGTAGTGTCTCAACCCCATAGGGTCGGCATGATGCTATAATGCAGCTCTGGAGAGTTACTTGCCATGTCTGCATTCATGCATCATGGTAACCAAGGGCATGATGCATTAAGGCATCATGCTGCCCTTAAAGGGGCTTAGGGGGCAGTCTCGTCTTACCTGTGGCCCTGGTATGGAGGAACAGTAGACAGATATTGACGTGTACAGGTGTGGCCTCCTCCAGGGGCTCCTCCTGTCAGTATCTCTGACCGCCTGTGGTATGGAGGTATGAGGGACAGGAGTAATGACCATTCTCCTCCAATTTAGATCCTTATCTAGTGCTCTGAAGCAGTCCAGAGCTTTTACATGGTGATGCTAATGGGGGTAGTAAGAAATGTCTGACCCTCCCCAATTTCAGATTTTTTAATGTTACAAACATATAATTACCCATAAAAGACCTCGTTTCCAAGTAGAAATCCTAACACCTATTTCCTCTAGGGCCACCATAATATACTACCGAATGAACATGTGACCTCCATCATGTAGCTCTGTTTAAAGGCCCATAACTAACTGCCCCTCCATCAACAGTCATAGCGAGGACCGGTACCCTAGGCTTTATATAGGGTCGGTGGGAGTTTAAGGATTTTGTCGATGCCCAATGGAGTATTGAGAAGTAGATTTGCACCTGTTGGTCTCTGGCTGTGTCCTCCATGGTTCTATTTCCGTCAGACATCTATGGCGGCTCAGATAACCAACCCCTCAGGGCGCCTCCAAATGGGTTAATGCTCTGGCAGGCTATATGCCATACACCTAGACTGGAATAGGGTAGACATACTTAGCCCTTTAAGGGCGGCATAATTCATTAATGCATCAGTACTGGCGAGTTACTCGCCAGGGCTGCATTCATGCATCATGACGACCCTACAGGGTTTGAGACACTCCCAAAGGGTCGGCATGATGCACCAATGTAGCACTGGTGAGTTACCTGCCGGGGATGCATTGGTGCATCATGATGACAAATGTCATATTTTAGCGACATCCATCCTTAAAGGGTTAATACGCTAACATGGACATAGGATACCAGATCAAAGCTCCTCAGGTATATCTTAACCGCAGCAGGAAAAGCGGTGTATGTTAAATTGGGATTAGTTAAATCGGATAAATTACAGTTATTTTGCTTTGACAATTTGTCTCTCCAGATAGTCCTACCTGAATTCAGACAGTTATATAGGGCACTGAAGTCAATGGAAGCTTGTTCTTCCAGACCCCAGAAAGTTGCTAAAATCTAGAAAAATGTGGCATCTAAAAAAATAAATTAAATTAAATTCCAAAAAATTGGGAACAAAATGCTAGGGTCAGCCCTGTTTTAAAGCTAGGTAGATATCTGGCTATGACACCTGGAATTTAATGTGAATGTATGCTGCCCCCCCCCCCCCCCCCGCACCACCAGTACCAGTGTTATCAGCATTGCATAGAGCACATCCTGTCACACACCTGCAGTACACTGATAATCTAAAAAAAAAGACCCTTAGTCTGTAGTGGCTATCCCAGGTTGGTCATAGGGACATTTGTCAGGCATGACCAAGTGCTATTCAAGAGTGACATACTATGACTCGTGCCTTACTCAAAAAGACTTAGCCTAAAATGGAGAAGACTAACGTGATTTGGTCAGTATTGACTTACTGAACAATATTAACTAACCTAGGTTGGTCGTATAGGGAGCCAAAAAATGACTTACTTGGTTAGCACTATAGTGACTGAGAGATTGGTCGTGTACACTGATATTCCTAGGCTCCCTATACGCCCAACCTCTCAGTCATTAGTGCCTAACCTAGTTAGTCATTTTTTGGCTCCCTGTACGACCAACCTCGATTAGTTATTATTGTCAGGTTGGTCACCACTGACCAACCCACCTTAGTCTTTTTAATTCCAGGGGGAGCCACTGAGTGGTCATGACAGGTGGCCCCAACTAGTGGTATACAAATACAACACACCAATGATGGACCTAGGTCAGCCACTACTGACTGACCCCTCGGTCATTTTTGAATATAACTTTGCCATTGTGACTAACACTCATATGACCAACCTGGGTTAGTCTGTAGCCTACTGACTAACCCTTTCAACCTATGGATTTTCAGTGTAGGGAGCCAAAGAATATCAGTGTAGAGGGAGCAGTGACCACCAGCAGCAGCCACATCAAAGAGGAACATGTCATTGCGGCTTACATTATATGGCCTTGGTGCTGCTTTGTGGTCGTCAGGTACCGCCTTTATCATCTAGTAACCCGTTAAGGGCCGCATGGTGCATTGATGCATCGTACCCTTTAGTTGACGTCGTCATGATGCATAACAGCCAAGAATAATTATCTCATTTCGAGAAAATAAGATGAATAAACTCGACTGGCCACCAGGCGAGTTTATTTATCTTTATTTTCTTGAAAAGAGATAATTTTTTTAGCTGTGTTAATGCAGCCCCGGCAAGTCTACTCGCGGCCCATACTGCATCATGCCGACCCTTCAGGAGTGTATCAACCCTGTAGGGTCGTCATGATGCTATAATGCAGCCCTCCTGTCATGCCGACAAACAAAGGGCACATTGCATAAAAGCACTATGCGGCCCTTAAAGGGCTAACATTACCCATGTGTAGTGCCACACTTCCTGTCACGTGGGTGTCATGGAGGACGTCATAGCCCTTTAATGACAGCAGAGTGATGCACTCCTGTACTGTTAGCATGATACACCAAGTGCCAGCATTGCGTTGTTGCATCATGCTGACAAATTGACACCAACATTGAGATATGCACACTTTAAAGGGTTAGGTCCTGGGCTGCCGCTGGCCGCTCCTCCAGGTTATCTTAATAGGTATCATATTACCCTATCTGGGCACGAGTACAACCTAACCCTTTAAGCATCATGCCGACCTTACATAGTTACTGGACATCGATTCTCTGGCTCTTTATAGCTCTATAGTGATCGATGCCCAGTTTTATACTTCAGACCAGTGGCTGATTTTGGCTGATTTTGGCCTCACAGATTGCTTCTAACTCAAAATCCTGACTAGGTGCCATTATATTCTCTATGCCAATGTTTAATATGAGGGTAGAAAACACTGGAACCTCAGTTAGAAAAATTCCTACTGAACAGTTTTTGAGAAAAATTGGGTTTTGTGGCTCTTTTTTGGTGTTTTTAGTACATTTCCTACATAAACCGTGAACGCCAGCATTTCTCACTTTTCAGGTATTTATAATTAGAATTTGACTTTTTTTTATTCGCAGTAGGATTTCTGAGTATCGGCCATTCTAGAAAAGCTGTTATTTGGAAAAAATGTATACTATTTCTTGATGATTTTCGTTGCACAAATTTAGGGTTGTATTATAAAAACTGCATTGTCATCCAATCAAAGTGTTTATGTCTATATTGGACACGTAAAGGGCGTGTTGGCTGTTGTGCCTCAGATTATAATTATAGGCTCATTGAGCCGTGTCCCACCCGCCCAGGTCAGCAGGAGAGTGTTGTGACGATCCTATACACCTCAGTCCGCTCAGGTTATAATAGGGTTGTCCAGTCAGTGCTATGTACGGGTGATTGGGGATCAAACAAACGGGTACACTCAGAAGGGTAAGTGCAGGTAAAATCAGCCAATGGGGATCACTTCTACTTCCAGTATAGCTCTGTGCGTGTGCATAGTAAAGGGACCTTAACCCAGCCATATCTCATTTATGGACTCTGTGTTGTATATGCCACATGTGAACCGTAGCAATAATGTGGCTCCAGAGGGGTCAAAAGCGACCTGGCGACCTGGGCTGTTCTACAGGCGACCTGGCGACCTGGTACATACTTTAAGCGACCTGGCGACTTTTGGACAAATTTGGCTATGGTCAAAATGGTCTAAAAAAGCGACTTTGTGACCTTGGGCCTTTAATATTTGGTGACTTTCCAACCTGAGGGGGAGACCTCTCTGCACCCCCAATAATGGGATCAGTATAAGGCTTAATTAGTATAAGAATTATACATGTGATTATTTTATAATTATAGTAATATACAAACTTCTGACTAGTGTTATAAAAAATCAAATATGGTAAGTGTCCCGTCATACATTCGCTTACCAAGGGCACCCAGGCAGGACTGTGGGTTTGCTTTGATCCCCATATCTGCAAATCGCCCATAAATAGCACTGACTGATCCCCACTGGATGATTTTACCTGGACTTACCCTACTGACTGCACCTAGCACAGGGCACTGCGTTTGTTTGATCCCCAATCAGCCATAAAAAGCACTGACTGGTAACCCTTATTATAGGCTCATTGAGCCGTGTCCCACCCGCCCAGGTCAGCAGGAGAGTGTTGTGACGATGCTATACACCTCAGTCCGCTCAGGTTATAATTATAGGCTCATTGAGCCGTGTCCCACCCGCCCATGTAGCCAGTGAAGTGCTGTGACGATCCTATACATATTAGTCCGCTCAGCTTATAATTGTCGATGTCCAGTTTTAGATATATATATCCATATAGTGCATTGGAGTGCTATAGTGTTGGACTGCTGTATATTTCTAACACCCCCTAAAGGGTCGGCATGATGCACCAATGCAGCACCGGCGAGTCACGAGGGGCTGAAATTGGTGGTCCATTATGACGACAAATGTCATCTTTTAGCGACATGCGTCCTTAAAGGGTTAACATTGTATGTCCTCCAGTGGATATAATACCCGGGATATAATATCGGTCAAGGTTATGATTTGTCCTTTGTAGATACGGTAGATATTTACCCGCTTCTCTCTTCTTATAAAGTAACTACCGTAAAACTCCGCCTATAAGCCGACCCCGCCTATAAGCCGAAAGTGAGTTTAAAGGAAAAAATTCGGCTTATATGAAATCATTTTAACATTTAAGAAAACCCCGCCTATAAGCCGAATGTGACTTTTGGGGTCTTAGGGACCCCCTGACCCCCTACTTGAGCCTACCGAAAAAAGCTTTTAAACAGATTTTGATACTTTGATTTAACTGAAATACCATGTGTCATTAATTTAGCATGGATACTCCGCATGAAAATGGTTTATAAAGCCTTAAAATTTAGTAAAATTATTAGCTAAGTTGATGTACTTTTCTACAAGATTTTTCTCTAATATCCTTTGACTAAACCCCGCCTATAAGCCGAATGTGACTTTTGAGGAAAAAAAGGAAATAAAAACGTCAAAATAAATTCGGCTTATAGGCGGGGTTTTACGGTAATAAAAACTGCCCAAGGAAACCTCTGGCAAATAAACCTAACATTTTAAGGGCCGCATACTGCTTTAATACTTTATGCCATTTATATTAATGAATAACTCGTCAGTGCTGCAATCACGCATCATGTCAACTCTATGTCAACACTCATAAAGGGTTCTCTGACATGAGCTGATGAGAACATGTTAGCAGTACAAGTTTTCTATGCATTGGATATAGTGCAGTACGTAAGTAGTATATGGAGGTTCAAATTTTGATCAGGGGATGTTGAATACTGTGATTAAATGCGATTGTCTAACAAGCTAGAAAGAGTGTGGCCAAGCGACTCGTGTGGTAATCACAGTGCAAATTTATCGAATATCATGTGAATGAATAAATTAGTTTAAACCCCCAAAAAAGTAAGAAACGGTGTATTAAAGCACTGTGCGGCCCTTAAAGGGTAAATGGTTTGTAAAAGCAAAGCTCCTAACGCTGCCCTTTGTCTAATATAACAGTGTTATCCTACAAACAAAAACCTCAGATCGCCAGAGAGTTATATATTACAAAAACCATGCCATTAGCCCCTGTCAATACAGCAGCTACAATGCCCAGGTATATACTGGTAGTATTGATGCAGGTATGACCCTGACAATGCTACGTTAGGCGCGGTCCTTATTACCTGTATACCGTGCACCTACCATGAGGTATAGAGCCATAACGGGATCAATACTAAACCAATCAGGCCGCGCCATTAATCCTCTACTGATCACCCCTACCCCCCCCCCCCCCCCCCACCCCCTCAGCGCCGTCATGGATTAAGCCTTAGGCCAAACAAGGCGTGTTTCAGGTTATAATTATAGTCACACAATCAATTTACTGTAGGGCCTTGAGAAATATATTTTATAGGTTACAATCTCAGAGCAAAACAGGACCGACCCCCAGGGAACCGTATAGAATTCTGAATTATTATTCTATCTCTTTTAATAGGCCATTTTGGGGCTATCAAATGGTCAATTCGATGGTCCACAAGTCGTACGCGTTGCATTAGTTTGCGAGTCAGTTCTGGGCACATGTGAGTCGAAAAAATAATGGTCAAGAAAATGGAGCTGCTTTCCTACGTGCGGGAGGAAGCCTGAATCACATTGTTTCTTTCTTTTAGCCCTACTAGATCGATTATAAGCATTGGCGGGGTAGCAACTATAGTAGTAATGGTTCAGGTGGGCTGTCTAATATTAGTATTAAGGTAGATATACTTAATGAGCATGTCCACATTAATTTAGAATCATAGTTAGACCTATCCATTCATTTGCAACATTTTCGAAGATGATTCAATCAGATAAATACATTTATAATCTCAAAACTATGATCGTAGATTTAACAGCAATAAACCATCGATTTTCTGCAACAATAGAGACAATGCTTAATAACAAAATGATTAAATCCCCCCCCCCCCCCCACGCTAACCATTAAATTAATGATGTCCCTCGCTTGAGGAACCTATAATAGTACTTATAAAAAAGTAAGGAAAAATACCATCGTAAATAATTAACCTTCCCTTAATATTAGACATGATAAGTAAAGGGACTAAGACATCGAACTAAGACAACAGACTGAGAGAGGCAGACATAAAAAGATGACAGCTAGACACAGAAATACCTTTAGATGTACACAGAGGTCCCTATAGGTCTTATCTTACTGTGACTACATTTATTCTTTGTTCTTGCATTTCCCCTTTTTTCCTTGTACTTCTCCTGGTGGTGCGTTGGATCGAAGCCTGCCTTGATCCATAATGAATCTGTCCAGCCGCCCAATGCAGCAGGATACAAACCCCACACGTGTCACTCTCTCCACGGTGCGCCATGCCTTGTTAATGGTGCCTCAGACGGTACGCCCACCTCCAAGGCGGCCTTAGCCCTTTAAGGACCACATACTACTTTAACCCTTTGAGGACAGATGTCGTTAAAAGACGACATTTGTCATCATGATTCACCGATGCAGCCCCGGCTAGTAACTAGCCGGTGCCAATGCAGCCATGGCGAGTTACTAGACAGTGCAGCATTAAGACCCTTCGGGGGTTTTGGAAATCTGTAAGGTCGGCATGATGCTTGAATGCAGCCTTGGCGAGTTACTAGCCAGGGCTGCATTCAAGCACTATGACGATGACAGGCATAATGCATTAAAGCACTATGCGGCCTTTAGAGAGTTAGACAACATGGACACACTTCTGTGCATGTCCTCCTTCTTCTTATACCTTTGTCTTTGTCCCTATATACCTGCAGACTCATGCCTTGTGGGACGGATAAAATTGTATCTGGTATATTTATAAAGCTACACCAAATAATCTAAAATGTGAACTTCAAATTATCCATTTAGCCATCGTCAAGGACAATGTACATTACTTTGTTTCAAGGACAATGTACAATACCTCATTCATTTCAAGGACAGTGTGCACTGCTTCAGTTCAAGGACAATGTACATAACTTTATGTCAAGGACAATGTACATAACTTTATGTCAAGAACAGTGAGCACTGCTTCATTTTGAGGACAATGTCCACTGCTTCTTCAAGGACAATGTACATTGCTTCATTTCAAGGACAATGTGCACTGCTTCATTTTAAAGACAATGTGCACTGCTACATTTCAAGGACAGTGTGCACTGCTTCATTTCTAGAACAGTGTGCACTGCTACATTTCAAGGACAGTGTGCACTGCTTCATTTCTAGAACAGTGTGCACTGCTTCATTTCAAGGACAGTCTGCACTGCTTCATTTCTAGGACAGTGTGCACTGCTTCATTTCAAGGACAGTCTGCACTGCTTCATTTCAAGGACAGGGTGCACTGCTTCATTGCTCTACACAGAATGCATTGACACACACAGTTCTGGGTCTGGCTCCTGTCACATAGTGACCGCTTTTATACCATTACAGATGTGGCTGAGGCTGATTAGCCTGATTATTAGGTAGTAGATGTAAAACAATATGCCTCCTCTAGGACCATGTTTATTAATATGTCTTATCCAGACAGAAACAGTTCCTTGTTTCCACAGCCATCCACATCTGTCAGTTAGCATTATCGTAGAGCCGGCTGTCTAGATGCTTACTACTTCTGATTTATTCAAAACTGGATTTATAAGGTCTAATTAGTCTAGCCTACTTTAATGCTGATAACCTTTGCTTGAGTATTACTAGTAAATTCGGTATGAAAGGCATAAAGACTTGAAATTTGTCCTGTGCATTTAATATAATGATTTCTGCAAATAGTACCATGGCAGATATGTAGGTTTATATATTTGCGTTGGAAGTGTTGAGATATTTACGAATATATTTATATATATTTATATTTCTTTAAATATTTCCAAATGTGTTGACATTTATTCAGATATTTATAAAAGCATTGCCAGTATTTAAATATCCACAAAGACATAGGCAGTGTTGAAATTTCAAAAGACACACGTTAAGAAATTTATAAACACATTGACAGTGTTTAGATATTCACAAACACATTGAGAAATTCACAAAGACATTGGCAGTGTCTAGATAGTTGCATACACATTGGTAGTTTTTAAGATACTTACAAACAAACACATTGGCATTGTTTAGACATAGAGACTATTTAGAGAAGTCCACACAAATGCATTGATCATACTTAGAGAGGGGCCCAGTGTTAGCCTTGACCTGTCCGGTGGCATGAAGGATTAGGTGGGCGGCAGGCATGTTTACAATGTAGCTGTACATCATCTCACCAGGCCTTCATCAATGCGGTACATTTTGGCACAAAGTAGTCTTAGTCGTGCGTTAGTCTTACTTCGATGCATAATCCCCAAGAATAGACTTAACGGCACATTAGCGATCCCTTTCAAGTCGCTGCTTCATTCTCCTTCGTGCCTTTGTATCCTAATTTTACATATTTATTCAGCCCCCCCCCTACCCCCTCACCTCCTTTGCTACTCCTGTGCCTATGAAGAATACTGTAAACGTAAATATTTTTGTGTGTGGATATTTTCGGGGTACACGTTTTCGCAAATTTGCTCAAAAGTACAATTTGCTTGTACATGTATTTAAATTAGGAAATTTGGAATATGGTAGTTGTATAACCATACTGAATGAATATTCGCGCTGTGCAGATTTTCATTTCCGCGGAATTCCTGAAAATATGTACAACGCAAAATAAAATAGGTTTAGAGTATGAGAGAGACCTGTGCCCTGGACTACCTCATCACAGCCGTGTATACCTCTGGTCGTCATTGTGACTGTCACATCCAGCTTCATGTGTTGTGCTGACAACGTGCTCCTCATGCAGCTACCAGCCTCACTACTACACTGACAATCTAAATGCCCGGCCCTTAGTCTGAAGTGGCCATCTCAGGTTAGTTATAGGGACATTAGTCAGGCATGACAAAGTCCTATTTAAAAATGACTGAGGCATAACAATATATACCTTACTCAAAAGAACTTATCGTGGCCCCTCTAAGCGGCCCTGCGCTTATAAATTCCAAGTCCCTGTTACCCCCCGCGCTTATACAGGGACCTGCTTTTATATGAGTCGCTTTAAAGAGAGATTTTGGATTTCAAAGGGGTCCTAGACCTGCGCTTAAACGAAACCTGCGCTTATTTGAGACCCCTGCGCTTGTACATGCCATTATGTACAGTAGCCTAAAACTCATTGAAATGGAGAAAACTCGGGTGAGTTGGTCAGTACTTACCAACCTGACGATATTAACTAACCTAGATTGGTCATAAAGGGAGCCAAAAAATTACTTAACTTGGTTAGGCATTATAATGACCAAGAGGTTGGTCGTGTAGGGAGCCAAAGAATATCAGTGTACAGGCACCTGTTGCCGCCCACCTCTCACCCCACCCCACCTTCCCCCTCTACCATGGGGATATACTTCATCCACAGGCTTTAACTGAAGAGGCTAGGCTGCTTGCCAATTGGTTCAGGTGTCAGTATATAGGCAGGGTAATGTGAAGGGAGACTCAGGGAGAGCTACCGTAAAACCACGCGTATAAGCTTAACTCGCGTATAAGCCGCACCCCGACTTTGGGCCGATCCTACAAGCCGCACCAGTGATCTGGTTATGGTGACTTTAGTACTGTACTATAGGAGCAAAAACTCACGTATAAGCCGCACCTGGACTCTGTGCCGATCCTATAAGCCGCACCAGCGATCTGATTGGCGTACTAGCAGCGGCTTATACGCGAGGTTTTACGGTAGATCATGATCAATAAGCAGGGGATGGTAGGGTCAGGAGTTGGATAGGAAAGATGATTTACACTCGAGCGAAAAAGGGAAGTAGAGCAACATCTGTTTTTAGACGTGCAACATTATATATGCATAAGCCTACATCAGGCATTCAAGCATGCTGTTAAGTTGAAGCCTGTGCCGCACAATGCTGTAGCAGTGAGGTGCTCCTGCAGGTGGCAGCTTATAGACTGTTTCACTGGGGAATTCCTCCAGGTGGCTTTATGCAATCTCCCAGCAGTAGAAAGGGCATATAATAAGTGCGTGTTTTTGTGTATATATACATTAATTAGTAGCCCTGAAGTCAGGACTGAAACTCATTCGTTGTCATTGTGGGTACACCGGCTGGGCAGGAATCGCTTTCACACGCGACAATTATATGTAAAACCCTGGTATGTGTTTTTGCAACAAATGGGCATAGTGTGATACATTAAAACATGTTGCTGCTTTTAAAGGGTTAAGCTTGCAACTTCCAGCCAACCACCCATAAGACTAAATGTGTGGCACAGGTAGGCCGACCGGGCAAAAATAGCATAAATTCTCAAGGCAAGTTCATATCTGAGGGCACAAAGGTACCAGTGTATGGGATTTGAGGGATAACAGCCTTTGAGAGAGTAATGGAAATATTTCAGGGATAAGAGCTTTTGAGCTTTAACACCACTTTTTAGGGATAAAGGCCAGACATAAGCCTTTATGCCTCGGAATAATACCGTTTTGAAGGATAAGGGCAATTTTGAGGGATAAACACTCGACACTTATCCCATGTCATATGAAACGCACCTTTTATTATGGTAGAATTGGGAATATGGCGCCTGACACAATAATAAAAGGACCCAGGAGTCCACCTGAATATATCTCATCCTACATATGTCACTCTCTATTGTTACCCATAGGTCAGCCCTGACACTAATCATCACATTGTTGTGCCTGCTATGGTTATTAGGTCCAACGAGTAACTGGAGCTAGTAGCCAGGGAGGACTCAGCTTAGCCCTTTAACCCTTTAAGGTGGCATAATGCATTTATGCATCATGCCTTTGTCGCCATGATGCATGAATGCAGCCCTGGCGAGTAACTAGCTAGTGCTGCATTCAAGCATCATGCCGACCCTACGGGGTTGAGACATTCCCAAAGGGCTGTCATAATCAGCTGCGATGTACTGGGTCATAAATGTGTATCGGCAACACACGAACTAAGTAGTATATAGAGGTTATATACATGTATATAGACGATTTTAATCAGGACATGTTATGTTGAATAATGGGATTATAAATGAGTCGGTGAAGGTGATCGCGTCTAAGTCTGTAACAAGCTGGGAAGGTGATGGGTCCAAGTGAACAACACAGAGACTGATTAGCTTGTACTAGTATATTATTCACACACCGAGCGTGCACCGAAAAGAGCCCGTAAACAACCCCTGTGGATGTGCCCTGATTTTGGTTCAGATGGCATGCTGGCTCAACCCGCGCTGAACATGCCTTTTTGTGTGTCCTTAGAGATTGACACAGGTAGGCGCACAGTACCCCATGACTGACTGTTTCTTGACTATAGATCCCAGTACAGAATAGAGTGGGATGAGGCATCAGCTGGTGTGTGTGGTGGGATTAATGAGCTAAACCTGTCCATGCACACACACTCCGCGCTCTGAATGGAGGCGACACAGGAAAAAGTCAAAACTGTAGAACTGAGACAATTTGAACTAGATCTACTGTCAGGCTGAACTGGAAATTCAGTGCTGAGTCTATTGGAGAATATTCTTTTGGTATTCTAGCATTGGAAGCACATTTGTATTACCCATCCAGCATAATCTCACAGATACATATTTCTCCCACCTGCTATCTAAAGACTATACCTTTATAGGATTTTTGCTAAATGAAAATCAACTCAACTCTACTTGACTCTGGGTCCCACCAGTTCAGGTCCCACATCCGCAGATATCCACTGTTTTATTTTTTAATCAGGAGATTAAGCTGCTTTGAAGAATCGCGGTGCTTATATACTCCACTGTCCTCTTTCCTTAGAAGCTACCCACTGATTTCACCCTCTAAGTCCCAAAGATTCATCTTAAAACATCTACTTCCACTTATCCCTTCCTTATACTTCACCCACTGAGGTCACCCCCTTTCGTCCTACATTCTCAAATATCCATTGTCCCCTTTTCTTATTATCTCCATTATTAGGAAATATCTATCATTATATATGCATGTAATCTGTTTTCAAAAATCCCATTTACATGCTTTACTCTAAAATCCTTAATAATTGTCCGATCAACAAGCTATAAGAACTGCTAAAAAGCCAGTGTCTGGGGCTCCAGACTGTGGACCTGTGGGACCGTGGGGAGAAGGGGGGGGGGCTAATAACTCATGATTCCAAAGCCATGTAATGAACTTGATGGATCATATGACTGCATTTTGATAAACTGCACGAGATTAGCTACAAATAATTATCTGGAGATTGTTTGAACTAAACATAGGGGCCTGCCCTCATCAAAACAATATTAAGTATTGTGTCCTGCTCTTAACTTACTTATGGAGCCAAATGAATGTGTCATTCGGTGCACAGTAAAAGTGCGGGCAATGCATTAGACATTAGCCATTACACTATTAACCCTTTAAGGAAGACATAATGCTTTAATGCATCATGGCCATGGTTGTCATAATGCATGAATACAGTCCTGGCGAGTAACTCACCAGTGCTGCATTCAAGCATCATGCCGACCTCATGAGGTTGAGACACTCCTGAAGGGTAGGCATGATACACAATGCAACACTGGCAAGTTACTCGCTGGGGCTGCATTGGTGCATCATGACGACAAATGTAATCTTTTAACGATATCCATCCTTAAAGGGGTAATGGGTGATACATTTCATCTTCTGTCCCACTTGCTCAAAACCAAATTGAGTTCCGATTGCCCTTGCCCTGCGTCCTTCTTGAGTTAAAGGAACACATGTTTGGTGCATGGGTGGGAGATTAAGGCATTACTATTAGGTTCAAAAGGTAAGATTTGGGAATTCCAAGCATTGGGGTCCTTGTCAGTAACATAGAAGAATGGAGTGGATTTGGGACACCTTTTGTCTACACTACTGTCAGTCCAGTCAAGTCCACAAGTGCAGTGACTTGCACATTAGGTATGCCTGTTAGGACCACTGTCAGCCCAGAAAAGTAAGTCCACCAGTCAGTGACTTGCACATTAACTCCTCAAGGACAGATTTCGCTAAAAGATGCACCAATGCAGCCCGATGAGTAACTCACCAGTGTTGCATTGGTGCATCATGCCTACCCTACAGGAGTGTCTCAAACCCTTAGGGTTAGCATGATGCTTGAATGCAGCACCGGTGAGTTACTCGCCAGTTACTGCATCATGACGACCAAGGGTTAAGTATGTTAGGCTGTATCCAGTTGTCAGTGTTTATGCCAAGCCCTTCCTGTGATGTGCAGTTGTTGGCAGGCCGCCTCTAGGCCTCCTCCCCCAACCAGTTACTCATTAATGACCCTAGATACTCCCACTACTCCCCCTCCCCAGCCCCGTAACCCTTTAACCCTTTAAGAACGGGTGTTGCTAAAAGATGACTTTTGCCGTCGTGAGGCACCAATGCATTGGTGCATAATGCTGACCCTTTGGAATTCCATAGGGTTGGCATGAAGCTCGAATGCAGCACTGGCAAGTTACTCGCCAGGGCTGCATTCATGCATCATGACGACCAAGGGCATGATACATCAATGCATTATGCTGTCCTTAAAAGGTTAAGCGCCCAGTACTTTAATGCACTGTGCCCTTTGTCATCAATGCTAGATAAAAGTCTTCAAGTTTTTCCCTGATTTCAAGTCCTTTTTTCATGTCACGAAGACCTGTACCAAATTATGAAGGACATGTATTCAGGATCCTAAATGTTAACATAACAAGTTTGTTCTTTTATATTGGGCACTTGAATCTCATCCCTGCATCATAATCCATGAATGTGGCCTTGGTATGGCTAGTAACTCATGAGTGCTGCATTTAAGCATCATGCCAGCCCTATATATGTATATGTATATGTCTATGTATATGGTTGATACACTTCCGAATGGTCGGCATGATGTATGGATACAGCTGTGACGAGTAGAATCACCAGCCTCCATGCATTATGACGACCACGGACATAATGCATTACACATATAGGCCTAGCACTATGCAGTCTTTAAAAGGTTAACTTTAACATAACACATATAGCAGTAGGCAGTCTTAAAAGGGTTAACTCCCTCTCCTCCTACAGTTACATAGGTCACGCAATACACCTGTCCATCCTCACCTGCAGTGGCACCTTCTGTATCCCCTCAAAGGCATCTTTTCATGCCGCCTGGGCAAAGGTTACCCCCAATTGTATGTAACTAAAGGAAATGGCCAAGGCCAGGGATTTATCTGGATGTTTGTCTCAACTTCCTCTTCTTTTGTTGGGTACACCTGGCAATCTTGTGATAATCTAGAGTGCATGTAGTATTATCCTTGTGAACGGATGGTGATTCTATCAAATTCAACAGACAGTTTTCTTTTTAGATGACATGCCATACCGCTACCAATACCCAAATAGTAATTCATAATAACGGCCATTTGGTACTAACATGATATAATCCTGCATTTCAAAGTATATATATAAAAAGGCATAGTAGACCAATTGGTTGCATTTGGTACACTATAGGATTCAAAAGCTAACTTTTAGTTGAGCAGTCAGTACATTGAAATTCTGTGGAAAGACAATACCACTTAGAAGTAGCAGTACTAAATACAGTGATGATGATGCCTGCTGCTGCTGCTGCTGCTGCTGCTGCTGCTGCTGCTGCCGCTGCTGCTGCTGTATCTACGATCGCTTACACCTTTTTTTGCGTTCACCTGCGGCTGGTCGGGCCAGGTGTGCTTGTGCCGCTCCTACCCCACCT
The DNA here is from genome assembly GCA_947462335.1 of Harmothoe impar. NCBI lineage: Eukaryota > Metazoa > Annelida > Polychaeta > Phyllodocida > Polynoidae > Harmothoe > Harmothoe impar. Next base: position 17,112,839 of record OX381718.1, on the reverse strand, counting down.
CCACATCCAGCCGCCTCTCAGGCCCCTGCCTCAAACCCCCTCACCACACTCCTCCAGGGGGGACAGGTCTCCAGTATGACTCCCCAGCCTTGTCTACCTCCAGTGTCTACCTACAGGTTGAGGGACTTAAGGCTACTACTAGGAGGACCTGCCATGCTTGCTGAGAGTGAGAGGCAGTGGAGGCCAACAGCCTAGCACCTATCACTCCTGCCTCCTCCTCCACCCACCTACTAACTACTCCTGCCTCCTCCAACAACCATACAGCCTCCAGCCTGGAGGAGTTTTATCACAGTTATCTGGCTACCTTTACTTCTGCCTCCTCCTCCAGGGTCTCAGAGCTGGCACACAGCACATGCCACATGGCACCAGGTGCTCCTCCATTGTAGATGTCCTTGCAGCTAACCATGGAAGACACAGACATGTGTTTAAAAAGGCACAAATCTGGTATTGTTACCAACCCCAGCTGTGCTTATTACAGAGGATTACAATACTACTAATACAAGGAGAGCTATCCAGGAGGGCTATACATATATCCACTTCTAGGCCTGAACAGATACCCAGGAGGGATATACATATAACCACCTCTAGGCCAGAATAACTTTATAGTCCAGGTGTGGCATCAGACCACATGAGGGGATTATGGCCTTTTGGAGTTGGTCCAAAGCTACTCAATGCCCCTTAATTGGGGCTTGTGACTCTGGACCTGGATTACATGTGATCAGTGTAGTGTAGGAGTAAGTATGGAGCATGAGGGCGTTGTCTTAACTCCCTGGACACACCTGTAGCTGTACTACCTGTCACCTGGCCTGGCTAATTAACACAGGAGGTCTTGTTACCTTTGTGGTAACTTAAGACTAGCAGTAGGAGGTTTTACCGGCGCGGGCCATTATGGTGTAGACACCGAACCGTCAGCCGCAGGATTTAGTTTCCGCTGACAATGCCCCCTCCACCCATCACCAGACAATGGGGAACATGAGCAGCATAGAGGCACCATTGTCACCACTGCTCAGGCTTTATAAGGGGGACATGTGCCTTTGGACACTTACTTGAGGACCCTCCTACCTGAGAGGAGGGGCATGGATTCTGTGTATGTTATTGTAAACCTTGGCTTCACCCACGAGGTGCACTGTGAACTGAGAGGAGGAGGCAATCAGCTACACTGGTCTCAGCCTTGGATTGTTATAATGATCAATACAGGTGGAGACTGGGGAGTTGCTCGTTAAAGCGGCAAGTGGCGGTTTGAGCTGCTCCTCACCGTGGTGGTTATGGGGAGTGGCTCCCTGTTAGACTGCGGCCGGGACGACTTAAGTAGGGAGGCGCTGTGATTGACTTGGATCTTATTAACACCTGGAGCAGTGGCTTGTGCCTTCATACAGACTCCCAGTTGTTAGTGTCTGGGATCTACTCACATTTAATCATGAGTCATTGGGAGAGCTGCTCATGTGAGGATTAGGAGCCAGTCTAAAGGGTTTGTGATAGAGCTCTGCACTCATGTATAGAAGATGCAGGTGTGATGCTCTTAACTTCTTATACTGTGCTCAGGAGCTTCAGATACCTATTATATATAGCCTTATATAGTTCACCCAGTCAGCTCCTACCCCTTTGAGTTGCTCATTGACTGAGCTGCTCACACTTGCTCCCTTTGACCTGCTCACCAACAGATCCTACCCACCTGCAATCCCCTCATCCATTAAATTTTAAGCAGCAGCAGCTGGTGAAGATCAAATGTTAACTCACATGTGAAGATCAAATATCAATCCACTCACATGTGAAGATCAAATATCAGCACAGAGGTTAAGATCAAATATTAATTCACAGCTGAAGATCAAATGTGATATCACAGGTGCAGAGCAAATATCAACTAGCAGATAATTAGCGAGTATTGACTATCAAGGCTATTCATGGAGAAGACCAAAAGAGGTATTTATAAACTCATATTGGTAAAAAGGGTGAAAAAAAGGCAGCCTTGACTTAGAAGTGGTCAGCATGAGGAAAGCAGTCATCTGATCTGGGAGCCTTTGTCAAGTGGCCTTGCACAACAAACAGGGCTGACTGACATACCAGGGTATTGATTAACACTGAGGTATAACCCAGCTCCTCCTGGGTTTAGCCTTGGGTGGCAGCAGCAGCAGGGGGTGAGGGCTACTGTATATAGGCCTTGCCTTAACCTACAGGAAACCCCCATTAGTAGTTGTAAATAACAATGGCTATTAACTAGCATTGTACAAACTTAATTGGGTAAAAAAAATGATAAGGAAGTAGTAAAGTAGAAGTAAAATTAGGTGGTACCAATACCACACCACCACTGCACCATTTCACACTTGGATAGCCAACAGATATATCACAGATGCCCAATGTACCTGCCCAACATGACTCAGTTTAAGTTAGTTAAAGACTGGAACTTAGTACCATTAGAAGACTATTTGGTTTGTTGCCCTCTATTAAATAAGGAATTTTCATCAAGTACTCCAAATATAGTCTCTACTAAAGGGCATTAATGACATGGAGCAGTTGTTAAGCCTTCGTTAAGCCGATGAAGGGTAATCTCCAATCCTCCAGCTAAAAGCTTTATTCTAATATGCAATTCAACAGATTTTAAATGGCTCCGGACAAAACAAGTTAATCACTAGTAACTAATATCCGGCTAATTCTGGACGATTTAGCAAATACCTTTACTCTGATTGACAACGAAAGAGAATGGAAGAAATGATAATTTTTCATAACAAATGTATTGTCCGACTCTGTGACAAGCCACCTCAGGGTGCCAGTTACAATTAGGGGACAACAGAGTGGCAATGAGTGTCAGCTAGGACTGGGCAGTTCACTGCAGTGGTGTCCTAGTAGTGAGACGACCGCCTCGTATGCAGAGGGGCAGCGGTTCGAATCCTTGTGAAGCCCAGAGGACGAGCTGGATAAGACGTCCAATGAGACCAATATGAGAGGGTATATTTCAAAATTCAACCTTGAAAATGGGATGATACGGATGAAAGTCGGTGACTTGGCACCGCTCGGTAGTAGCCGCTGAAGTGTTATAAATAGAGCGGTTGAGCAGGCATCATGACCATGCTGCATAAACTGGGGCAGGACCTCCTGGCAGGAAGGTCACCCACCATAAGGAGGAGTCAAAAGGTCAAGGTCACCGAGCAGGCAGAGGTCAAGGTCAGCGAGAGCGACACGGTCACGGCAGGATTACGGTCAGGATGGAAGATCCTCCGGGAGAGGAAAGGCGTGCTGCTCAAGTCGCTGATGGATAAAGCCTGCCAGGTTTGTGTGTTTGTGAGGTTTAGCTCTTTGAGGACAATGTGGTGCCTGGTGGCTTGGTGTTCATTTGTCTTCATCATACACCAATGTCTTCAATGGATGAAAGTCTTCAATTTTTCCCCTGATTTCAAGCCTCAATTTGAACATTTCAAGTTTTTTTGAGATTGGCCACTTTCATCCCTGGACTCTTCATTTGTCTTCATGATACATCAATTGGTGTATCATGCCAAAGCTTAATTGCCGTAGAGACACTATGATCCATCAATGTAACCTGGGCGAGTTACTCGCTACCGCTGTATTCATGTATCGTGTCAGCATTCAACATTCATGCAATCTCTAAAGTTAATGCCGGGGCATCAGAAGGTTCTCGTTTATTTCACTGTTGTGGTCTACGAACAGAGGGAGTGCATTTATGGGGTAAAAAGGGTCTAAATTTGCCTGAGCTGTATCATTGCATCCCATGATCACTTCTATTCGTATGATGCGTTATAACATTAGCCTTAGACAAGAGAAGAGAAGAACCCCCCCCCCTCCCTCTACGGGCATTTTTGATACAGTTATTCTTGAGCAGTTTCCAATGAAATCCAGGAAAATTAAATGCTGGTCCTCCTTATATACGTCACACTTACAGCATAAAAAAAAATCTGATTGCGATATTCAACACTGTTCAAGAATGCCAGCCCTGTACACCCAATATGTATACATACTAGTAGGCGTCAGCGGGCGTGGCAATTCCTCTACTGTTGGTTCAAACATTATCTAACATAATATGGCAATTATTCATCTAATAATGGCCTTCAAATTTTAATTAAGTCTCCTGGTGAATCCTTATACAACAGGGTTATGTAAAGATCAACCTTGTAATACATGCATCGTCCTGACTAATTTCAGTCTGCACGATTTTATTGTGTAACTAAGTTGTCAGTTGGCGGCTCGGGGCGCGTGCCGAGCGCCACACCCTGTCACGGCCACAATCATCGTCTCTCTGCCCGGGCTGAATAAGGCGGTGTCACATCTCTCTTTGTGAGGCCAACACATTAGAGTGTTTCAAGCTACCCTACTCTGGGCAGCAAAATAGGACTGATCTCAATTGTGTGGGTTGTAAGTAGTATATTGGAATTCTTATAATTAACAGGCAAATTTAAAGAAGGAATACACTCAAGTTCTTATAACAGAGATGCCACCTTTCCTTCTATTGTAGGAATTCCTATTTTTTGGCTTGAAATTCTGTATTTAATTATGTTCATTCCCTACTGTTAATTGACCCAAATATTAAGATTTCCTACTTTTTATTAATGCCGGAGTGGCATCTCTCACTGATCTCAATTGTGTGGGTTGTAAGTAGTATACTGGGAATTATTAAAATTTACAGGCGAAGAAGAAATACACTCAAGTTCTTATCACAGAGATGCCACCTTATCTACTTTTGTATGATTCTTTACTTTTTGCCTGGACTTTCTGTATTGAAATATGTTAATTGCCTAAAGATTTCCTACTGTTTGTCGACGACTAAGTGGCATCTTATCAAGCTTATTAAGTTAGTCAGAGCAAAGGTTAGCGGGATCACGGAAAACATTTTCCAGAAACTCTTAGGCCAGGATTTGGATATGTTAGTGTTGTTGTAAGTAAAAGGAATTTTAGATAAATTTGATTTGGCAGCACCCTCTCTCAGAGGGCACCTCTTCAGAGGAGAGGAAACCAGTATTTTACCTGAGACACACTTTTTAATTTTCTTTGGCCTTAGCCTATTATCGTGTGGGCGGGGAATAAAGTTGCTCCGATCTGCGTTTGAAGGGCCTCTTGATAGAAGAGCTTTCAACCTATCAAAAACAGTCCCTCTATTCCCTTTCAGCATGGCTATTTCATTATGAGTTTTGCCGCGTTATTTTCCTGATAGGTGTACCAAGGAAGGACAAATTTCCTGAACCTCCACTTAAATAAATAGGAGTTGTGTGACCGATATATATTTGCAGTTTTCTTGGAAAGAAAATATGAGGAAAATTGTTTTGCTCTGAGTGTCCGGTGAGGATTTGAGTCGATTCTAAGAAAGGTGAAGACGATTCTCCTTTTTGGTTTACACTCATCATGGAAAAGCTGTGAGCGAGCAACCATTCCTAGTTTTTGCGTTTCCTACATTTGTAGGAATTCTGAAAGTTCCTTATTAAATTGTGTTAATTTCCTCTAGAAAACTGACCAAAACTGTAAGGTTTCCTACTTTTTGTCAATGGCTGAGTGGCATCTTTGTGGCGGATACTGCAAATTCTCACACATAAGGTAAACTAAGTAACTAGCGTATAAACCACGCCCCTAAAGTTGACAAATCCTAGAAGCCTCACAGGAGGTCTGGTCACTGCCTAAGTCTCACGAGAGGTTCCGAGCTCAGAACTAACATGGCTGCGCATACGGAGAAACGAGAGTTATCGCTATACATGAGAATTTACCACATGCTGCATATATATATATATGGCGCAGCAACACGTAGGAACTGCAACATGTGTGGGCGGGGAGGGAGACAAGAAGATGGGGAGTGAGAGGGGGTATTTGATATGGACGCAGGGGGGGGGTGTCAATTGTCATGTACAGAAGGGACAGGCAGACAGTCTGATAAAAGAGGTAAAGGTCAGAGGGGCACTAGTCTCCACAGCTCTACCTCAACCATCAAGGCTACTGTTTTTTGTATGATCCTACCTCCCTATAGATCATCATAGATCAAGTAGGCCCTATATCTCAACCACCCCACCTAACCCGCCACCAAAAAAAGGATATTTATTGTATGTATAAAAATATATACCTTCTGTATTATGACACATAGGTTAGGAATGATCTCCCTTCTGTTATCAATAAAAGTTATTATTATAGCATTGATTAAGCAAGAAATGTTGCTGATTGAGAAAATGCTGACACACATGAAGTTGGATACATATTTATTGTATCAACCGATCTGAGGCTTATTGTATACAGGGACAATGTGCATATCAGGCCTGATATACGTGCTTCCATTGCACAGGTTTAAACTGAGTGGCCTGCTTATGATTTGAGTAGATGACTGTATACATAGAGCACAAGGTATGACAGAGCTAAACACCCATCATCTTTCAACCCTGGATGTCCCATGCCTTTGGCAATAGACAGTAGCACTGTCTTACAGTCTAGGTTGCACTCTATAAACTATACCTAGTCCACCATAATCTTCCCACCTCAGACTGTGCCACCTGTTTATGGCCAAACACATGGTACTGTAGGGACATCTAGGGTTGAAAGATGATGGACATCTAGCTATGTCTTACCTTATGGTACATACAGACACCCACTACAAGTATTTAACCCTTTAAGGACTGATGTCGCTAAAAGATGACATTTGTCGTCATGATGCACCAATGCAGCCCCGGCGAGTAACTAACCGGTACTACATCCGCGCATCATGCCCACCCTTCGGGGGTGTCTGAACCCCATAGGGTCAGAATGATGCTTGAATGCAGCCCTGGTGAGTTACTTGCCAGGGCTGCATTCAAGCATTGTGCCGACCAAGGGCATGATTCATTAAGGAATCATGTCGTCCTTAAAGGGTTAAGCATGCTGCTCAGTTTAGGCCTGTGCCCCATTGTGTGCCGACATGGACGTCAGTATGTATCATGTATCTCTGTCCCTTTGATTCATGGTGCCCTCTCCTCTCCTTTTGTCCTACTACATCACTTGTCCCTATTTCATGATTTATTCCTCTCAACGCCTCCCCTCATTTTCCTCATTCAGTTGCATCTTAATGAATTATAAAATGTTCTCCCCTCCTCACGTGTGAGGTTTAGTGGTGTAAGACAAGATGGCGTAACCATTTAGCACACTTGTCATACAGTTCTTATCCAACTGTAGCGGTTCTCCAATGCAGTTAGCAACACATGGCCATGGTGCGGAGCCGTACGTCAGAATTACTATAGCTGGCATAGAGAAATAGGAATTGTGTCGGGGGTGGGAGAAAATGCAAGAGAAAGTAAAAATGAGCAGGTCTATATATAGAGGGAGCTTTACGTGGGAGCAGCTCATGATGAGGGCAGGACGTGACCCGTGACGTGCTCGTCATGACGTCATGACGTGACCCGTGACGTACTCGTCATGACGTGACCCCATTGTCAGGGAGGTGCGCTAGTTACGTCAAGAGGCACTGGCCACATTGGTATTCCTTTAGGGACGGCATAAAACCTCATGGACTTGGTCGTCATGATGCATGAGTGCAGCCCTGGCGAGTAACTCGCAGTGCTGCATTCAAGCATCATGCCCACCCTACAGGGTTCAGACACCCCAAAGGATCAGCATGATGCACCAATACATCAAGTCACTCCCCGTGGCTGCATTGGTGCATCATGAAGACAAATGTCATGTTTTAGCGGCATTCATGTTTAAAGGGGTATTCAAAGTCTGTCTTCGGATATGTGGATTACCCATGGACATGTGCCCATTGTTGTATCCCTCGTCAGTGCTTTCTTTTTTTTACCTCACTCAGCGACATATGATAATAATTATGATAGAGTAAATTCTTGCCTCCATCCACTAGGTCTGACTTACACTGCAGATGGTGTCATGTGGATAAGTTTGAGTTTCCAACTCCAAGAAGGTGCCAGAAAGGAAGGCTGTAAGCGGCTTAAATTCAGCAATACCTTGTTAATGTCCTGTATAGGTCATAAAGGCATTTAAGTGGCTTTAATTGGCATTTGCTCAGATTTAATCTGCTTAAAGTACTCCTAAAACCATATTTAATTTACTTAAATACTAATAGTCATGCAGTGGCAGGGCAGGCCTACTAAACCAGAAGCCCCTCCCCCTAGTGGTGCCAAACAGCACTAGCAGGTAGAGTATGTGCTCAGCAGAGCGAGGCGCCATAGTGATTGATGACGTCACACTCGGTCTGGTCACGTGGGCAGCTTCCGCCAAAGGCCACCATTCGGGGCGCCACTGATGCCGAACTGATTTAACCCTTTAAGGGCGGCATCATATATTTATGCATCATGCCCTTGGTCGTCATGATGCATGAATGCAACCCTGGCGAGTAACTCACCAGTGCTGTATTCAAGCATCATGCCAACCTTATGGGGTAGAGACTCTCCTGGGGCGTCGTCATGATGCGCCAAAATAGCCCCAGCGAGTTACTGTGCATTGGTGCATCATGGCGATAAATGTAATCTTTTAGCGACATATGTCCTTAAATGGTTAACATGGCGGCTGTGGTCATTGTTGGTGGAGGAGGAGGTGAGGGGCAAATGGGATGGCAAAGAAAACTGGTCCCTAGTAACATACTACACTGTGTCCCGCCAGCCTTAATGCCTGGGGATTATTGATAGCCCAATAAAAGTTCAAATAAAAAGTAAAGGATTATAGTGGTAAAAATAAGTGCTTGTCGGGGATTATCAAACTTTTAGCGGACAGTGCCAGTGGCTACAATTGTGTAGGTTCTTGATGTTTATTTTTGGATTTTTGGAATATGTCTTATATATATGTATAGTGTGCTGTGCCACTGATCAGTCAAATTCCTCAGGTAATTCGCTATTGCGGCATTGCGGTTCAGCTATCCGCCAAAGTCGCCAGCTTTGGATAAGACAGATTGAGTAGCGAGACATTGCCGTCTTTTTCACAATAATCAGCTCCTATACCGTTGTGGTTCCACAGCAGCGTGAATAATGAATTTTTTTTTTTTTAATTAAACAGAAAATTACAGAAAAAAGAAGGGATTTCATCAAAGGTAATCAGTCAGCCTCACCAACTGTGACGTCACAGTCAAGTAGTGATCCAGGTAAAAGCAATTTAGTCCGCTCCGGGATGTCTCTCGGCCATCTATCTAAATTCATGGATAAATATGTACTTGTCAAATTTCATCAAAAGTTAATCGATAGATGGCTGCTAGATGAAGACCCTCCACCTACCTTTCCTTTATCAGATTGGAGGCTATATGATAGGAAATAATTATATCTTCATGTGGGCGTCGCATTAGTAGAAAATGACGCTTCAGTCAGTGGAAATGACGCTTCAGTTAGTGGAAATGACGCTTCAGTCAGTGGAAATGACGCTTCAGTCAGTGGAAATGACGCTTCAGTCAGTGGAAATGACGCTTCAGTCAGTGGAAATGACGCTTCAGTCAGTGGAAATGACGCTTCAGTCAGTGGAAATGACGCTTCAGTCAGTGGAAATTGCGCTTAACACTGATTCAGAGACGCTTAAGAGCCGTGTCCAGTTGTGCAAGAAGGTTCTCAATATATAAGTTTAGTGGGATTGGGAAAGCCCCTTTAGTAGCAGAGAAGGGCAGTCACATGACAATCACCGCTGTGGTTTTAAGGTGGGTCGCTACCCTTTGATCAAAGTTAACAGAATGTCTTTATTTTTTTTCTAAAGACAGTCTGAAACATATAGAAACAGAAAATGAAAAGAAAAATGGGGGGTCCCGACCTACTTTTTTAGATACAGAATTTTGAAAAATTAAAGTATTTAAATTTTTCTCTAAAAATTAGAAAAAAGTGTGAAAACTTCAATAATTTTTTTAAATATCAACCATTATGCACAGAAATGTAAAACTTCACATGTAAAATAGCTATATGTTTTACTTACTGCAAAATTAATTTTACAGTTAAATGCCATGGAATTCTGGGTAAAAATATGATGTTTTGGGGAAGAAAATGAATAAATTGCTATCATTTTGTAGCGTTATTGGCTAAAAATGGTATTCGAAATTAACAGAATTTTTTTTAACTTTCTCAGAAAATAGTTCAGATCATTTGCTAACATATGAAAGTGCTTTTGATAGGGGGTCCCGGGCATATTTTTAGGTTTTTTGGCCTTTGAAGTTAAAAAATGACATGGACTAGTCAACTAGTACTACTATTAATCAACAGGGGGTGTTACCAGCTCTCCCGCCAGTGACGCCGTGACGTCACTGCCAGCCTGGTACACCTTCAATCATGGACATTTGAAATTTGAAAGGGTTTATGTACGCAAAGATTTTCAGAAAATAGACCCCCTCACCACCCCCCCCTTTGTGCGTACATACATTTATGGAAGCCTCCAATGCATGATTCTTTTAGAAAGCTTGTCTAACCGCCGCCTACATTGTGCCTCTACATGGGGTAAAATTCGACACGTGCGACACCGTGACACGGCACTTTTAAAATCCGACACGGGCGTCACGGCACTTTTCAAAATCGACGGACACAGGCATTTTTATTAGGGCTTTATGGTATATTCTATATATATAAAAATCGACACAGCGACACGACCCCTTTGCTAAAAATCGACACGGCGACATGGCCAAAAAGCTGGGTACACATGTAGAGGCACTACATTGCTACAACAGGGCGCGGCAACAGGGCTAATTACCTATTGGATTGGGACCTCGCTGTCTGAGCCTTTGCAATAAAAGGTCTGACATATTACTAGAGTTCTCTAAGTTCAAAGGGGGCAATCTTGTATGTATACAAAAAATGTTTTCTTCATTCACATTGTCTGAATTCAGTACGTACGTAGCTCGGTTTTTGCCTTTGGGGCTTCATAACAATTTCTCTGCGTTCAACGTCATGCCAGGTCATAGAGTACATAAAGTACATACACTTATAAATAAATGAATCTGCACTACAATAGAATACATACATTCAAGATTCCCCTCTTAATGTGTATTAACCATTTAAGAATGCATGTCACTGGAAGATGACATTTGGTCGACATGCATGATGCACCGAGCAACCCCGGAGATTAACTCGCCAGTGCTGCATTGGTGGATCATGCAGACCCTTCAGGAGTGTCTGAACCCCATAGCGTTGGAACTGACCATTTACTTGCCAGGGCTGCATTCATGCATCATGACGACCAAGGGCATGATGCAGTAATGCATTATGCCGTCCTTCAAGGGTTAACCTTACAAGTCCATATCACCTATAGATGCGGATATTTGCCTTGCAGAAAAATGTCTTCATAAACACTTAATCTGGCATTGAAAGCTAACATTTGTGAAAAGTCTTTAGAATGTCTTACCACCTCAAAATATAGTCTTTAAAATACCACACGTTAATTTTAGCCCCACACACACACAATACTCGCAGACCCCTTTTTGCGGGACTGCGAGACACCAAATCAATCTTCCCCAGTCAATAACCCGACCGCAATGCTCCACCGACCCGCAGGCTCATGTGTGCAGCATCCATTAAGCACGTGTGAGGAGGGGGGTCATTCTATTAACTCTATTTGATTTGGAAGTATACAATAGCCCCTGACGTTGGCCCCGCCATTTGTAAGTCATCACTCATTTCCCGTGCCCCAAAATAGAATAGTAAGGAGGCTGCGAACAACACATGTTATATCTTTTTGCCTCAATAAATTGGAAAATTGGATTTTGTGAGGTTGAGAAAATCTGATAATTTAGGTAGGAGAAAATGAAAAAGGTCCAAGTGTAAACATTCGCTGAACGATATCACAAGCTGGTTGTAGGTGATCGTGTCATACGTGTGTCGAGTGCGGGGGGTGTAAGTAATCGATGAATATGCCATTCAACTTTTTCAAAGTATTTGTCATTCTTAGAGCATTAAGCGACCAGCGATCGGTGTCCTTCAACTATAAAGCTGTATGTGTGTTATACCACAGCGGCTCTAATACCTACTTACAGGTAGACGTAGAGACTCTGCCAATAAAGTAGAACACCTGTGTCCCAAAGATCATGTACATTGTTTACCTGTCTAATGACATAAATGTATCCACTGATCGATGTATACCCTTAATATTGATATGAAATATATCGACCTCACCATGTCTTTGTATAGGGGTATGCCACACATGTATGGGGATCTAAAAAGGGATAAAGTGGGTGTGGGTTCTACACATATAGGAAGTAACAACCCAAAGTCGATAAACTGTACCGTGCTTCATATATATAGATACACTGGGCTTTGATATTTTCAAGGTATCAATATCATGTATACATACATGGGCTAGGCAAGAGGTAATATACTGCCTTTTTTGTGTCTTAAGTATTCAGGATCGGCAATTAAACTTGGGCGTTATTGTGCAAAGCAAGAGACACAATGCGTTGCGCACTGACTATTATATAAATAAAGGGGAAGTGCAACTTATATATACTTAAACCACAGCTGAGGGTTAAGATAAAGGACTTCGCACCTTGGATATATCACCCTCGTCTGGCCCTACCAGCAAGCTGTGGTTAATTCTACATACCTTTTCATAACCATAGTCTATCTATTACCTACATATTTGCATTGCAATATTATAAATAATTTCAGGCATTGTCCATAAGCTATGGTGTTTAAAACTCTGGACAGAACTTTGCACCTAGCGTGGAAAGTGACGGATGTGGAGCAATTAGCTGAGATAAAACCAAACATGGTGTAATTAGCTGAGATAAAACCACACGCTGTACCAGGCACCTCAATAATTCACATTAATCACCTCCCCCCTTAGCCCTTTAAGGACAGATGTCGCTAAAATATGACATTCGTCATCATGATGCACCAATTCAGCCCCGGCAAGTAACTCACCAGTGCTGCATTGGTGCATCATGCCAACCCTACGGGAGTGTCTCAATCCCATAGGGTCGGCATGATGCTTAAATGCAGCACTGGCAAGTTACTTGCCAGGGCTGCATTTATGCATCATGACGACCAAGGGCATGATGCATTAATGCATCATACCATCCTCAAAGGGTTAGTACCGGCTGGTACCCTGGCTACTCTCTAATACACTGTGTTGTCTCTCCCAGTACTTCAACCTCTCCGCCCTCTTCAAAATGGCCGCCGTTGTCATGGAAACAATACTTCCCGGAAGTAGCCCATTGTTGTCGTAAAAGACTAGTCCGCCTGTGACATTTAGTTAAAACATGAACTGTTTGCACGCCTCTTAAGTAATCTACCCATCACTTGGGAATGCCAGTAACACTGATGGACTTTTTAATTGTCATCTATAATGGCTTTTTGACGTAAAGTCGGACATAAAGTTGCCTTACCGTAAAACCTCGCATATAAGCCACACGCCCTTGTTTTGACAAATCTTATAAACTCCCCAAGGGCTCTGATATTGGCCACTTTAGTACTGTAGTATAATTCTTTTAAAAAAACTGTATAAGCAGCACCTTACTAAGGAGAATCTTCTGTGGGACTGGAGTTCTAATTCATTTATAACCTGCGAGGTTTTACAGTACATTCTTTCCAGACCTTTCTTTGTTTTGAGTCAAGATTTTCCTGTTCAAGTATACAAATTGTATGCATTCCTTATCGTATACATCATAGCAGATAAGCATTCTTTGGGATAAATATCACATTGCATGATATGTTTAAGAGAACATCGCTGTAAGTTTTTCTCTTATAAACAATTACTGTATTTTAATCATATTGTTTTAAAGCTAGCCCCACCTCGCTTACCTACCTGATAATCCCCTTTACATAGGGATAACGCTGGAACCTTACCTGGGATGCAGATTTTGAATATTTCAATAGAAAAGACCTTGAAAGGTAGCTGAGGCAAAGACATTTGAAGAACTTGTTGATTACTATACTTAAGTTCTTACTATTGCCCGCTCTGCTTAACCATAATGCACTTGAATCCCCTTTCCTTCAAAATGAAATCATTTTCCACTCGGACATCATAGAAAATACAACATGTAAGCTTGCTTTAGAAGCATCCATAGCCTCTAATGAGGGAACACTAGAGGCAGCCTGAGCAGACTTCACAAGCTTTAGGGTTCTTGATGGCTGGATGATTTAAAGTTGTTTTAAAGAGGAATATGATGTGCACTGAGAAACCTACCTGTCAGGCCCCAATGTAGCTAGAGGTGGAGATAAGGGAGTGGTCATTTGTTAACAAGGAGGGGGGTTGGTGGATTTGGGGGGGGGGGACCAAAAAAATGAGCTCAAAGGGGGCGGCCGCACCCAATTTCGACTTGGCCGAGGGGGGTGGACCAAAAATATTTCGACCCCTCCCGTTGGGGGGACCAAAAAATCTCGCGCGAAAACCCACCGACACCCCCCTCCCCCCCCCCCCCCCCGTTGTTAAAAAAATGACCACTCCCTAAGATAGGTAACCTGATACCACTGCAGCACCATGTGACATGCAACTACCCCTTCAGATCCTGCTTGTCATCTTCAGGACTTTATGGGGCTCAAATACTCAAAGGATTTAACCATCATTGCTGTTTCAGTGAAGGGTTGTTCACAGAGTATCCCCAGTTTGTTCTGATTTGTGTATTCACCAGGAACTTTCTCATTGCTTCCCATGTTATTATCACAGTGAGCTCCACATTAGGACATCTCATACACACCTTAAGTAAGGATTGACTGTACATTATGAGACACAGACTTTGGCAAGTAAACAGCGAATTGCTGAATAATATTAAAAAAGTGTCAACAGTGTGTAACATTTGGTTTTCACTGATTCAAATGTACAATCAATACCAATTCAGTGCCTGAGCAGTTCTAAAGAGTGATGGATCTAGAGAAAGCCATTATTCTGTGGTAGGACCAGTGTGGTAGCACTGGGCCTACCTTCAACCCATTTTACCTGTGTTGTTGTGACCTAAGCAGGATATTGATGCCTCTCAGAAGGTTTTGGGTTAATCCAGCAGGATGTAAGGGAACCAGGACACCAGGTTACCATGGTATCAGTTACCATGGCAACAGCTTAACCCCTATTTTCTGCATTATGGTCTAGTGCTAAGTCACAAATGGAACGCATTATTGGATAGCGTCTCTTGCATTATTTACATCACCATGCTTTGTTGCTAATCTTCCGAATAACTTTATGTATCAATTTCTTGCTTCCCCCACACTACCTTGTTTAGTTAGCCAATTCCTTTGCTGAAATAAAAATACCAGTCAGTTGATAGAACCTTTAGAAACAGACCTGCATCATTGTGATTGAATTCGTACCTGAAGTATGACTAGTTAGTCCAACTAATCAAAGGAGGCAGTAGGTTTTCCCTGACATAATTGATGAAATTTATTTTCCAATCAAAGCTTTAAATTGTACCTTTATTTCACTAAGGAGAGAAGTGCAGGGCTCTCCTTCTGGTGAAATTATCATAGAAGCAGTATGATTTATAAGGTTTTCTTATACCATCATAAACAGGCATAGTTGTCATGTTTTGAGTTGCTCTGTGTTTGACCTAGATATGACCTTGTGTCTTGCAGGACATCCCGTTGGTGCGTCAGGTGGACCCGTCGCGGCTCCCAGGGCATGCCGAGCGGCTCATGGCAGCGGCAGCATCAGCAGCTTCCGATTTTGCAGGTGATAACGACTCCAATGATCCACCGCGACCATTGAGTGAAGACGAGGCACAAAAACTTGACCAGGAGTGTCACGAGCGTTTCATCAAGGTCAATGTGAAACATATAACTGACGGCCAGGTAAGCTACACCCACTTTACCCTTCTAGCCACACCCGCTGAGCCCCGGTTGGAGGGGCTCGGACTGCCGGCCATACCCTGTCCAGGCTTTGTTGGACAGCGGGCAGGGTCCTGCACTGTTTTGCCCATCTCTCTATCTCTAGACTTGCTCTGTGTTGTGTTCCATTTTCATCAGTTGGACTTTGACCTTCAACTCTTCATCCTTGACCCCATTTGACCTGTAGTTGTGATGTGACCTTGACCCCATGTTGTCCACTCATGTCCTTTCGCCCTTTAGATGTTATCGTGGCCTTGTCGGCTGTAACCCAAACTGTCTTATCCCTATGCTATTCAGCATTAATTGCACCTCTTCTAGCGTAGATGCTGGTTTTCAGAAATAGGCCTTGTTAGGCGTAACTAATTCCCTACATGACCTTTATTTCTAGCTGCCCTTTGGCACCATGGTGACTGGGGCTTTTATGCTTTTGTGAACTTTCAGCTTGAAGTGCACTTATCATGGGGTCACTGTGTGGTGGTGGTGGTTGGGCCCGTGGGTGTCGAGAAAAATCGGTTCAGTTGACATTCAACGAAAAAAGAAATGTCAGCGTTCCGACTGATGAAAAGTCTGGGAATGAGAGGGCAGGTAGGTAGGGGCAGCCAGATAAAACAGTGGGGAGTTCATGTTATAGAGGAGGGTGATACTGTTAGTGAAACCCAGACCTGAACCCTGGCCATGAAATCAAGGGGTTTAGTCTTACCTCTGGATGCTGCGTATAAATGTTGCGGTCAGCAGAAGCACCCAAACAACGAGGTCATACCGCAAAATAATTATTCAATTCTTGAGTCATGTTTAAACTGTATAGCTGCAAGTCTGGGTTAGTGAAAAGGCTGGTGTAGTGTAGTGTGTACAATGCCAGTATCAGCATTATGATCTGGTGGGGGAGGGGGTTTTAAAATGATCATGTGGTAACTATTCCTCTTGAAAGTAATCTATACAGCAGATACCCTTCAACCAGAGCTATGTTTGGTCATCTAATTACCATGAGGCGCAATTGGGAACCATGTGATGCCATGTAACTCCTCTGGGCAATGGGAAAGTTATTGGGTTATCAGATTATTGGTTATCGGGTTGTTGGTTGCAAAATAGCGCCTTAAAAGGTTTCTCGGTAAATTTATAACATGCGGAGAACATGGCTCTTCCTGTTGTTACTCCCACCCTGAGGACAGCATCAATAGTACCAAGCTTAGGGGTGGAGGATGTGAAGGGGGAATACACACAAGGTAGAACAGCCTAGGTGCTTAGTTCTATGATAACATGATCAGCGCTGATGAATTAGAACTCAGAAACATTAAGTTAACCTCATTACCTGCAGTGCTTGCAGTATACTCATGTATGTATTCTGATGCTGCACTCTGCATGACTAGTTCGGCCTTGGTGCCGGGTCATGTGCAGATCTAGTCTGTGGAGTCTTAGATGGTTTGGTTATCGTCTCTGATTACAAACGCTAATCATTTGACCATCTTTGAATACTGGGAATTCCCGGTATTGATTTTACACAATCTCATGTGCAGATAGCATCTGGAAAGGCCGTCACGGGGTGGGGGAGGGGTGTCCAGGTAGCCCATTGTAGACTGTCAGTGCCAGCATCGCCAAACGAAAGTAGGACCATCTGTCCTGATGGAAATAGTGCACATCAGGTACTATAATTTGGTTCTCATGGAGTCTACAATATACAAAGATGTAATATGAATCCAGTCACTGCTATAAATATGATGTGTAAGGATTGTGCTGGCCAGGACTGGCGGAATTAATGATGAATTTTATGTCATTTTCTAAAAACCTGACTAGCAATGAGTAATTTTGCAAGTGAAATGAATGTTGGGATCTCATTATCAGGGTAATGACAAAGGTATCCAGAGTGGAAAATATCAGAGAGTTTAGCTGCACTTCCAGTAAGTTAGTTGTTTTTGCCCCTAGCAAGGATCTTTGTAGTATTCGCTATTCTAGCATGAGTCAAGCTTCCTAAATCCATCTTCATATTGTATTGATATTTGTGTTCCCCAATTACTAATAAAAAATCGATCGATTTTCTATTAGCAGCTTTTATTAACGTTGTCGTTAAGACCCTCAGATTAAATAAAACCTCCATCTTCCAAACCCAACCTTCTGTGGATAGATATATTTTATGAACAATTTAATTCCCTCCTCTGCTAATTATAAGTTGAACTGTTAAATACTTTATAGTTATTGCTGAGACCTGTGTAGAATGATTATGTCCTGATAGTGTCAGACTTTGCCTAAATTCAGTTTTAATGCCGGATAAGTTGCTACTTCAGCGTAGAACTGAATCCTTGTGAACACTCGCTGTATACGCAGGGATCAGCCCAGAGGGCAACTATTTACCATACTTTTATTTTCTCTTTACTCTGAGGAAAATCATCTAGAAATACCTATGACTATAATAAATAGTATATTCAGCTCTCACAGAGCTATATGATAGCTAATGTCCTGCATTGAGTAATTCATACAAATATGATTAATTTGTAATAATTTGTCAGAGAGATGATGGGTTTCCTCAAAGTGTCCCAATAGGCATGACCTCTTCTCTCAAAGGTCATGTTCAAATCCAACATATTATTTACTTTTTTGCATAAATTTGCACTTACTTTGCCTAGTAAAGATTCCCACCCTGTTTCCAGTTGTGAGTATGTGTGGTGGTGGTGCTGGTGATGGGCGGTGGTGGTAGACACCGGATCCCCCCACTCCTCAAACTTCACTCTTCTCTGTTTTCATTCTTCCATTCCTTCTTCCTCCCATCTATTTCCTCCCGGACCAGCAACAAATATTGTTTATCAAGACGTCCGTCAAGTATATAACCGATGGGCAGGTGAGACACCATTTCTGATTGGTCACTTGGTTGCTTGGTTACTAAGTGATTAGCATAGACTGGTCCCAAAGTCTAGTCTTTGTTTCCTTTTTCCTCCACGTTCATTTCTTAATTCAACCACCCTTTCCGCCAAGCAATAACCAAGGTAAGTGGTTTGCGCAGCGTCGCCGGGCGTGTTACGTGACCGATGTATCTTACATATTACGAGTGTTTTCAGTGCGCATGTGTGGCCCGTTGGCCAAGTGACTGGTTGGCTGAAGTATGTCACACCTCTTGTTCTTATCATCTATGCAGGACTAACCTATCCTCAGGTCACTTTTTTATTCATTGGTCTATATATATATTACATATATACATATAATATATATTCGTATGACGTCCAATGTATGTGGTTTCACTACGATTAACATTTACTTAATAAATGGTTGTATGTTGTTCGATGACTTATAAACATCCCATTTCCCCTTCGTCAGCCATGTATTGAAACCCTACTGTATCAAAACTGTATCGCTTTCAATATGCTGGCCACATGTTTGTCTGCGGATCTTCATTTGTATTTACTTTCACATATGCGGATAATTTTTTCACCTTCAGCCAACAGTTCCGATTGGTTTGCATGCTCCTGAGAGCTTTTTAGCTTCACAGGTAAGCGCCTGGCACAGATAGAAGTAATTTGGTGCAGGGGCTGTTCTAAGGTTGGCTACTTATCTCCTCACAGTCTCAAGCTGTTAGTCCAGGTGTAGTGTCCCTCTTTTCAAATCCAGGTGAAGGATAGTAACATATGATATTGAATACACAGACAGAAGAAATGCTTGAAAATAACTAAAAACAGTATTTTTTGTACTAAAACAGTATTTTTTGAACAAATTAAAAGTATCCTCATACTTACAAGATTTAAAGAAAATTGGCCTTCAATTTTGAGATATGTTGATGATTCCCAGTGAACTTAGATTATATAGGTTATGGAAAGGTAGTAGTAATTATGACTACCTTGTTCAACTCTTGTTTATCAAATGTCAGGAATGATTTTAAATTTTGACCATCTAAAAAGCTTTATCACATGTATGCCTGTAATGTATGCAGGTTTAGATAAATCCATGATATATGAAAACCATATCTCCTGAAATGCTTTATGCTTTCCACAAACCCATTCTCCAAGAATAAGTTCATGCCAATAGCATAGTAAGATACTTGATACCTGTGAGTTTCCTCTTGGAAATTTGAAAATAACAATGAAATTCTGGAAATTGGTTTCATGTTTTCAGTTTGCCTCATTAAATTAGGATTGGTGACTTTATTTTTACCAATAGAAAAACCTATAGAAAATTACATTGGCAATGTTTGAAGGTCATTGATTCTTTGCCAAGTGATAAGTTTTAAATGCACAACTTAATCAGGTGAAAATGAAGATATTTGATCAACATAAATAAAAATATTCAAAGACGGTAATTACAATACAAATAAGGAAATGTTTTTTGCATTAGCATCATCCAAAAAGGAGACATGTATAGGTTTGATTCTTACACTGTCAGGTATGGATCAAGAGGGTTGATTCTATTGAAAATATTAGGTATAAGTCTATGTGTATCGCCACTCAATAGTCAGTCTTTCCTCACTGTGCATGTACTGAACTCATAGTGCAAGTACTTGCAGTTGTATTAAATGCACCTCTGTAGCTGGATTGAGCACGGACCGGGGTTCACTAAATTTGATCAAAGAATTGTGTATTTTTTACACTCTTTATTTCATGTTCCTGATTCTCAGAACTTAATGATAAAGCATAGGTGCATTATTGTAGGAGAATTGTAGAAACCTCCAGTAAGTTTAAGCTTGGCTGGATTCAGTCTTATGATATAGGGTACAATCAAAGCATTTCTAACTTGTATATAGATTATATTATATAATGACAAAATGGCAAACCTCATAATTATTATTTTAACATTCAAGCATTTATGAATTAGCTTACCATTCATATACTAACCATCTGTATGGAGTTCTAATTCAAGCATATATTTTCATAGCATTGTTTATCCATTTTACATTCAAATACCATCCCGCCATATAATTTGCATGGTGCGAAGTTACCCAACTGTTGATTGCGGATTACTCTTCATACGACTAACTTGCAAACATTTTATTTGTTCGTCTGTGTGTCCGATGACATGTACTGTGTCTTGTTTGACTTCACTCTGTGGATTCATCAAATGTCATCACCATCATAAACGAAGTCCCATTAACCAAACTAATATTTCTTTGCAGTGTGAATTTGACATTTGCGTTGAAAACTTTGCATATTGCCATTGAGGCATTGTCAACATTGAGAGTATATATTTTAGCACATATGGTTTCATTTTTCGAGGGAGGGAGGTCTTTAGACCCATGGCAACTACATTAAATGGAAAATTTGAATTTAATTGCCACTGAATTGAGGTTTATGTTTGAACCCCTGGCTTTATAAGAGATCCCTACCTTAAGTAGTTCTTTCCTAGACAAGCTCTGCGATATAATAACCACATCCCCCCTCTCCTCCCATGACAAGGCATTTGCAAATTGACCTCCTGGATGAAATTGAAGATTTGAAATAAATCTGGAGACAATATTGTCTCTGAGGAAAATTGACTTTGCACTTACGTTTACTAGTCTTCCATGAACTAGAAATCTCATTTCCCTGATGGCTTAGCAACAAATATTAGCTGTGAGTCACCAGGAAAGTTTCTAGAAGGATTAAAGATCTTAATTCATGGTCATTAAATTCATATCAAAGTTGATTTTTAAGGGTACTCATTTACACTTCTTAAAGTGACGACCAAACTGCCATAGTTTGCTTGCCAATTCTTCTTCGCGATATGCTGCTCTGTTAATATGCACTGGCTTTATCCATGCAGCATCGTGATTACACTGTTTTTCATCTAGTTTCCTTATTCATGAAATATAATCTGTGATCATCAGAGTAGCAATATCAAGAATTCTGTTCCATGTAACTCTTTGAGATATTTTTTTGGATAGATTATAACTCGTCTCGGCATGAAACTTATCTGTGAACCACTCACAAGTAACAAGAGAAAATATTAGGAAAGTCATATTGGGGACAAACTATATTGACAGATCTCAATCAAAGCTTATAGGTTTATGCTATAAAAATGCTTCCAACAATGCCATAATACAGCACAGCTCTTTATCCAATATAATTAAAGCATGTATGATGTATAATACCAATATTTATTTTAATACAATTCTAGCTGAACTCTGATGACCACTGATTGAAGAAATAGCCTGTGTTAACACATAGATGTGCAGTAGAATGTATCGTGTAATTCTGTCTTACAGGGAGTGGTGAGCGGAGTCCTTCTCGTTACCCCAAACGCCATCATGTTTGACCCCAACGTCTCTGACCCACTTGTCATCGAGCATGGAGCTGACGCGTATGGTATGATTGCACCGATGGACACAATCATCAGTGCTGCTATGTACCACGACATTGCAGCAATGAAGTTGAAGGGAATGACAAAGTGAGTAGTTTGCCCTAAACTCTTTTCCTTTGTTGTGAAATGTTCATGAAATTTGTGAAAGCAAGTGCACTAAACTTATGTTTTGACTTATGAAAATAGATTAGGTTATTCCAATTTTATTGCTGTGGACCTCCTCCACATTGTATTCTTTGGATAACTACAAATGCCTATACCATATACCTATCTACTGTTTACCCTAGGGTACTTTGGCACATTGTATAACTCTCATAACATTTAAAAGAACAGGAATCAGTCATAATTGGGTGCCAGATAGGAACCTTACCATAGACCCTATTCTGCGGTATTTAATCATATATCTGTATTTTCTTGAAAAAAGATGACAGTCAAATAAAAATACATTTATAAACTCAAGAGTCTAATAACAATAACAATGTACCAAAGGTGATCTTTTCCGCTAGAACAAAATCTTCTATATAATCTTGACACATTGTATTTCAGAGAGGAGCAGGATGCGGCAAACCAACATCAGTCAGAAGTGTACCATTCACATGACTGTCCAATGTATCAGCAACCGCAACCAATTTCTGAGGAACAGCCTAAGGCTCCTGAGGAAACTGTTCCGCTACCGCCACCGCCAATTCAGCCCCCACATACTGAAAAGCTTCCCGAGCCAGAGGCAGCCCCAGTGAAACCTGCAGAGGAAGAGGACCAGAACAAGGAATTTAAACGTTTCCGGAAAGACAGTACGTGTCGGTGTGGAGCGGACTTGATGAGTCCAGAGGAGAGCAAGGCCAAGTTTGGGACAAGCGTCACAGATGGAGAGGGAACTGATCAGCCTGATCAAGGGATGATGTTCACAGCTCCTCCTCAGCAAGGCCAGTTGAAAACTGATGGGGTGGATTTGTCAGCGATTGGTGTTCACTTTCATGACAATGCAGCGTCTGGAGCTGCCGGTCAGTCGTATAGTGAGAACGCCACATTATCACATGCCGGCGCCTCTGACGGGAACCTCGGGTTCGCATCAGACACCACAGCGGGCAGACCCGATTCTGAACAATTTAGTTTTGGAGGTGCAGGTGCACATTCAGAAATGCCCAAACCAACTGAGATTTCCCAAGCTAACAAATCACCTGACCTTGTCAAGCCTGCAGAGGGAGCAGAGGGTGAGAGGAAGTCCCTCTCAGCAAGTCCGCAGAAGCAGCCCAGAAAAGGCAGTGATGAGGGGAGTCAGGAGCGAGTGCCAGGAGAGGAAGGTGATGACGTCTTTGACAATTCAGTATCGCCGTCTGTGCCTGTACCTGGTGGATCACCGGGCATCCTGGGTCGTGCCGTTGGCTCCATCACCTCTCTGGGATCATCGATCGCCAGTAACTCTCCCAATTTCAGCAGCATTGTTGACTTCTCTAGCGGACTCTTCACTCGTAACCAAGACGAGCGGGGTCGTGTCAAGGACGTTAGTGAAGTAGGTAGTGGCACACCCCCAAGAGGCTCTTGGGCCCTCAATGAAGACGGTGAGCCTAAAAGCCTGGATGAAATTGAATCGGAGGGTGTTATAATTGACAAGCCTACGTCTGTGTCGGAAGCGCCACCCCCAACCCCGACCCCAGTGAGTTCTGCTCCCGAAGAACCACACAAAAAGCCTGAAGTTGAGGTTCATAATGCAGTTACGTTCGCAGAGAAAGCAGAAATGTTCAAGTCTCTGGATGGTAAGTTTGAGTTATGCTTATTACTCCTAGATTTCTGTATAGTAGGGTATTTTTCACGTTGCTTAGCTAGCAAGGCTTCATTTTTGGTGTGTAGTATAGAATCTGCACATAGTATATATCAGAAAACATCAGATGTAAACATTTTCAACTACAATAGCTGTATAGAACATCCAGATACATATTTTTACAAGATTTTAAATTATCAGAACTTCTACGAGTGTCTCCACATTAACCATGGAAAATTAAAAGATTGCTGGACTTAACACTTGTGGCTCTCCAATCGAAACAAATAAAAAAGTTCCTTGGCCATGAAATCAGAATCACAATCAATGTTATGCAGGGGCCTGAACTTGTGCTCTTAAATCAGTGAGAATCTTTATTCATCACAATTCATACCAGAGGATACAACAAACCCCTTATCTCATTAAATTTTTGATTATTAAAGGCCTGGCAATATAAGTCATTAAAAAAAAAAAGAATTTCCCAGCACTCCCAGATACAAATTGACATACATACAAAAAATATGAAGAATGCAAAGGCCGAGTTTAATTTGTCTACCATTTACTCGCTCTTCACACGATGCAGCCATAGGTTTGTATTGACAGTATGGATATTGTTAGCATCACTGCTATGGCAACACTTGGATTTTGTTATTGTCATTGCACAAATAGAGTATGTTGTAGTGATAGACCCTTCTGCTAGATAACTGTCAATTGGAAACATCTCTCTATGCCTGTGCTGTACTGATATGTCTAATCCTCATGTAGTATGCTAGTATACAGGTTTTAGCAATGGACCCATTACTTTATACCAGATAAAGTTAGATGTGACAATCTCAATGCTGAAGTCTCAAGATTTACTTACTTAAAGTCTTAAGATTTACTTTATAACAACACTTACATATTTTGAAAAAAAAAATTCAATTCTTTTTGCTGTGTACACCTCATCTTTGCTTCAATGCAAACCTGAAATATCACCTCTACCTTCACCAATATTAACTGCAGAATAAATTATATTTATAAGCAGATTATTGGTATTATCTGTGTACTCTGCAATTTCTATCTTTGAACACACATTTTTAAAGATTGAAAAGGCTAGAGCAATGCTGTCCAAAGAAGATGTGTGGTTCATCTGCTATGGTTCAAGACAGAAAGGTCTTACTTTTATAACTGATTTTTGTGTGTGATTTTTTTTTTCAAATTAACATCTATTGGTTCATCTGTGTGACCATGTTCTCGATTCCTATAATGGTAGTATATATATATGTATTTCTATGAAATACTCCATATTTGGTATCTTAGTACCTGTTATGTAATACCTTTCCTTTTTATGTATAAAATAAGTTGCTGTCTTATACAACATTAGGCATATATTATCTGTGCAAACATTGGTTTAAGGTACATAACACACAACCCTTGGAAAACACATTTATTTGAATTAACTATGATCACTTTCTTCATGAAGATCTGCTTATATTAAACAAATAAAATGTGCAACACGTTTAATGAGTGAAGAAGGAGGAAAGACAAATAGATCACACAACCTAGATATAGCAGATTTAGAAAACTTATAAAGCAATGTATTTAACTGAGGAATTATCAATCCTAATGTTGATATTAAAATAAATGCTTTCATCCTGCTGAAATTAATACTTTACATACTGCTAGATAAACCATATTAAATCACATCAAAAAGATTCTAATACTAAAATTTTCAAGCAAACAATTAACACATATGTTTTATATTTTTCACAGAATTGATTCCGCGGCCCGCCCGTCAGTATGATGACCCACCACTCTACCTTTGTCTGAAGGTGGGTGTGCCCATTAAGAAACGGATTTCACAAACGTGTCCAATAGAGTCCTACATGAAGAAGCGGACGAAACCCGAATACTGGTTCTCCATACCACGAGACAAGTAAGTTATATCAATCATACAGGTAGCCCATCTTTCAGTGTAGTCTGCAGTCATGCAATCTCTACGTATGCTGTTTTACTTTAAAATTGCCAAAAGCCTACTATTGTGATAGAACAGTGGTTGCTGTGGCTATAGTGGGGACAATATACCCAGAAACTGCCTTGGAGTTTGAATATAGGTAGGTTGGGGTTTGCAGAACTACTGTAATGTATGGGATATGTGTGTTATATTGAGTTTTGGTAATATTTATTTACAGTCAGTATTCTTGCAGTTTATGTTGTGCCAATCTCATTAAAGAGGTACCAGTGGGAGGGCTGTGGCTGGGTACTACCGTAAAACCCTGCCTATAAGCCGACCCCGCCTATAAGCCGAAAGTGAGTTCAAGGACTAAAATTCGGCTCATATGAAATCATATTGACATTCAGGAGAACCCCGCCTATAAGCCGAATGTGACTTTTGGGGTCTTAGGGTCCCCCTGGCCCCCACTTTGGCCCCACCAAAAAAGACTTTTAAAACAGATTCTAATCCTTTTATTTCATTGCAATACCATGTGTCGATTGTTTAACATGTATACTTTGTGTGAAAATGATTAAATAGGCTTTAAAATGCAGTAAAATTAGTGACTAAGTTTTCATACCTTTCTTTAGTAATATTTCAAATATTCATTGCCAAAACCCCGCCTACACACCGAATGTGAGTTTGAAGAAGAAAATTCGGCTTATAGGAAATTAAAACGCCAAAATAAATTCGGCTTATAGGCGGGGTTTTACGGTACTTATGGGAGACGTGGTGTTCAGGCCAAGTATAGTCAAGACCAGAGAATTTGGCAAGACCCCCTTCTGGGAAATCGTAATCCTCAATTACAGGTTAAATTAACATCAGATACCTTCACCTCACACCATTTAAACGGCTCATTTAAAGTGTCATTTAAGGAGCAGCTCACCCTGTGCTGACAATAACACTCTCAGAGATCACAGGTTTACAGAGGTCATCTATGATGGACAGACAATCCTGGAGGTGATAAACCCAACCACTGAACATTTAGGGGAGCTCCCCCCTGAGTTGTCCATCCTCCTAATGACCCTCTACAGTGTTTTCAATTAAACTTCTCTTTGGCGGCTTTGCCAAATTCTACGGTCTGGACTATAGGTGCTGAATCTCTAGTTGACAGAGGAGTACTGTAGATATAGATATATAATACATTGTAAATATACACATAGATGTTGGTACTGATGATCCTCTCCTGTTTTCCCCAGAGTGGACCACCTGTATGCCTTCTTCATACAGTGGTCACCCAACATTTATGGCACAGAGGAACAGATCGACCCCAAAGAACGTGGCTTCGTCGTTATCAATGATAGTGATGACGAGGATGACATTGACGTTGTCGAGGACCACTTCAAACAAGAACGACGTCTCCTACGTCAGATGACAAAGGACTGGGAGGTGGGTATTTTCTAGCATATTCTTATTAGAGGAAATATTTCCATATAAAGGTCCAGGATTATCTTATTGCAATATGCTTCAGGGTTTTTAAGAGGAATAATATTATTTAAACAGTCACTTTGCCACGTTGTAATTTTTCATTACCAGCTATTTGGTGGAAGGGGAAGCAGTTCACTATTATCCACATCAACACATTTTCATTAGGAATACTATGGTATCTAGCATTAATACTTTCACTTTCTCCTCAACCAAATTACAGACCTATGCAGTTGCATGCACCATATTAAACGATATGTTTATATCATTCGAGAATTTAAACGTATCAAATAACCTGCTTCTGCAAAAGAAGTGAAATCTGTGATACATCCACAGTTAATATTACATTACGTTAAGAAGAATATAAATATTTGTATTTCATTTTAATTTTCTAGGGGAATCTCTTTGTTGATGTAAGATATAATGTTAAATATAGATTACAAAGTAATGTAAGTGCCAAGAATCAATGGTACAAAAATAATTTATTTTCATGAAGGCATGTTCTAAGAATTTCCAAAAAAATTGAATTTATATGATTATTGTGCAAAGAGATAAGCAACGTCTACCTAAAAAGCATCCTTATCCTGCACCACTATGTTGATATCAGTATCATCAAATCAAGAATATTGACAACGTTTTCTGCACAACTGCTCTACAGATTATCAACAAAGCCATGTATGAAGCGGCTACAAAGGATCTGGTAGAAGAATATGATGTAAATATTGCGATGCGTCCACCCACTTATATAGCTTATTTTCTCTGTCTTCCGTAAGCTGAATCCTCATCTCATTGTTTAACTGTCATGCTTGGGTGACTGCATTCATCATAAGTGTTCAGTGCCCACCCCAAACTTTGGAACCAACATATCTATCTTCAGGAACAGGCTTTTTATAGGATGGATTTGGGTTTTATGTGAAGTATAGAACTTGTTGTATGCCAGTATAAAGACTCCCTGGGTCATGGTCCAATGCACCTACCCCAGAGCCACCTAGCACACCTGGCTGTGGTAGCTGACTATCTGTGTTGTGGCAACCAGTGTCTCCTCCCCCAGAGCCAACACAACATGTTGGTCTCTCTGGCTACAGTAGATCTTTTTCGAAATGAAAGATAATATATTCAATCTTCATCAAGACTTTTCCTAGCTCACTGCAAACAGGATACTGCTAAATGCCTATCAGCAATGGGGTGAGAATCCAGTACACATTATGTCTACCCGGGCCACTATTCGGGTCGCGCCCCAGTACTCATCTCATCCATCGTCTTCAACCTATGATATATAGGTTGACGAGTAACATAATTAAGCTTGTTACTGGACATCGATTCTCTGTCTCTTTGTAGCTCTATAGTGATCGATGCCCAGTTTTATACTTCAGACCAGTGGCTCATTTTGGCTGTTTTTCGCCTCACAGATTGCTCCTAGCGCAAAATCCTGACTAGGTGTCAATATATTCTCTATGCCAATGTGTAATATGAGGGTAGAAAACAGTGGAACCTCAGTTAGAAAAAATCCTACTGAACAGTTTTTGAGAAAATTAGGGTTTTGTTGCCCTTTTTTGCTGTTTTTAGTACATTTCCTACATAACCCGTGAACGCCAGCATTTCTCAATTTTCAGGTATTTAGAATTAGAATTTGACATTTTTTTATTCGCAGTAGGATTCCTGAATACCGAGCCATTCTAGGAAAGCTATTCTTTGGAAAAAATACTTAGTATTTCTTGATGATTTTCGTTGCACAAATTTAGGTTGTAATATAAAAACTGCATTGTCATCCAATCAAAGTGTTTATGCACTGTTGAGGGTCACCCCCTCCCACCCTCTTCACTGTGCATTGAAGGAGAACAGGCAGGGGAGGTACACGTGTCTGTATATAGCTGTTGACCTGGGTGCTGGGTGCATTTTTAATTTATGGGGTGCCAACTGTTCATGAAAGAAAATTCAAATAGATTTTTTTTTTTTTAGTATCAGATTAATGCAACTACAAGTCGCGACAGCACTTAAAGCATTCTATTTGCATTAATATGAATGGTGGCCACCTTATGGGGTGCCAAATATTCATGAAAGAAAAATTGATAAGAATTTGTTTTTTATTAGCATTAAATTGATGCAACTACAATTCGAGATTGCATTTCAAGCATCGGGGCATTCAATGAATGGTAGTCATCTTAAATATATGGGGTGCCAACTGTTCATAAATAAAAAAAAGAATAGAATTAGTTTTTTTATTAGTATCAGATTAATGCAACTACAATTTGTGATTGCACTTAAAGCATTGTGGCATGCAATGACTGGTAGTCACCTTGAATGTATGGGGTGCCAACTGTTCATGAAAGAAAAAAAAGAAAGTTTTTTTTTTAAGAATCAAATTAATGCAACAGCAACTCAAGATTGCATTTAAGCATTATGGCATTCAATGATTGGTGGCCATCTTGAACCTATGGGGTGCCAACTCTTCATGAAAAAAACAACTAAATTGGATGTTTTTAACAGTTTAAAATTAATGCAACTACATTTCAAGATTGCATTTAAAGCATTGTGGCATTCAATGAATGGTGGCCATCCTAAACCTATGGGGTGCCAACTGTGTTTGAAAAAGGTATCAAATAGAAATGTTCTTATATAGATATCAAATTAATGCAACTACAATTCTTCATTGCACTGAAAGCATTGTGGCATTTAGTAAATGGTAGCCATCTTGAATGGGTTGAATGAAGGAAAAATCAAATAGGATTTGTTTTTTTGATAGTATCAAATTAATGCAACTACAAGTCAAGATTGCATTTCAAGCATTGGGACATTCAATAAGTGATAGCCATCTTGAATCTATGGGATGCCAACTGTTCATGAAAGAAAAATAGAATAGATTCTTTTTTATTAGTATCAAACTACTGCAACTGCAATTCGAGATTACATTGAAAGCATGGTGGCATTCAATCAATGGTTGCAATCTTGAACTTCGAAATGAACATACACACAGACATATAGGCATGAACATGGTGTTCTCCTTCATATAGATATTCATGGATTTCTACTTCTAATAAATGTAGCTTTCTGTTACATGGATGTCGATGTCCAGTTTTAGATATATATCCATATAGTGCATTGGAGTGCTATAATGTTGGACTGCTGTATATTTAAAATGATTAGATTAACCTTAATTTCTAAGTTTCAAATTCACATGGATGGATTTTGTTGACTACAGTTAGATGTAAAGGCCAATCAATCTTTTCATAAAGTCTCACCCTCCTCATTTTTATACCTGCATACCCACTTATACTACTGGGTAGTCACAAAATTGATCTCCACCACCTATCTATATTAGGTGTAAAAGTTTTATCTATTGTGTCAAATATGTTTTGAAACAATAGTTAATGATATGATAACTAAACTAATCAATTGGTGAAGCACTTCAACTAGTGATCAGGTTAAATTTACATAAGCCTCTTAGAACATAAATTATTTTAGTCATTTCTTTGGCTATAACATGTTCAGTTCTCCATCCTTTCAATAATCTCTCCTCTTTAAGCCTCACAAGCTCAAAGCTAAAATGCCAATGCATACAGAACTGCAAGTGTCACAAAATGTGGGAATGTGGCTAGGTGAATTCACTCCAATCAAAATATAAAATAGCTCATCTTGTAAAATTCGTCTGTAATCATCCTTGATGATTTTAACAGGTATGGGCAGTGTACAGGAGAGACCAAGAGAGACCAAAAAAGGCAGGAAATGTGTTCAATTTGGTTTTACTTGATTTAGTTTTAAGTATTCACCACCTTTGCTGATTTTGTGCAATTGTAGAGTTCTCTTCTAACTTAAAAATCCCTGGGGGCTTCTGCATTCTTTCCACAAACGACCATCTCATATTTCTCTCGACATCTCTCCTAAGGCTCGGTAAAATCCTCATAAAATCCTTGTACATAAATATGACATATATAGTTCTTAGACTAATGGTGAATAACATACTAGAGTAGATCAAATGTTGGCGTGTGACCAAGTTTGTGGTGTTTCCAGAGTATGGTTTGAACTTTCTTTGTCACATGACAAATATATTTTCCAAAATTGTTCATGTTGATATATAATTGAACTGTTTAACAAGTTGAATTATACCTCGAATCCTCCCTGTAATAGTGTATGTGTATGAGAATCTAGTTCATAAGTCTTTGGGCTATGTGGGGTGTAGACTGTGGACACTTGATATCTGTATTATGTCCTTTGACATAAGGAACAACCAGCCCTGTCCCCAGAGCAGAATTTATCCCATGGTAGCAGGAATCTTGACTTCAATTACGGGTTATTTTCAGACGGCTGAGAATTTGCGATGTCAACAAGTTAGTATTTCATGGAAGAATTACAGATAAGGGCTATGAAAAGAAAGAAATTACTAACAATGTAACCATATTCACAAATCAGTAAATTTCTCAGTTATAAATGTTGCTCAGCTTCATTGTGGGGAATAAGGCTATGCTTTTTTTTCAGATATCATTATGTATGTTTGTAGTCTATTACGGATGGTGTAATTTGGGGTATATGTGCAAAAGGTCAATGCTAATATTCCTTCTCCAATATTAGCAGAACATTTCCATTATGAGCATTCTATATCAATGAAATGTGCCTAAATATCTTGAAAGTATAGTCCTTAGTCCTATTCTATCAAAGTGAAGGGATTATGAAGTTCACCTCCATCAGTTAGTGTAATTATGAATGAACTGAACATAGTAATCCCCATAAGAAAAGGCTATGCTCACATTTTAAGGGTGTTTTAGGTCAACAGATTGCATTGTTTTAAGAGAATTACACCACAAATAATCACAGAAGTGGTTTGTGTTTAGCGGAGATTTATCCCAATCAAACTGATTCCCATTGTTCCAATGCAAACCCTCTGAACCTTTTGTTCTTGCATGACCTGCATACAGCTGGTGTGCAATAAGAAATCATGTTTCTAACAAAATGATGTTTCACCTGGGAAAGCCAGCTTTCTCAGTAATGCTTTCTTTCTTTGTTATGCCTATGCATACTAACAAGGCTTGTCCTGTTGTCTGTCTATCAGTAAATCATAACTGGCATGAGGCTAATAAGAAATACTCAATATTCTTCACTCTATACCATCATTTAAGCTTCAGATTTCCTCATCTTTCTTCTATCATAACATAATGCAATATGACTCAAATTCCACTGTGTCAGGAGCATCTATATTTCGAATAGATAGGACGGATATGTGCCTATACATGGGTAAAATCGACACAGGCCTTTTAAAAATCAATATGTGTGGCACAGGCATTTCAAAAACCAAAGGACAGAAAGTTTTGAAAAATGAAATTTGACACCCTAAACTGTGGGTACCCATGTATAGGCACATATATCAAGGAAATAATCCTACACATGCCAGGTTACACAGGTATGGCAGATTGCCATTCTCCAACTAACTCAGTGAATTTCCTTTTGCCATGTTTCATACCTACAGAAAGATTCCTTTTCAGAACTATACTAAGAGCATCTGACTTTGCCTTGTTTTTTTAAATTTCATAGCATAGTACTTTGGGTTACAGAACCTAAAGAAATAAAAGATATCCATATGTTTATTTCATTTATTCCAAGGCCTCCTTCATAACACTGTGCTACACTCAGTTCTATTTATAGAATATAAAGGTATTTTACATGGTTAAAAGAGTCTCTAAGAAATGGATTTTGTCCTACTAATTGCTATAACCTGAGTTTTATTCTCATACTTTCCTGCTTCATTTACAGATTGTTAACTTGGAGGAAGCGCGTCGTCGGATGTCTTTGGTTGAAGATGAAATGATACCGATTCCTGATTTCTCGGATCCCAGCACGATCCTTGAAGAGGAACAGGTTAAAAAGGTACAATGTAGTTTACAACTATTTTGATAAATATATTTAGCTGAAGTGTAAATCATGTACAGGCTAATAGTGAAAATATTGATATGATTATATTGCTACTTGAATTTACCTTTTCCATATATC
This sequence comes from Harmothoe impar, assembly GCA_947462335.1. Lineage (NCBI taxonomy): Eukaryota > Metazoa > Annelida > Polychaeta > Phyllodocida > Polynoidae > Harmothoe > Harmothoe impar. The sequence goes on along the minus strand of OX381718.1, from coordinate 17,079,781 downwards.
TTCATTATAAATGCATATACATGTGACTGAGATGTACTTCAGCCATTGGTATGTGCCAGATCCAGACTTACCTACCTAGCCTATCAACAGCTGCTCAAAGGCTGGTACATATTTTTGCCCACAGGGTCAGGCCAGGCAGTGGACTACCCACACCTACCTGGGTACAAATTGGGTCAGACATAACTACCCAGCAAATTGGCGCCAGTTTGCTCCAGCCTGAGCAAGTGTATGACACCAGGTGTTAAAAACGTGTACATGGTGTCAGCATGGTGTCAGGCTCAGGCTGACTCAACCTGACACTTGGTAGTAAGATGGTGTCAGGCTCAGGCTGACTCAACCTGACACTTGGTAGTAAGATGGTGTCAGGCTCAGGCTGACTCAACCTGACACTTGATAGTAAGATGGTGTCAGGCTCAGGCTGACTCAACCTGACACTTGGTAGTAAAATGGTGTCAGGCTCAGGCTGACTCAACCTGACACTTGGTTATATTCCTACTATAGGACCTACATCATTTCATACTGGGACAGATATCTTTATTCACATCAATGTTAATGTAGTCTTTTTGAAGCATCTTGTTGTGTGGCTTATATTAACTAGTGTATTTTGTCTTGTGCCTGGTCTCCACACCATAGTGTATCCTTTCCTCTATCACCACTTCATTCTGAAAAGGAGAAGATGGGTAATTCAGATATCCTGTGCATGAGATAATAGTGAAGCTAAGTAATTTGTACATGTGTATAGGTTCTGTGTATAAAAACCTACACTTATCTTCAAAACTAAAATCCCCTTGTCCAACATTTGATCTGAAAAATAAAATACAATACAGGTATTAGACAGAGAATTGACAAAGGAAGTTAGAAGGAATGTATGCAATAATAAGATCAGTTTAAATAACCATAGCTCTGTAATGTATAGGCTTGTGCAATAGGTACCCAATTACTTTGTTTCTACAAAATTCAGAATAATCAGTATAAGCAGAGCCAACCTACCTCACAACCTTCCTCCAGTGTCTGTCAGTTCAAAATGGCAGAGGGAAACCCCCTTGAGGACAAAGAACTTTCAAATTTGAAAATTGACCAATCAGAGAAGAGGAAAGGACTGAGCATACATTGCGTGAGCATGAGTCAATCTGAGTGAGCTTCCATTTATAAGCATGCTCTCAGAGTGTGAGGATGCGTGAGCCTGAGTGACCTCCATAGGACAGCTCTGAAGGTCATATAGCTATAGCAGTGCCCCTATTATCACCCAATGCAACATGTTTTATCCCCATCCTCAGAATTCGCATCAACCCCAAGCAAGTATGTGCTACCACTTTGATCCCTGCACCTTAAGCTTACTTATTTTAGTAAGAATTGATCCAAGGGTTATCTAAACACTGTGTGAAATCTAGATTATACCACTGCAGTGCTATATCCCATAGAGAAAAGTAATCATCTTTTATGACTTCAATATGAATACAAAGTATTGTTGATTGTAATCAACATTTTTCCCATTATCACATGTTTGCAAACATTAAAGAAATCATAAAAATCCATGGGATAAAACCAATAAAATCAGTATTTTCATTATGTGTCCATTCTACATGGGACAAATAGTAGACTTATACATACAGTTTCCACATTCTCTCAGCTGTATACTTGAGTGAAGATGCGTGACATGAGTGTCAGCTCACGCATAGCTCACGCATCCTCACACCTTGTTTTGGGAATAGGATTAAGCTAACTCAAGCCTGGCTCATCTTCACTCAAACGAACTCAAACTATGGGTTACATTTGAGTCAGTAGGTGTGAGCTTGGGTGAGCTTTGAGGAAGCTCACGCAGAGCTGACTCATTCAGACACCTAGTGCTTAACGCAAAATAGGCTAACCCATGCTCACGCAGATTGACCCTAGCTCACGTCAGTTTGCTGGGTAGGCCTTAGAGGAGAACTGTTCCAATATTTTTTCTATACCTCCATATATCAAATTTGAAAGAACACAATGTTAATAAGATATGTTTTTTCTATTAGATAATTAAGAGTTTGCCAGCCCGGGCAGAGGGGTACCCATGGACCCTGGCATACAGCTCAGACAAGCACGGTTTCAGTTTGAAGACACTGTACCGGTTCATGTCCACTATCGATTCGCCCATCTTGCTTCTGATCAAGGACACCAACAACCAGGTATGTACATGTATAATCGGGTCATATTTTATTTTGCTTGGTATTTATTTCCGTGAAATTCACGAAATTTAAAATCCCCAAATTTTTTATATACCGTATGCAATAAATATTCACGCAATAGATTTTCACTTTTCCACAAAAAGGGATACCTGTGATTATAGATACTTTCACAGTATTGCCTCAGTCAAATAAAATTATGCATTCAAAACTAAATCTGAATCCTTTTTCCTGTTTATTTATTTTTACTTAATACATCTATTATTGCTTTGCAGGTATTTGGTGCAATGTTGTCAGGACCACCAAAGCTAAGCGATCATTTTTACGGAACAGGAGAGTCTTACCTTTTCACATTCTATCCGGAGTACAAGGTTAGTGGTCCTTGGTCAATACCTAAGTAATTTTATTTTTGTATAGAGTACAATGTATAGTGGATAGGAAATACTATACTAGTCTGTATACTAGTCTGTATAAATATAAATTCAATTTCCATTTTCGTACTGAAGATTGGTTCAGACACACAGTTCCGACAAGAAATTAAAAAATATATACATGATTGCATGAAAAAATCTATGATTGGATAGCTTAACAGATTTAGTGTATAAAAAGTTCTGTTAATTTGAGTCAGTAATATACTTGAAATATATTTGTCATGTTATTGGAAGCAGGTAAATTGATATTCTTGTCTTACAGAAATTTGCATGGACAGGCCAGAACAGTTTCTTCATCAAGGGGAATGCCGATTGTCTAGCTATTGGTGCTGGCGAGTAAGTAATGTTTGTGCCCTCGATTTCCCAAATCATAGACGCATTTTAAATCAAAGTAGAAACATCCCATCAATAATAGATGATCATTCAGCAAGCATCCTACATTTTCCTGATAATCAATTGTACCCAGGCTGCATCCATTATATGGAAGACATGTCGTGGATCAATTAACCCTCTCAGGATGGCATAATGCATTAATGCATCATGCCCTTGATCGTCATAATGCATGAATGTAGCCCTTGTAACTGGCTAGTGCTGCATTCAAGCATCATGCCGAAGGGTCAGCGTGATGCACGAACGCAGCACCGGCGAGTTACATTGGTGCATTATAACGACAAATGTCATCTTTTAGCAACATACATGTTAAAAGGGTTAACTTGATTGATTTTATTCTGCAGGGGTACATTTGGCCTGTGGCTGGATGGAGACATATATCATGGACGGACAAAGCAGTGCCAGACCTTTGATAACGACCTTCTCACAGAGACAGAAGACTTTGTCGTCAAGGGTCTTGAGGCCTGGGCTTTCATTTGAACGATTAATGCTGGTAAGTCCTTCATTTTTTGACACAGAAAAAATATGATGCTTTACTGAGACTTCTCCATTATTTGGGCATAAATCTTTGTTTGGATGAAAATGTCTGCATACTGTGCCATTGCAATATGCAACAAGTCTTCAGTTATCTCCTAAGTAGTAAAATATAATCTAATATATTATATAGCACTTGTGGGATAAAGATGCCAAGAAATTGCAACAGTGCCTGGAGCTATATTGTGAATGTATGGTACTCTAATTTATATCAGACATTGTAGCATTTGTCATTTATAATGTGCTCTTTTTGTGGTCATTTTTTGTTTTCTGATGTTCAATACTCCTAAACACTTACATCTAGTTTTCCTCTAATGACATTTCAGATTGTGGGTGAGAAGCCTCTCTGTGTTGGGCTCAGGCGTCTCCTGCTGAGCAGTGTGGACACTATTGCCAACCTCGTATGTACATATCAATGTTGACTGGAATAAGGCGATGTGGACCGTCGCCAGGAACCCAAAGCAGGCACTATACCCAGCTGCCTACCCTGCACTGAAGCTAAGGCATCTTAAGGGGTTGTTAACCCTGGAGCAGTGGATGGGAACCTTTGTGGTAGCATCATGTGGTGTAGCGCCATCGGAGCGATTCGGAGACTGAGTTACCATGGCAGTAGTAGATATATTTTTCAAGCGCTCTTTGCTTCCCCTGCCACTCTCTGCCATCGCGGTATACCAGCACTGAACAGTAACAGTCGCGAGCAGTTGGATATTGATGTGACTAATTTCTGGAGGGACAGATCGAAAGTCGTTGACTTTTGTTTTATTCAGGGCGAGAAGAGATGGACTCAATTGACAATTATTGCCATGGTAACAGGAACGTGCCAATACAAATTGATTCAAGTCAGGAAAATCATGATTTTTCTTTGACATGTCATATTAATTTTCTTTTTTGTTTTGTTTATGTGCATCAGTGCAATGTCACAAAGTGGTAACACCATCGCGTGTGCTTAAATCTGATGACTTCGCCTTGACTTATGACGGTCAAGGGACACCACGAACTATATCATTTTGCAGTGTATCTGTGTCGTGCTCGGTGAAGGATCAGGACACCTAGCCTTGTGCTACATCGATGACTTGATTGACGTGAACTATATCAGGAAAAAAAACACTGTAGCTTAGACTGGCCATGATTGTTGACATATCGTGTAGAAAGTCTCATGTTCAACTGTATAAATGTATATCTACTCTATAGAGAAAGAACACATGCAACCATGTATCTCAGCCTAAACAGCCAATGGGCAATCGGGGCAGGATAGCGTGCTAGATGGTGGTCCAGGAGCGCTTGGGTACATGCGTTCTGTGCCCACTGTCCACGTTGTAGCTATGACGACAGTTCAACCACCATGTGACTTGACCGATGACCAATTAAACCGAGCGGGGGTCATCTTATGTAATGTTGAAGCTGTCGAGCAATAATCAGGTGACCTATAGAGTTCTGGAGAACTGTCAGAGCTACTTATAGAGAATGCAGCAATTCACAACCGAGTGTCCCTGCGTCGGGGTCTTTTATGTTCAAGCATCTGAAGGGCCTTAGCTAGCAGAAAGCTCTGTTTAAGAGATATAGGATTGTAACTACGGTATTATAATAATCATCATCATCATTATTATAACATGATAGCAAAAATGATGTGGTATATGGAAAGTGTTGAAGTTATGTAGGTAGTCACTCAGTTTTAGATCTTTGTGATTCTAGTGGACAGCACTGAAGTAGTGGCCAGTGAAGAGCAACCCTTATGAAATCAGAGTCACAAAATGAAAGGGCATGATTAATTCTGACCACATGGAAAATAAAATGCAATGTTGTATGCAATAAGTACTATAAAAGGCACTCATACACATTTATCTATACTGCTGTCGTGTTGGAGTATACCTTCTAACGGTAGGGGTGCCACAGAAATCGACTGGTATACGCCGCTTTGGCAATGGCAGTTAAATCCTTTTTCTTTCGAAACTACTGGGAAACTTTCATTAATAAATCTAATTGAAATTTTGGAGATTTTTTTGTGGCACCCATAACACCTAAGGTTTCTCCGTGCTCAACTAGTAGATAATCTATGAATATAAAGCCAATAACTTTGTGTCTAGTACCTGTGAAAGTCACTTGTGTTGCTCTGTGTCGAGCCGGTTCTTACTGTCAGTAGTTATACCATTTAAAGTGTCACTAACTCCTAAATTGATAACTGTTAGTTCAGTGAAATGTTGAAATTAGCGTCACAGTATATATATGTATACAGCAGAAGGTAATGGTACATATGGTAGCTGTTGTCGGAGGGAGTAGTTCTGGTCTAGATTAACGGTATTCACATTATACTAATTATCGATATATCAGCAGCGGTAAATGGGCAATAATGATAAAGGTCTTGTGATCTGTAGCATCTTACTATGGCCATGCCAATTCTCAAGGAGGCCTTCTCTACTAATGATGATAATAGTAATGATAATAATAATGTCTGGTGTTGTTTTATGCATAGCACATGTCCTGTGGATATGGTCTTGGCACAGATGAAATAGGTTCTGGTAGAAAAGAATAGATCCTAAGTTAAAACATTACCTCAGTCAACAATGCCAAGTTTATATAGATATGAACTTATCTATCATATAGATATGTTATTATACAGACTTGGTTTAATCAGGGTTTATCTCTTATTTTCACATCAAAGCTACTATCACAATGCAACAGAGTCAAGCAGGATATGCATGATTGATTTGAAAGAAACACATCATAAGTGGTATTTTGTATTTAATTTCACAATATCCATTATGAACTATCAAAGCATGGTGAATGTATATTAGAAGATGTGTTTATACATGAGCATGCTATAGTCATGATTTTGGTACTGAAAAGTAAAAAAGAAAGAAGTAGCCTGTGAAGTTGACCATCTCGCTTCACACAGTATCTAATTATGAAAAATTGAGGGTTAAGTTTCAATGATTAAATCAGTTCATAGGTTTAGTAAATTCCAAAAAATGCTCGACATCCTACATCACTCAAGTATGATGGCTAATTACAAACGCTTGGATTATTTTATATTATTGCATTATGTTCTTCAATGCATAAAAATTGGATTATACAAACGAAGTAACTGTTGTAATAAGAGTAAATCCCTTACCAGGATAGAGAAAATAGGAGAGAAATATTTTTCACTGCCAATTTCTTTTAATGTGCTTCATGCAAGCCTGAGATTGTTGATTTGAATGATGACCTCTAATCTATGATTAATTTCAACACCTATTAGAGCTGGTTTATAAAAAGGCCACATAGACATACTATTCCAGATACCATAAACTTATGTTCATATATCGTATGTATTCCAGATGTTATTACCCAGTTTCTTTTACATCTTAACTTTGATTAAAGTTTTGGTGTACCTACTTTTCGCTCTGTTCCCAACAATTGGTTCAGCGCATTAGAAATACAATGACAAAGGGGCAACAGCGGACATTAAAATGTGTTTTAAGGTGTTAACACAGATTATCAAGTAACAGTTTTGTAAGTAGATCTCCTTCCTATTGTTTGTTTTGATTACCCCGCACGGAAGTGGTATACTTGTCTGGTTTTTGCGTGATACATGTCAGTAGATGATTATCATTTTATACACGGTAGGAGAATTAATATACATATGCGTATAACGAGTTATCAAGGGTGAGACGGTATGCTTTGAGTGATATCCTGAACTAACAGCTCAGGAAAAACCTTAATAGTTTGTTAAATATTATCAATATAAGATAGTACATCCTAGTTGAAAGCAGGTGTAATACTAAGGAGGATATAGGTAGTTAACTTAAAGTAGCCTTGCATTTAAATTGTCCATTGTGTTTGAAAAAGACAAAAGGACCAACAATGTGATTCACATGGTGGTAAGTGGTTTTATCAATGTTATTTACTTGTAGCTGAACCCAGAGGAGTATATATTATAGGTCTCTGGAGTAAAACAGGGAACTGTAGGCTTCAAGTTCTGTGTAAAACGAGATTTTGCATTCTTTGTCGTTGGAGGTCTCTCGATTGAAAAGAAAAGTTTATTAATGTACAGTTAATATCTTGCCATGCAGCAGACCAAAAGTATATATATACATATAAATATATATCATTTTCACCCTTGTGTGTCGGTGCAATGCCTATTTTGGTGAAAACATTTTGTGAGTTCCAACACTCAGTAAAATTCAGTTTTGTGCTACCCGTAGCCATTCCTGACCCTTTGGCAGGGAAGCTATAGTATGGCAGACAACCCCCTATATGGTAATTGCCTATTATTGTGTATTGTGGCCACTGGGTAAATAGCTGTATAGTGAGGTCACTAGAAAAATGCACATACATATGGTATCATTAATGTATCGTCTATTAGTGCGGTATAGTGTAAAACTATTCGGCGCCATTTTAGGCGTCACCGACTTAGAAATGTCAGAGGTGATGAGTGTATGTACTGCATATCTCGCTTTGTACCTGGAGACAGTCTGTATCATATGTACATGTATGTTGATGCAACCAATGGACCAATTACCTTAAACAGTTTTCATGGAAATTTGAATTAAGATCCTCTTTACTTTTTCTTTTCATTAATTCCAGGCCAAGGTATATTGGACAAGTTTGTACTTTTTCAATTCTGTTGTACCTGTCAGCTACACTGGACCTGTTATTTCATTGATATATATATGACACTCTGGCAGTACTTCTATTGTAGGGATATCCACTGATTCTTATACATCTGGTTATTGCCTGCTAAAGGATTTTAGAAGGAAGGAATGGCTATAAAGAGTCCAGTAGCATTTGGCAGTGATTGCTGTAATATAAGAAAATATGAACTTGTGCTACCAAGGTTGCCAGTGAGGATTCTTCGAATACCGGGGGATACCTTTGAGAATAAAGATGTATAGGAATCAATGGACCACAAGAAGTTCTAACCAGCACTCATTAATCAAATGTTTGATGAATCAATATAACTTTCGTTCTCGAAAACTGAACACCGGCCGCTACAATTCTATAGGTTTATGTAATTAGCAACATAGTTTCAACCAAATTCATGAACCCCTAGAAGTAACACAAAGTTAAATCTTTTATTCAACACCAACAAGAGATCTTCCTTTGACTTCCCTTCCCTGAAAATCAGGGAACTATTTCTATGGTTCTAAATGAATAATTTTAAATTGTATGGTTCGAGCCCTCTCTTTTGATAGTGATCGCCCAATTTACATACAAGAATTTTAGTGTCCACATTTTGTGCAATTCTTTGTTCGTCAAATCAAAGTGTAGTATGGTTCGCTTGTTCTATAGTCAGCCGACTGAGCATTAACCTTGACCAAGATTCAAACCTCAGGTCTATGAATTATGTGCAAAGTGCAAGGTTTTGAGCAATGCGGATGACTATTAACTGAGCAAAACATACTGCTTAGGTTCACTTATTCGAAGAAACATATTTGTTGTCTAATATCTGAACAGTGATATAAAAAAAGGGTCAAATCCACAGAATAGATGGTTCGCTTTAAAGTCAGCTTGTACTATCAAATACCATCGAGTCGGTTATAACACAAGGTGGTCAGGATACTGGATTTCACACAATGTGATCTTTAAAAGCAATGTTGAGTGTTAGACTACCCTTTCTGACCTAGTATACACTTGTGTTTTTTCATTTCAGATACAAAGCACTCTGTGGTAAATAGACATAAAATGGTTCAGACACTGGCTTTGATTATTATCTCCTGTATGCTTTACCATTCCTTGGTTGGCTCGAGTTTCGGTTCATGCGCAGGTATGTTCATTGAAACCTATGTTCCGCGTGGAGAAGTGTAAATAGACAAGTATGTTCACCACTAGTCGTGTGCATGGCCACCATTAGGCTACTCACCCTGAGTATTATAGTGAATGACAACCTTGGCAACAGTGCAGAACAACTGGAAGCTGCTACTGATCAATGAAGGAGTCAAGGTTTAGTTGCTGAATAGACCATGTGGTGGCAGCACAGGTTGGTGCTGCTGCTGCCCATAGTCAGTGTATCAGAACTGCAGTCTGTGTAAATTAAAGTATGTAAGTATGTATAGACACAGCGAAATTGTGTAACCTTGATAGTATTGTAAATAAACAGGAGCAACATATACATTAACTAGTTTGTTATTTGTGTTCTCTTACACCAAATAATGTTCTCTTACACCAAATAATCTACGTCAAAGTGGGATGGGTTTCAATTGGGTATTGTGCTATAAATTTAAGGGGTCTCTTACTTCTTAGAAACTGGGGGAGTTCTGGATTCCTTGTATCACAATTACCTATACAGATTACGTTGGTTGGAAGAAGCACAGGTTTGCAGCGACCTGCCAACTATTGGCAATATAATAACCAGACATGACCAATCAAAGATTCCTTCTATGGTATTAGTCTGCAATATTTTGAGGAAAACCTGAGAGAACTGTTTAAAATATTTTATTGCAGAGTTATTTACATTGTGTTGGCATGCACCTAAATACACTGGACTCGCCTCACGATGTCATTTTAGTAAAATATGACCTAAAGAAATAAGTGATTCATTGGGAAAAATGCAAGGTCTATCCTCTGGCTCTAGGGTAGAATCAATGGTTCACATTCAACTCCCATGTCTTTGGCCAAAGATTGAACCAACATAGGTCTTGTTCTATTGAATTTCAAAATGCCGCTCTCTACCAGAGAGGCTACATCCCTGAAATGCGCCTCTGCAGCCTTCCTACAACAGGGGGCGAGTTTCCCCTCCCTGCACATTCTGCCAACCCCAGGCCACCAGAATCTCTTGTATGCAGAATGATAATCACAAAGACGTTTATAATCATGAGCTACCTTCTTACATCCTGGAATATAAACCCCAGAAGCAGTCATAGAGGCACAGTACCCTGGAACCAGCAAAGACTCATTCCATTTTTTATCTGATACTACATGTGGAACGCCCACTATGTCAGGTATGGTGTCTGATGGTAGGATGCGGTGTTTCGGATTGATATTCTTGTTTGCTTTTCTCAATTTTCCTACTGCTAAATGCCAATCATACCTGTCTCTTTCAAAATACCAGGCATAATGCATGATCATATTAATTGGTGATAACCATTGACCTTGGCCATAGAACAGGGGGATTGCTGCCTCAATATTGCTGACATTCAAGGTCCGCAGAATATGTTTTCGACAGTTTGTGATTGTGTCTCTGTACATGGCTTGTGGAAAGGTTACCATGAAGTTAGAAACAAACTTAAGACCAATAGCCTTTTCTGTCGATTGTATCCAGTAAGCCATCCACTTTCCTCTAGGGCGTCTGGCTCCGAAGACCTTCAATTTACCTCCAGGCATCAGCCATTTCTGTGTCATTGGAACCCGAAATTGGGTATCAGTATCGACATACATAACAATATCATTTTTCCCATATCGGTCAGTGATAAAGCTACTATAGAGCTGACGATTGTAACCAGGATCTCTATAACCGTTAAATTTCCAGACCTTGGCACTCTTTGGTTCACGTTCATACAAAACACTGAGTTCATACTCTGGGAAATGCAATTTGAACTGTCTCAATAATGTGGAACCTAACTTGTGATCCTCAGCTGATTCTTCATCTAGAACCACAACTATTTCCCCCAAGGAGGCAGGCAAGAAGAAGGTAGCAGATCGGAGCAGCATACAGTAGAGCTGATACATTAGGGGAGGTTTTGCTGCTGTTCTTATCAGCCATGTTACCTTACCAGGAGAAGCAGAGGAAGAAGGAGAAAAGAATGGAAACCTTTCCCCTTTTACAATACTCTGTGTTATCTTGGGGCCCCTGTCTGGTGCTCCTGGCTTCAGGAAAGAGTGAGGTAGTATTATCAGAGCCACACCGGTAATGCCAAGAAGGAAGGTTGGTGCCTGAAATAGAGAGTGAAGGTGGAAGGACATATCACTGTATGTTTCTATATGTGTTGTGACTATACATGGTTGCCCAGAATTTTGACCGTGTCGCCGTGTCGATCTTTAGCAAAGCTGCTGTGTCGCCGTGTCGATTTTCATCTAATACTAATTACTCTAAATCTTTGTGTTCGTCGATTTTTAAAACCCCTGTGTCGCGCGTGTCGAATTTAAGAACCCCCCGTGTCGCCTTGTCGCACGTGTCAAATTTTACCCATGTATAGTCACTGTGTTATAGAGAATGCTCTCATGATCTAATCTATTATCCCCACAGGTATGGGAACTTCTCTGGCCAATGAGAAGAAAGATCTGCGTGTTTCAGGATCAAGTTTTTTGTAAGAGAAATTCAATGGAAACGTGCGGCAATTAGTATCATTATAGTTACCAACATTCCTGAACAGAAAAGTGTATTAACATGAGGTCGGGGGATGAAATTAATCTAGTCTCTAAGGCAAATCATATAAACACTATGACAAAGTGGAAATAGTGGATATAGTCCTCATATATATGTGACTGCAGAGGGGTTTTCGGCGACCTGGTTTTCCAGGGGACTTTTCCACCCGGTGCAATAATTTAAGCGACCTGATGACTTTTGGACAAATTTGGCTATAGTAAAAATAGTTTAAAAAAGACTTTAGGCCCTTAATTTCGGTGACTTTACGACCTGAGGGGGGACCCCTCTGCACCCCTATATACAACATCTAAAACCAATTCAATCAGTTTGTTATGTATACACACTTTGCAGTTTTATAATAGCTACTTACCACTTGTTTCTGCAACATTTTCCTCATGTTGTACTGAATAAGAACAGAAAAGACACAAAGTAATAATTCCCTAGATTTTCTCAATATTGAGCATAGTTTTCCTCACATTTACTTTGACCTGTAAAGGTGTCCAGTAGGATTTATCAGTTGCTGACAACAGCGAAAACCACAAACTGTGTGACTTGTATAATCTTGACATAGAAATCTCCATGACCTAGTATAGGTCCACCTCATCCAAGGCGAAAGAAACATTGCCATAATTTCAGTTTTATTCCCCTTATTATCAGTATGGTCATTCTTTGGTGTTTTATCTGTCATGGATTGCAACGACAAAAACAAATGACAAAAAGAAAACTTAAATATTGAGGCGCATGATGCAACTTGTCGAAATGTACTCGGGCGCCGGTTGTTTTATATGGTTGTCTACCACATGCAGCTACTATATCCTCAGGGTCTCATCAGGCTGTGCCAATATGAATGTCTTTGACCATGCAGGTGTTATCTTTGACCGGGTGCCTTCTTTGACTGGCTTGATAGAAAACATTGGCCCGATATCATGAGACACAGCTATGAGGTGAGAAATGTGGTTTATTTGAGATATTAATGTGACCATAGCTACTAATTATAACATCCCACAGAGAGCATATTATAGCCAAGCCCTCTGTCGGCTTCACCAGGGTTTCTCCACAAAGGACGGACGTCTGCAATTTGTGGACAAAACATGACACAATTTGTGGAGAAAATAAAGATGATAAATAAAATTGTTTTTGTACCACAAATGGTAGTTAATCACATAAATGTGGATGTTCGTATTTGAATACGGAGCTCCACATAAAACAGAGATTGATGAGCAGAAACAGTTTCGGCCTAATCTGTATTAGTTTAGATTCTGAGGCTATTCATCTGAGGTTATTCATGTACAATATGGCTTCTAATGTTGAATTTTGGGAAAGAATAATACTTAAACTTGACCATTTTTCACAAATAAAGATTAATTTCATCAAAATATACATTTAAAGATTGTGCTCATAGCTATTTAGGTGACATCTTCATAGAGAAAAACAGCCCATGGAGGATGAGTATCAGTTTCTCCACGGGGTGTGGAAAAGAGCTATTTTAGTACTAAAGCATAGTAACTTTGTTTCCCCACATGAAATAAAGGCATTTACCTACCTTAACAATGTACAGTTCCAACCTTTCTCTTCCTGAAACCTAGTACTCTGTCCTAGAGTCAGCACACTATGCAGTAGTCATTAAATGAGAGCCATGATATAATTGGGAATCATTAAAGGTTATTACATAAAACCCTGCCCTCTGGGATGGTTGCACTATGTTTCTCACGTCGTAAACATGTAACAAACCAATAGCATACATGGCAAGTCATCCATTAGGGGGAGGGGGAGTTTTTTCCCCTTAAGTGGTATCAAGGACATATTACATGTACATACTCTGTAAATAGTAAGTGTAGGTACACAGCATCTGCTCTAGTTTTCACCTTTACCGTATATTTTACTATGTGTCCACACCAAACTGCACACATACAGTAAATTTTACCGTTTACCTAGAAAAGGGAACCGATTATTTACTGTGTAGTTATTAGGGGTGTGCACTGCAAAGAGGGAAACAAAAATACGTCATTTTAAACTGTAAACCGACAGTATATTCTACTGCCCATGTACACAAATAGCAATACCGTAGTATATACTGTAACATTACAGTAGATTCTACTGCCCACCTACACTATATGTCTACCTTAGGCCAAAAAAAAAGAAATTTGTTTCAGGTAACCCGACCGACCCTATCAAAACAGGGCCGACCCTACGTTTTTTTATGCAATTTTGAAGAAATTTGTGTATTTTTACCCTTTTTTGGTAAATTTTTCGGTTTTCGGAGAGGCCGGCTAGTACTTTCATGTTTATAAAAAGAATTCGACTTACCGACCCTACATTTTCTTGCCGTGTTACCCGAAACAAAACTTTTTTTTGCCCTTACGTCTGAGGTCGCTATGCATCATCCTCCACCCTCATACCCCGCCCCCCAACTAGACACCATGGGGGCATCCTGTCACCCATGTATACATGGGACAATGATGCGCCCATAAAACTTGTTTTCATTGGGGCCGTGTTCTCCCGTTTTCCATCGTTTAATTTATTTAAAGTAGTCATTAGTAAAAATTCATATTAAATGTCATATAAAGAAGAAAATAAACAAAAATCGAAATTAGCCTCGGGTCAAAAAAAATATGTTGGTCGGGATTTCTGAACACAATAGGCCTATATTTATGGCCCTATGTAGCACTTCCATTAACGGGGCCCTTGATGGGGGGGGGGGGGGTCCCCATGTCGAATGTCGAATTTAAGAAATGCCCATGTTACATGTCACTAAGGAAAAACCCATGTCACTAGTGTCACTAAGGGGGGAACATTCTGAAATATTTTGAACCCAAATTGTGCATTCTGGTGCAGTTTAACAGCCCAGGCACTGCAAGCTGAAATCACACAGGGGTTTGGGGGCACCATCCACGAAATTGTTGAATGTTTAGGCTTGAAATAGTGCATTCTGATGCACTCTCCAATCATTTTTCTCATGTCACCAAGGCCCATGTCACATGTCGGACTTAAGAAATGCCCCATGTCCCATGTCAGTTAGATGGTCATGTCCCATGTCGATTTTAAGCTATGGCCATGTCGCCATATCGAATTTAAGAAATGGCCATGTCGCCATATCGAATTTAGGGGTCTAGGGCCATATTAGCAGTTTGGACCAAAATTTTGAAAAAAAGTTATGAATTGAAGTTAGGGGCATCCATGAAGTATGTACGCAGCAAATTTTTACTATTTACGCTTATCCCTGGTCTTTAACGTACATTGTGTATAAATAAGCTCCCATTCACTTAATTGCTACAATAATTTATTGAAGTGTGTGTTTTGTGAAGAAGCTGAGTCTATTAGCCTGATGATACAACATCTAAACACAGACGTTTATAGCGACATGGATTCATTCATCATCTAAACTTTTGAATTATAGAATTTCACCCTCTTCCTTCACCCTGTCCCTTTATTTTTAAATACTGGCTCCAATAAAAGGTGAGAAGATGGCAAGTATTATTATAAGTAGTTGTCTAGACCTATATACAACAATAGCAGCTAAGCCTACCCGCAGCATCCCCCGTACCCACAGCTGTATCTGTCACCTGTACCAGTATAAAGCCTACCTCCACCCCTCACCCCACCCACACTCCCACCCTGCTCACCTCACAGACAACACTGTATTCTACATACCTATATTACACCCCCTCTATACACATTAGGTACATTAAGGACTATATATCAGGACACCATGCATCTTAAGGACCAGGTCGTGGTGATTACAGGGGCCGCCAGGGGCATCGGGAAGGCCATGGCCATATCCATGTTGGAACAAGGAGCAAAGGTATGTCATATGATCAGCTAATGTTTTACCCCGATCCACTTTGAACTGGATTTGGCGAGCGGTCATTTTTTTAAAACGATGGATTTGTGGGCCCCTTATTTGGGGGTGATGCAGGGGAAAATTCCGGGGGGAAATTATACGCAAAAGGGTGTGCGATCTATATCCGACCCCTCGGGGTGGTTGGATTGGTTGGGGCAATAATTATAAATGGACATAAATGTTTGCGCATCCTATTTTTAAAGATTTACTACTCCATTATGGACTGTATATATGTGTACACCATTGTAGCTGAGCAGTAGAGTTTACTGTAGTTTTACAGAAGATTTAATGTAACAATCTCCAAATAAATGTCAATAAGCACTCCATTTTGGTATAGTATACTATAGCTATATGATAGTTCATGTTTCTACCTGCAGGTGGCGATATCTGACATCTTGAATGACGTGTGTTTGACGGCGGTGACGGAGCTCCAGGAACGTTTTGGTGCTGACAAGGTCATCTTTGTCAACTGTGACGTCACTAAGGAGGAGGACTGTCAAGGTAACATAATGTTGATATTATGCTATTTAGCATAATCATGTACTATGCCCTTTATCCCACCTTCATCGTCACTATGCATGAATACATATTTCAGCAGCATGTCGATCATCTGGAATTGATACACTCCTGAAGGGTCTCACCAGTGCTGCATGATGTATTAATGCAGCACTGGTGAGAACCGCCAGGGCTGCATTCATGCATCATGACGACAAATGCTTGACAGAGTTACGTGGCCCCTAAATTAAAGTTAGTATATCCGATGGTGGGGATTCAAAAATCAATTTTCCTATAGAATGAGTCAAGATGTTCATACTGATCATACTTTATTTGCTGCATATGTTTTTCATTCTCAGTCCCTCGATTTAGTCTTGTATTTTGAAATAATCCTCACATGTATTGCCCTGGTGCACATTTTGGAGGGCACGAATTAATGTGCACCCATTGCAAATGTACTAGAACAAGCCTCTAGGTGGGTATAATGGCACCCCTTACTTCCACCTTTTTAGCCAGTAGATAAAATTTGATAATCAATCACCATCTATGGGTAATATCTTCAAAGTATATGGATCAACTTTAAGTAAAATTCAGAAAATATATTTTTCCAGATATACTAACTTTAAGTTAAAAGATAAGAACAACAACAATGATTTCACTTCTTCCTTATTCCTAATAAACAGCCATTCCACAATATACCATATCTTGAAGTTAAAATGATGTTTTTGAATAATCATCTATTTTTTCCTCTTGGGTTACTATAGGACTATTGACCAGCACGACAGACCGCCTTGGACCTGTCAATGTGCTCATCAACAACGCGGGTATCTTGGCTGGCACAATAGAGGAGTTCCCTAAACTAATGGAGGTCAATGTGGTAAGTCACTATTGTCTTCTTCAATATTCTAATGATAATAATCCCATGTCATCCTCGGAGGAGCGTATAGTTTGCATGAGATGTGTCAATAAACCTATTTAAAAAGAATTGTCACAGAAAGGGGGAGGGGAGTAAAGCATGATATCATAAGTATTGGACAACCTCAGCCTCAAGTCGGTATAGTTCTGTCGCTTCTCCCTCAAATGAAATTTAATTGTTGCATTGTGAGCATGCTATTTCAATGCTGGGGTTTTATTTAATAGAATTTCCCAATTAGACATAATTTTGAGAAAGCAAGGATATCATTTTATTCAATCGATCATTACAAATCGTGAGTTCGATTTAAGTTTCCCTGTGAGAAAAAAAACCCATCATAGTTCTTGTCCGGTTAGGATTTTTTATTTTATTTATGCACTATGTTGTATATTTGTATGAGTCTAACAAGTGTTGTGTTATTTTGAATGGCGACCAGATGGGCGTGGTGAGGCTGACCAAGATGGCCATGGACCTAATGAACCGTGACAAGGGAGGCCATGGTGGAATCATCGTCAACATGGCGTCTGTGGCAGGTCAGTTACCCCTTTAACGACAGGATGTCGCTAAAAGATTACATTTGTTATCACCATGCACCATTGCAGCCCCGGCGAGTAACTTGCCGGGGCTGCAATGGTGCATCATGCCGACCATAGGGTCAGCATGATGCTTGATGCGAGTTACTCGCCAGGCTGCATTCATGTATCATGACGATAAAGGGCATGATGCATTAAGGCATGGTGCCATCATAAAGGGGTAATCATTTGGCTCTCAACTCACCATACTTTTTCATTGAGAAGAGGACTTATAATTTACAAGAATATTTCTACTTGTTGCATTGAGAAGTAACTGATCATTACTACATACCATCCTACAGCATATGACATTTAGAATCTAAAAAGCCTGACATTTCGCAACAGAAAGGTACCATGGCAACCCCTTTTTTTCCTGAGATATCTTAATTCTTCTATTGGTGGTATTGTTAATAAAGCAATAAAGATATATCCTTCACGATATAAAGATATATCCTTCACGAACCCCCCCCCCCCCTTTCATGTTGCTGATTTGCTTGGCATTTCACTAAGGACATACTACTTACTTTGCTTTCTTGTATATATCCTGTTAATTAGCTAAACAATAAACTCTATTCGATGTGCTGGCAAAACACTAGGTGCACATATTAAAATACACTATTACATACTATAATATAGATTAATCAATGCAAACACACTAGTAAACTTAGATTAAGGAAAACATGAGATTTTTACCTGCTTATCTCTTGTTCAGTCGGTGCGAGATGCGGCAGGCGAGGTGAAAACACATAATTTTCTGAACTTTTCCTGGCCATGCATGGGTAACATCTGATGGTCACTCATCCTCTAAATATCACATTGTAACATGTATGATACACAATGCCTATGATTTCCACTTAAAGTTGTGTTGTTTGTTGTCAGGTGTGAAAACGTGCCCCAGTAACGGTTTCTACATGGCCAGCAAGCATGCCGTGACGGGCTTCACAAGATGTATGTCGGTTAGTATTACAATTTACATATTTTGTTCATTTATGTTTTATTCAAACCACAGTTGGATGGGAGAACAAAAGAAATAGCCTGACTATATTTTACATACATAGCTCTATGTGGATGCGATCCATTGAGCATACTCTCCTATTGTGAGTGTAAGTCAGATATAATACACGTGACTAACTGCATACGTGTTATAAGCCTTGGACAATGCCAATTATCAGTGGACAATTACACTGTCCTTGGCGTATAACACTTATACAGCAAGTCACTTGTACCATATCTAATACATATAGTTCTGTTGTTTGTTGGTAGGTGTTACTAACTTAGTAAGTTTAACTGTTACCAATCAAAGATGGCACCCGGCCAAAGACTTTCACATTGGCCTGATCTAGTGAGACACAGCTATGTGTCTCTGCGTAGGGAATCAGATTATGTGGACTATTGTTATCACCCTTTACCCCGTACAGCTAGATCTTTGACCACTTCCAGGCTAACTGCAGGGAGAACCCGTCCTGGGGCATCAAAGTCTACTCTCTGGCCCCATGCTGGGTGAAGACAGAGATGACAAAGAGCATCATGGAAAACATGGAGATCGCCAAAACCAAATCTCCAGGCTTCTACAAATACTTCCAGGAGACCGGACCTTTCGTTGAGTAAGTGTTAAAAAAAAGGTCGTACAAACTTGGCAAATGAGCATCAAAAATCTAAAGTTTGAAAATAGCTTTTAAATTATGAAAAAAAAAACAAAAAAAAAACGTATAAGCGTTTAAAACTTCTGAATGTACATTACATCATACCAGAAAATCATCTAAATCCAACACATGGAATCTTGGATGATGTAGGCCATAGGTCCAAGGTCAAGGTCATATAGCTGGGATTGGGATATGATATACATAAATTGTAACCTCTATGTGTCTTGTGCTATGCTATTTTACAATCTTTCGGCCACAGTTAATGATGTGACCTTCATTCTAGAGCAGCTACTTGACTATATGCTTAATGATGTCTGACAAGCTACTTCGTACCAAACGTATAATAAATGTACCAATGATAACACTATTTTGTAAATATGAAAATCTATTGTCATTGATAGAAATATTTTAAGAATACAGAAGAATTCAAGACCTCTATTCTTGTTGATTATATCATATCATGATACATGACAAAAAAAAAAGTAAAAAAAGTATATAAATGGGCGATAGGATATCAACATTTGCCTTTTTCTCTTTCCCAACAGACCTACAGTTATATCTGACGCCCTGGTGTCGATGCTAACAGAAGAGTCAGATGCAGAAGATAAGGATTTCCTCCTGGTCGGTGGCCAGGGAACAAAGTACCTCAATTTCAAACAACTCTACCTTTAGATAAGGATGGGAAATGCTAGATCATTATTGATCTTCCCCTGCACAGTTAGCTTATTTATACAGTTATATACAAGGATTGATATTGCTGATATGTTGTTGTGAATGCTCTAAATAAATGTTGCATCATTGTTTTCCTACTTTGGTTGTCATACTTGTCTTTATTTTATCATGTTTATTAAATGTAAAAAACACGGCAGGACAAAACCTAGATCAACTAATTATCCATACTGTAAGGGTTTATACTACGTTATCATATCATCATAGGGTAAAACACACTTTATCCAACGCACATGGGGACGAACCTGCGGAGTCACTAGACGCCGCCCATTCTGTGCGTAATCTTAAAAAGCCTACTTTTTCCGTAATCTTAATAACGAAACCCCAGTTTTCCCGTAATTTTAATAACAAAACTCAATCTAGTCCTAATATGGATGATGGATGATGTTGATAGAGGGGCTCTGCCCCCCAACCCCCGTTCTTCTTTTCCTTTTTTTTTTTTCTTTAATATTGGTGAGTACTATTAAGACTTTAAGACTACACCAGAAGTGGGAATTTAAGATTACACACAAAATTGGCGGCGTCTAGTGACTTCGTCCCTTGTTGCATATCGAACCGACTGGAAATAAGTTTGTTCAGGTTCTTCCCACCTAGTGTTAGTGTGCGCGGTATCCTGGAGGGGGCGACTGTCGTCTCTTGGGTACTGCGCACTACACTTAGGCGGGAAATCCAATAACATGTGACCATGTCATATTCTACATGCTAGAGATATATAAGGCCCTGCTTATCCTGTGATTGGTAGTCAGTGCAGGCCCGGCTGACTCATGTATGTTATCCTAACCGAATCATAATCGATTCAGACATACCTGTAGATCGTCTCCCGGAGGGTACACTCAAAAAGTAAACTTGTCTCCAGACCCTTCCAAGTGACAGTCATAAAATAAACAAGTCGAAAACTCGTCTAAGTGACAAGGAAGCAGGTCTTCTAGCTGGAAATAGAAGACCCACTTGGCATGTGCCAGCCCAAAACCTGACATTTGCCAGCTCCAGATTCAATTTTAGGATGGTAACCTGATAGGTTAGACAATTTTTGACTTGTTTATTTTACGATAGTCACTTGGACGAGTCTGGAGACAAGTTTACTTTTTCAGTGTAGAGACTTAGACCTGTACTATACGCTTAGGTTCTGACATTATAAACTGATCTTTCGCTTTGCACCTGGAAACTGCCATTCAGTGTCCTACTTACCGGAACCTGAACCACCACTATACTTTTATATATCACAAACATATTATTTTATAAATAATAATGTCCAAAGTAGTCTGAGAGACAAAGCAGGTAAATAAAAAAGGTTTAATACACCATTACAAATCAATACAACTATATTTAATACAAGTAACAAGTTCAATCCAACACTTATTCAACAGACACATGCCAAATCATATGATAAAAACTATTGTGATTGTCTAAAAACCATTGACATTGACTGGAGCTTGTCAATAGTTCAACACGTTCTAAAGTATTGATCTGAAATGGCTTGATCGATATGAGTTTAAGCTTCAATCAGAACCGCTTGAAATGATTATAGTTTAAAGGTGATACTTCAGGATAGTAGATTCACCAAACTGTATAATAGCCTCTAGGTTCTAGCACTATAAACGTGTAACTGGGCCAACAACAAAAAAGGTTGTTTCAGGTTACCCGATCCTATACCTACTAGAAAAACAGGACCAACCTAATTGTTATGCATTTTTGAGAAATCATAACATTTGAAGACCACATCCGGAGGTTTTGAATAATATGAGAAAACCAGAATATACCACTGCAGACATACTGTTTTGAATAATCCTTTAGTATATGAGACATAAATATGTGAATAAAGTGGTGTTTTTGGCAAAAATAGTAAATCCCTCCAAATACTGAATTGGTCAATGTGTGCTTTCCTCACTTTGCACAAGGGGGCACTGCTGTACATGGTCTGCTGTGAGAGGCCGTTGCTAAGTACATGTGTGAGAGAGAGTGTGTGTGTGTGGGGGGGGGGGGGTGTAGTTGTACCCACATACACCCCCCACCCCCTGCCTGCAGGGAAACTAACAACTGTTAACTACCCTATGGATTGCCCGTTGTTACACTCTGTATTGAAGTATGGTGAGTGATCAGGGCCAGTGTTCAGTGATTGGGTGGGGGAGGGAGGTAAGTGCTTCAGGCAGACTGACCACTGCAGGGGCCCAGGGGGGCCACTCCCTCAGTTTTGGCTAGCATGTGTGACCATGATTCCAAGGGAAAGGGTACTTTCTGGGGCCCTTTATAGATAGGGATTAGGAGGGGTTTCTCATCAAATTAGTGCTAGTTTGTTGATTTACCTCTTGTAATAAGAATACCAGGTTTGAAGTGATATTTGCACATGCATGTAGTTTCTATAGAAAATATATGGGGTGGCCTCCCCATTGGGTTGGTTGTCACCCAATATGAGATCACATTGGGTATTTGGGCTGTAGTTCATGTGCTTCTCACTGGGGACAGCACACTCACTGATATTTAGGATATGAGGTCTCATGGATTGGCCCCCAACTAAACCAAGTAATAAATGAATAAATATAGCTCTACAGGAGTTATCTTTAGATAGGAAGTCAGTTAACATACCTAGGTACCTGATTACAATAGCGAATTTGCCAACTAAAAACCTCCGGATGTGGTCTTTAAAACTCTTTTAGGCTATTTTAGAGTCGTTTTGTTGATCCATGCGAGTCATAGCCGTAGTCCACGAGTCAGAATCGAAGTCCGCGAGTCGATTCCTGGTAAAGCCTATACTCCTCTCCAGGATTCCAGTAAAGGCATATGTAATGGTATCCAAATATAATTATGCACTGTCCGTTGGTATTAGATTGCTGAAGGAAGTTCAAATCTGTAGCATAGGCAACACATTAAGCCAAAAAAAGGGTGTTATAAAAATATAAAAAAAAAGGCCTACTGACCTTAGACTTTCTACCCATGTTACCTGAAACAAAACTTTTTTTTTGGCCCTATCAGTCTAGATTCAAACTCAATTCTATATAATTATCATACATTAAACTGTCGCCGGCTGAAGATGGTTGTATCTGTATCTCTGACCAGCAAATGCTATGATAATTCAAAATTGGTGTGATTTCCTGAGGACTTTATGTTTCCTTTATTTGATATCAGTTATTAAACGGCACAGGGATGTTCAAATTGGTATAGTTATCGATTTTTCGCACTTTCCCATGAAAAGTACTGTTTCTTGTATATATGTACCTTATGGTGCACATCCTAGACATCCACTATTCTACCATATACATGGCAATACGTGTGCACTCATACATGTACTGGGTGCACACCTCACGCCCTCATTTGTAGCCTGCCCTCTGTCCAAGAAAAAGGGTATGCAGCCAGCCTGAATGAATCTGCAAGGGACCTAGCATGTACATCCCTTCTTCTCGTAGCACTTTAGAATAAGTTGTAATTTTTAATACTTTTTACCCTAAATTCTCTCGTATGAGCCTGACTCCCATATAAGCAGCACCTAGATTTGAACCAAACATGTACAATAACCATGGCTTTTCCCACCAGAATACGGATAATTTCTTCAGGAAACCCAATAAATACTCCTACATTATTTTTGGACCTCTTAACACATGAAAATAAAGCAGTTTTGTAATAATCACCCACAAAGAATTTAGGTTACAACAGACACAGTGGACAATTGTAATGTCTTGGAAACCTGTAAATTATCAACACCTAATATTGTACATTGT
Organism: Harmothoe impar; assembly: GCA_947462335.1. Classification (NCBI taxonomy): domain Eukaryota; kingdom Metazoa; phylum Annelida; class Polychaeta; order Phyllodocida; family Polynoidae; genus Harmothoe; species Harmothoe impar. The sequence goes on along the minus strand of OX381718.1, from coordinate 17,056,080 downwards.
AATTGATGAATCTTATATCTAGCTACATTATAGCTAAAAACACAAATCTATAATAAGGGTGATACATACAGACCATCTAAAATTTTAGATTGTCGTTGGTAATTATTAATTTACAATATATTGTACATAGTACCCTAATATTGAAATATGTATATACTAAACTAAATTATTTATAAAATATCCATGTATAATGGCTGACTATCATACTAGAGTAGGATTGATGTAAAGTTTTAACGATAACATATAGGTGGCTTAATAAAACTGGTGTTTTCGCCAAGGAGCAGCCTTTTTATAAAAGTTCATTAAGGATCAGAATACTGTGTAAAGTGTAATTAAGAAATGTATTCAATGATTTATGCCTGGAATATCAACAACTGTAATGTAATAATTGAACTTGAGATGAATAAATACTATTGAAATTGAAATTGAAATTGAAATTGGTCCCAGTTTGCACCAGTTCAAATCTATAGTAGAGGGACTTGGTTATAATGAAGTGTTAGTGCTAGTATATTTTTAATCAAACTCATGAAAATGCTAGTTATAATGACCTTTTTTTACTTGGTCCCAAGGAATTACTGTATTTGAATTATTTACAAAAAATGGTTTCTGTTATTATAGCATGCAGTAATCACTAACACTGAATCTTACCAATGAACTGCTCTGTTCCATCACAGGGGATGCTGGCAAACCTGAAATAATATAATCCGAGGTTTGTATTTTTTGCTTGAGGTGTTATGGTGATCCAAGGTCAAAAGTGTGGGCACCCATGTAGAGGCATACATACCCTCAGGACGACAGTGATGTTTGAGTTTATTTATGTGTAATGCTACATGAAGTGTTTTTTTTGGAAAGAATAACACATGAACTTTACTATTATTCACAAATGAAGGGATTGAATGGCCAAAAAATCAAGTGTCCGTCTCAAGGTAGGCATGCGTCTGACTCCAGGTGAATTTACGCGTAATATGAATTATACACTGTTACACCTGAGCTATTATTGCAAATTACACTTTGCCCCACCTGGCCTCCCATAACATCCTAACCAGAAGGACCAATGCTTTGCAGTGATCTGGCTGAGCAGGCCCTGTGCTATGGGGGGGGGGGGGGGGCTAGACCCCTAAAATCGACAGGGCGACATGGCTGTTTCTTAGAATGGACAGATGACATGAGGCTTAGTGAGAAATGAAAAGATGGTGACAAGGGACATGAGCATTTCTTAAATCGACAGGGGACATCATGAACATTTCTTAAAATCCACAGGAGGGATAGAAAGATAGTGACATGGGACATGGGTATTTCTTAAAATCGACAGGCGACATGGGGACCCCCCATGTAGACCCCCTGTGCTACTCTACTCACAGGGGGTCTGCCTCAGCCATGCCTCAGCTAGGGCCCCCAGTCTGGCTGTAACTGGACCGCTCTACCCATAACAGCTTCTAGCCTGCAGACCATGATACACTGACCCCCTACCTGGCCTCCTACCTGTAAGCTGACCACCACACTAACCAGTAGACCAGCCAGGGGGGGGGGCACTCTCTCAGATTTGGAGACCATGTCTGAACACTCTTTCAAAGGAAATAGTCCAATTTTGGGCTATGAGCGCACCTGCGAGGGCCCTTAATAACGGGTGCTTTTTTATGTAGTTTTGAAGGGATAGGGGTATATTTTGATACCTTTTGACAGTTTATAAGGGGAATTTTGCAATTTTTCTTGTTAGCTTATTCATTGATGACCTATGATTAGGGATTTCTCTACATAGTCATCCGTGATAAGCGTATATGTCAATGTGTTAAAATTCTCGTAATAAGGGTACAATTTTTAGCTATTTTCTTTTCTTGATTAGGGTACCAAATTTGGAGCAATGTTCACACATAATGACTTAGGAAAATGTATGTGAAGACCTTAATGCATCACCTGTTGTATCGTTTGAACGGTTAGATAAATAAATAAATAAATAAATAAATAGATAAATAAAGGAAGTGCCCCCCCCCCGCGGGCGGCCTGTTGACCACCCATAACAGGCCCCTACAGCCTACCACCAGCTGGAACCAGTGCTCCTCACACCGCCAATGGCACCACTGCCTTCATAAGGACACCACCAATGATTGCTGCAGCATTTGCCATGTCATGTGGTCCTCACCCTAGTCCAAGGAGACCAGCCACTATTAAAGAGATAGGAAACCCTATCTAACATGAGAGCTATTAGAACTTTGATACGCTATTAATGTTGGCACGGCTGTCTGCTTTGATAGATCTGGCATGAGGAGTCGACCAGCGGCGGCATATTCTGGCAGTATATCAGAGCAATCTGGACATGTGCATCGATTAATTGGTTTTACAACTGTTTCAATGTGTTATTACCAGTGTAACTCCTGCCACACCGTTTTAAACAGTTAAGCTTGCACAGCTTGTTTAACAGAGTGAGTCGCAGATTGCAGCATTAGCAAACAACAAGTTTCAACAGAGAACTACCTCTGGACATCTGTATTGGTAGTGCACAGCCTGGGAGTAAGCAGTGGTTGACTTAACTCACACAGTCTACAACACACTGGAGGAACTAGGCTGTGCCCATGCTTGATTATTTACAGCAGTGAGCTTCACCAGAAGTGTGTACATGTATCACAACCAGTGAACCGTACTCTCCATGGTCAGTCAACACCTACACAGCACTGGAGTTTTTTTTTCTTTCCTGAACGAGTTGTGTGTAGTGTAGATGACCCTTTAAAGGCCCAGCGCCCCTATATATAGGGCTGAGTACCTGTCCCTACTGCACTCTGACTGTTACTGGACGTGCAGTAAGACCTGCGGGTTTAAACCCTGCTAAGGATCAGTGATATTACCCAGAGACAGGGGAAGTAAGGGAGTCGCCACTGCTGGATACATCCACCCCATAGATACTTGATACTGCCTGCTATTCACTGAATGGACTGTTCACCTGTAGAGATGGTGGTCCAAACTGACTGACAGCTTCTCCTAGGTAACAAAAGCTGGACACTGGGGTATTTCCATGTCCTTTCAGCCAAACACTGGGGGATAATAGGCAGATGATCAAGGAGGGGCAGTACCATATATGAACTGTAGTAGGTTGGCTCTCCTGTCAGTATAGAGCCAAGGTGTTGGATGTGGAGGACTTTCTACCTGAATAGACTATACAGATTTGACTGCAATCATGGGTTTACTGAGGAGGAGAATTGGGAACTGTCTCAGGATCAAGAACATGACAGTGAGACAATGCATGGCAGAGTTCTTAGGGACTCTAGTATTTGTGGTAAGTACTGTTGTTGTTGATTATTCTATTGGCAGTAAATTCATTGATACACCGGAAGTTTTTTAAATCAATGCCATAAAGCCCAAACCAAAGGCCCAAAAGCCTTATATTAGTTATGATAATAACAATTATTCACCATGGAGCATATGTGACCAGACGAGGGAAAAGACCCCTCCAGGGGGAAAATTATTAATCAAAGTTGGTGCCATAATCTTTAAAATGAGACATGATGAGTTAATAAATTCCTGGTAGGTTTGTGGGAATCCCTTTTCAAACATTGGTACATACCACTAACTGAAAATGGTAAATAAGCTCTAAATGCATTTTATCCCATAGTAAATAATGTAATTATGAAAAATCTGTTTTATTTAGAAATAATGGAATAAAATTGGATTTATTGGTCTAAATTTGCTTCTAGATGGAATTTTTGCATTCTGTTTTCAGTTTTGGGTAACCGATGGGACATTATAATAAATTAGGATTATTACCTCTAATTTGGCCTTCTGGGATGGCTTCCATGGCAACCAGAAAGTGCTAATTCTTCATAAATAACGTTCCTTTTGCATTCCAAATATAGAATGTTAGCATCAAGATGGAATAGTTTCATGAAGATTATTGCATTCTACATAAAAAATGGTCCTAGAACATTTCATCATGTATTTTACACTCTTTTGCATCTATAGTGCCCCCTGGTGGCCAAAACTAGACCTAAAAATCCTGCCTGAAGGGGTCTTTTGCCTAGATGGATCACATATATTATAGTTTCCTGGTGAGGGAGTACGGTTAATGTAATTGGCATACAATATGTACAATCCTCGAAATCACAGATATTGGAGAGTCATAATTATAAATAATTGCAAGGACAGTGGCGAAAATGTTCAGTGAAATAGGCCGACCCTAACCCAATGTAAGTATTTTCAGGGTATTATATAAACCCCCCCCCCCCCCAACATCAATAAAATAAAGACGAAAACACACACAAAAAAACACACCCAAAAAAACACTTTTTACTTGAGATCTGTATGGCATGTTGCCTAAACCATACATTATTATTGGGGTAGTGTGGACAGTAGCTGTGAGAAGATTTATACAAATAGATTTCTATTTTTTCTTTTAAAGTACTACATCTACCAGATCATTCCGGTTACATCCGCTTCCCTATACAGGATAGTCCAGCTCATTTCCACTACCCCCCCCCCCTCATGACATCCCTGAGACTGGTACAGACCTGCTTCATGTATACACGTGCTATATTTATATCCATGACCTTTTGTAAGAAGTAAGTTGAGCAGGGAGGAGAGGGATTTGACCAGGTATAAAGGTGGAGGGGACGGCAACATTATGTTATCCACTTTCAGGATCAGGTGGTATAGTGATGGACCCTTTCGAAGTCAACCGTGAAAAAACGATCTATACTGTAAACATAGATATTTTCGCGCTGTACATATTTTCGCGATTTTCGCGATTTTTAAATATCCGCGAAAATATGTACAGAGCGAATATTTATACAGTATTGAATCAGGTAGCCAAATATTGGAAATCCGCGAATTTTAGTACCAGCAAAAATGTCCTTTTTAGCTAAATCGCGAAAATGTATGCATGCGAAAATATCTACATTTACAGTACATGAAATAACATGCCAGTTTGTCCTGCCGGAGTGGTAATGTTTGAGCCCTCCCATCGCTAGATTTCTGTATACTTTTACCCCGAATATTAAAGGGGACAAAAATCTGAATTAAAGGGAAATGCTACTTGTCGAGATAATACTGAAATTCTATTGCTATTTGCATGTAACTCAAAATTATATTAGCTTGATTTATCATCAAATAGAAAATGAAAAGAAATTGACTTGTCACCGAGCTGATTTTCATGATACAGCCATTTGAGCAAATGAGTACCTTAATTATAGAAATGAATGGGAAAACAGTATTCTCTCACATTATCGGTCATGGATTATCCCCCTCTATTGCTACATCAACCAAAACTTGGGAATGTTTCATGGGCATCTATAGGAACATTTTAGATGTAAAATACTATGGGGTCACCGATGAAATAAGAAAGTTATGAATTTTTCAAAAATACTTATTTTGCCTTAACTATAGGATGCTATGGGTGTCCCAGTAACTAATAAATGCCATACACACAGGTATAATCTCTGGATGGCAAATAAAATGGTTGATTAAGGGAAAGTACCATACATTGGAATACAATTTTAGCCAAAAGAAGAATTTTTATGAGTATTGATTTTTGCCACCAGGTGGCCTATGTGTAGGAACCCGCATTTCCCTTTAAGATGATTTAATGCCTTATTTACTTTCTGAGTGATCACAGATAGAATGCGAGATGTAACAAAGGAAGGCATAAATTATATCAAATATGGGGTGCTTTGAATATAACTTGTTGCAAAATATATCAATTTTGAGTAATTAGGATGATGTGGTCGCCTTTGTGGCCTCCTGAAGGAGGGAGGGTTAATATCAAGCAGGTGGGTAGGAGGAGGGAATGTTAGCGTAAATTCACATTCAGGCGCCTACATAACTTGAGCAGGACACTTAAATATCTGTATATTATATTCAAGCATTTCGATTTTTTTATAATTTATGTGTATGGTAGTAAAGTTTGGTCTCATTTTTTCAAACAAAGTAGCACCAGACGTATTACTATACATGAATAACTAGAAATATCAGTGTCCGTCTCATGTGAGACTTATATATTTGGTGAATATACCCTCACATGTTTTACCCCCGTCATGGGTGTCCCTCCTATAATCTTAGCTTTAACCATTGTATTATTTCCTAAAAAAACACACGTTTACACCCCCCTCCCTAGAAGACAATGCTGCAAGGCTAGACCCAAAGCTGCTATTGTTCATGCATTACAACACAAAGTCTATTTTTAACCATTATCCCTACTACCATGTCAATGCAAAAGCTGCACCTGATGTACTTATAAGTATATCAATAGTTATAACATCCCGTTATATTATAACGACTTAAATACCTCTATACAACACATTACAATGGTTATAATTATAAGGAGGCATAATATCACCAGTTTAAAATGGGGTGGTCATTGGGCGTTGTAGATTGGGAGGCGGCTAAAAGATGCCGGGCCCTCTTTGGGGAGGGGTTGGGAATACATATTACTAGATCACTGCATTTAAAACTTAAAGGCCAGGGCCCCTACATATAGGGCTGAGTACCTGTCCCGACTGCACTGTTACTGGACGTGCAGTAAGATCTGCAGGTTTAAAGGGGCATTCTCACCACTCGCACTTAACCACATAGTAGACTAGAAGTACTAGAATTGTGAGTCGGATGCTATTGGTGATTATGCCACTTTAAAAGCCAGTGAGAACTGGGCCCTATATATATATATATATATATATATATATATATATATATATATATATATATATATATACATTTTTTGTATATATATATATATATATATATATATATATATATATATATATATATAGCCTTCTGCCACAGCCTGGATCGCCTGGTCAATAGGGATCTGCTTCAGGTAGGGGGAGGTATTAGGTAATAGCGTTATCCGATTTTAGTAATGAATCGTAAACAAGTTGATCCATTTACATGCACTCACAAAGAAACCGTCATGTGTGCAAAATGTATTCATAAAGAAATTAGGGTCCTGCTGTGAAGCCATCTGTTCGCATACTTAGTGTCCACGTCTAATACTTACTGTGTAAATACGGACAGGTGCGTGCATTGCTATCTTGTCGGCACAGGCTTAAACTGAGTAGCACGCTTAGGCCAAATAAAATAAAGGTGTGTTTCAGGATACCCGACCCTACCTAGCAAAATAGGGCCGACCCTAGAAATTTTCATGCAATTTTGAATATTTATATTTTGGGTCATTTTGGGGCTATTTAAGGGTCGGTCTGATAGTTCACGAGTCAAGGCGGTCGTCGGCGAGTCAGCATTGTAGTTCGTGAGTCGATTTCTGGGTACTTTTGAGGCTTAAGTAAAAAAAATCAAAAAAAAAAAAGAATCCGACTTACCTACCCTAGATTTTTAGACCATGTAACCTGAAACACACCTTTTTTTTGCCTTATGCTTGGAGTAAATGGCTATATACAGTCATCTGCTCCAAGCATAAGCTTGCTACTCCGTTTACGCCTGTGATTGTCGATTTTGCGCCAAAGGCAATATACACAATGTTGTGTTACATCAATGTACATGTTGTGTTCCATCACTGTCTATATATACCCTATATACCGTATTCGACGTAATAAGCGCACAGTGCGCTTAAAAATTATTATAGACACCTTTAAGTAGTTAAGAGTTTAATTGAGGTCAAGAATTGAGATATTTTTGGTTATTTATAGTATAAAAATCGGCCAATAACGGGGGGGGTGCGGCTATTAGGGGATGTGTGCTTATTACGTCGAATACGGTATATATATATATATATATATATATATATATATATATATATATATATATATATATATATATATATATATATATATATATATATATACATACTAGTAATAGATTGTGAAACATGGTCAGCACACCTGACGCCTACCTGTATAGAGGCTGGCTGCTTTTACACCTGTCTTCACATGGGTTGCATGGAGATGGCGTTTCCTCAGTATCTCAACCTTATTTAGCCTTAAAGCCCAACTCTTGCTACACCTACAGCACTAAGCGGAGGGTGGTTAGCAGTGGTTGTCTGTCCCTTATATACCCCAGGTGCACATAGCATATAGACAAAGGTGTACGAGTAGAGTTCCTCACTGAGGGTTATTTCACGAGGCAAAGCGGAATGAAATAACCCTCAGTGGGGAACTCTATGAATGCTCCTTCGTGTTTACTTCATGTCATTATTAACAATAGTTGTCAAAATTCTCCTTAATTTCTCTGAAAAAAACAACTAATCTATGGTCACTAAATCAACAACTTTCATGATTTGACATGCCACGAAATACGGGCTAGGGTTTTTTCATAGGGAGTGTTAAATACGGCCTTCCTTGGTTAAATTAAAGGACGTTCCTTATTCACCATGACATAATATAAATTAAATTACATTTTGTTTCATTGCAGGCCTTTGCAGATGGCTCTGTGGCCCAGGCGGTGCTGAGTAGAGGACAGGCCGGTAATGCGACGTCCGTGGGGCTGTGTTTTGGCATGGCCATCACTATGGGTGTCTATGTCTCTGCTGGAATAAGCGGTGAGTGCATACGTATATGATCTTAAGGCATTAGCATACAAATACAATAATATTCCCGATCACATTTTGCAGCATGATTCTTATCACATCTGCCTAAATGTATGTGAAACTGATTTAGACTTGCATAGGTCTTTTATTGTTATGGTTTATTTTTAATTTCTTTAATTTTATGTTTTGCCCTTTGGATTTCCAGAATAATAATAGCATGATATAGGTCTAGTATCAGGCATATCTACCCTAGCTGAACCATAATTGTTTGTCAAGAGGTGCTAGCTCGTTTTTCTCAAATAGATCCTATAAATTATTACCCCACCCCCTCCCTGTTTATTTGTGACCATGGCTTTCTGTATGTACCCACCGACCTGAGAGTAACCCTTTCAAGGCAGTACAGTGATATAATGTGCCAGATCCTTTGTCGTTACGCTAATCCTTTGGGGTGTATCAATCGCTTCCTGGGGGAATGTGTCAACCTATAGGGTCGGCATGATGCATAAATGCAGCACTGGTGAATATACTAGCAAGGGTTGCAGGAATGGCATGGTACATTAAAGCACTCTTCTGCCCTTTAAGGGTTACCTACAGTATGTGCGTGTATCAGGCACAGTGTCATGGCTCAATAGTCAAATTAAAAGGATTAAACCTTTTGTTGTGCACCTAGTCACATTGCCTATTTAATTGACATTGTTTTGTATATTGAAGGCAGGCTAATCCGAGTATTGCTCGACCTCCATATGTATCTTTACAATCAGTGATAATGATAATATAAAGGTTTATGTTTTTAGGAGGTCATATCAATCCCGCCATCAGTGTAGCCATGGCTGTGATTGGCAAACTCAAGTGGTGGAAGGTGCCTCTCTACTGTTTCGCCCAATATTGTGGTGCCCTATCCGGGGCAGCTGCCGTTTATGCTGTCTACTATGGTCAGTATATCTTTGTCTCAAACTCTCAAAATACACTTGTATAATAGGTCAGTACTGACCTCCCTTTTGTTGTTAATAAAAGCTTTTATTATATTTATTATTATTGTAAGCATAAAATACATTTACAGCCATATAGTGTACCATCCACCAAATGTAGATAGTGAATGATGATCATAATTGTATGATTATATGTATTATCATTTGGAAGTGTTAACCACACCTAGGCCCTATTGGCTATATCTGGCATACATTTCCACTTGTCAACATCTAACAGTCACAGTCACATATTGTTACATTACTCTCATTTTAACTCTCCCATAGATGCACACAACAACTTTGAAGGCCGTAACAGAACGACTCCGGGCACAGCGGGTATCTATGCCACTTACCCTCAGGAGTTTGTCACCCTGAGTACAGGCCTCATAGACCAGGTAACTCAGCTCTCATTAGATATCTACTTACTTACATATATTCACTACATAAGGCCTATACCCGAGTGTGTATCACTCACGGTTTTTTTAAATACCGATCCTATACATGTATTTTCGTTTTACCCTTACTTATGGGGGGTGGGGGGTGGGTGGGGGTGGGCTGTGTGTGTGTATGTGGCTTGACCTCTTTCTTTATTAACCCTGGGTATGAACCACATTCTTCTCTCTGTCTCTCTGTGTCTGTCTGTCTGTGGGTCGGTCTGTCGTTCTGTCTGTCTGTCTGTCTCTCCCTCCCTTCCTCCCCCTCCCTCTGCCCCTCTCTCTCTGTCCCTCTCTCCTCCCCCCTCTGTCCCTCTGCCTTTGTCCCTCTCTCCTCTCTCTCCCTCCCTCACACCCTCTCCCTCTGTCCCTCTCTCCTCTCTCTCTCCCTCCCTCACACCCTCTCCCTCTGTCCCTCTCTCCTCTCTCTCTCCCTCCCTCACACCCTCTCCCTCTGTCCCTCTCTCCTCTCTCTCCCTCCCTCACACCCTCTCCCTCTGTCCCTCTCTCCTCTATCTCCCTCCCTCACACCCTCTCCCTCTGTCCCTCTCTCCTCTCTCTCCCTCCCTCACACCCTCTCCCTCTGTCCCTCTCTCCTCTCTCTCCCTCCCTCACACCCTCTCCCTCTGTCCCTCTCTCCTCTCTCTCCCTCCCTCACACCCTCTCCCTCTGTCCCTCTCTCCTCTCTCCTCTCTATCTCCCTCCCTCACACCCTCTCCCTCTGTCCCTCTGTCCTCTCTCTCCCTCCCTCACACCCTCTCCCTCTGTCCCTCTCTCCTCTCTCTCTCCCTCCCTCCCACCCTCTCACTCTGTCCCTCTCTCCTCTCTCCCCCCCCCACCCTCTCCCTCTGTCCGTCTTCCTCCCAATCTCTCTCCGGGAGTCCCTCATATTGTTTTTCCTTGCACACATCACTCCTCATGTTCTCTCTTCCACTCCCCCTGAGACACAGTTCTGCAATGCTACATTGGCTGAATGGCTGTACAGCTGGCTTGTAAATCGTCCAATAATTAATCCCTCATGATCTACCCATATAGTTGGCAGCAGAATAGTGGACTTTAATGCGCTGGCACTATGAATAGGGTCCAATTGCAGCACAATCCCTCTAGGCTAAATCCTATATCGTTACATAAGGGCTTGGCTTAGTCAGGAGCAATGTCAAGGTGTAGGGGAATCAGGGCCCTACTGTTAGCTGTAAAGGTTTAATATGATTTGAAAAGTGTGTAATAATTGATATTAACATTTGCATTTAAAATGTGATGAATTCTTATCTAATCGGTTTAATAGTTTAAAAAAAGACATTGGCTTGTTTAAACTGATATCTGGAAATATTGAATCAGTGTTTGGTATAGGAGGTATACCTTGAAAACTTACCGCATGTGATCTACATGAGGATGACAATAGTTGAAGTAAGATTGACGACGAGTGTACATTTAGGAGGAAGTAATTTTTTAACAAGAGGAGGGGGCTGTGATATATTTTCAGATATATTTTTGCCCCCTTCCTCTGATCCTCAATAACGCATTGGTACCCCTTCCCCACAACACGTGTAAATCCACCCCTCTCAGTCCCACTTTTAAACAATCATTTTGGTTGTATCAAATTCGAATAATACTATAATCAGACTTGTACTGATCATGACTGTTTTTCTTCCCCTTTACAGACCATTGCCACTGCCTTATTCGCTATCTGTGTGCTGGCTATCACAGATAAGAAGAACCTAGGAGCTCCCAGTGGTATGGAGCCGTTTATGGTTGGTCTCAGTATTTCCGCAGTAGGACTAGCTTTTGGCTATAACTGTGCCTTTGCTGTTAACCCTGCCCGCGATCTAGGGCCACGCATATTCACTGCCATATCGGGCTGGGGCCTGGAGCCATTCACGTGAGTAAAGCATATAATGTTATAATGAAACATTGAATTTAATTGATATGAGTATATCTTTTAATATAGTGAAACATTGGATTAAACTATTTCTATCATAAATGTTATCATAAATTATGCTTCATCATTTTGAAAAGAAAGGTGTAATTTTGATATCTAAGGTTAATCTTTATTGCCAGAAATATGTAATCTATGAACTCATATACTAAATTCAATTCATAGAATCTGGAATCAGAGATGCATAAGGACAGAGCTTCCATGGAAGTACCAATGTTAAACTAATAAATAAGTGATACATGGGGACCCATATTTTTTAATGCCGAAAGGCCCCGGAGGGGCCCTGGTGGTGAGCGTGCGAACTACCAGGTTGAGGCATTATATTGTTTTCATTTGACAGGAAGTCAGTACGGGTGCCACCATTTTGTTTTAAGAGGTGCCGCCATTTTGTTTTAAGGTGTCACAACACAAATTTATGCAAATAATGATTACATTAATATCAATCAACCTTTGATTATAATCATACCTATTCCCACCAACATGGACCCAAGGAATTCAATGGTTCTATTGGTTTGTTGCTGATGCAGCTGGTTGCATAGCAACAGCTATTCTAATTGTTTATCTGCCTAGCAACACACATGTCCATGCTGCTGAGGTTGATTATAATCATACCTACCCCCCCTAAAATGGACCCAAGGACATCAATAGTTCTATTAACTAGTTGCTAAGACAGCTGGTTGCCTAGCAACAGCTATTCTTATTGTTTATCTGCCTAGCAACACACATTTCCATGCTGCTGAGGTTGATTATAATCATACCTACCCCCCCCTAAAATGGACCCAAGGAATTCAATAGTTCTATTAACTAGTTGCTAAGACAGCTGGTTGCCTAGCAACAGCTATTCTTATTGTTTATCTGCCTAGCAACACACATTTCCATGCTCCTGAGGTTGATTATAATCATACATACCCCCCTAAAATGGACCCAAGGAATTCTATGGTTCTATTGGGTAATTGCTAATGCCGCTGGTTGCTTAGCAACAGCTATTCTAATTGTTTATCAGCCTGGCCACACACATTTCCATGCTCCTGAGGTTGATTATTATCATACATATCCCCCTTAAAGTGGACCTAAGGAATGCAATGGTGCTATTGGTTTGTTGCTAATGCAGCTGGTTGCTTAGCAACAGCTATTCTAATTGTTTATCTGCCTAGCAACACGCATAACCATACTCCTGAGGTTGATTATAATCATACCTACCCCCCCTAAAGTGGACCCAAGGAACTCAATGGTTCTATTGGTTTGTTGCTAATGCAGCTGGTTGCTTAGCAACAGCTATTCTAAGTGTTTATCTGCCTAGCAACACACATATCCATGCTCCTGAGGTTGATTATAATCATATCTACCCCCCTAAAATGGACCCAAGGAATTCATAGTTAAAGTTGCATTATCCTCCCACCCTGTTTATTTGGTGTCTTGAATGGGTCACCTTCAAATATACCAACCATGTAGACATTATGTTCCTTCAAATGCAAGATTTGCGGTTGTTGCCGCTTATAAAAATGCCTGAGGCATTTTTTTACGCGGTAACAACCGCAATTCTTGTTTACCATGACCATGATACATTCTGGTCTATTTTTTCACATCCGTCAATTTTTGAAAGGGCTGTGTCCCCTGTGTCGATTTTTAAAAGGGCCATTCTGTCATGGCGATTGTGCCAATTTGTAACCCATGCATAGTCACAAATAAGGTATCCCTGAAAAAGAATTCATAATAAATGAGTACTAATGTACTAACTAACTTCTCCATGTATACATTTCAGATACCGTAACTACATGTGGTTCTGGGTGCCCATAGTGGGGCCCCATATCGGTGCTATAGTCGGTGCCCTGGTGTATGTCTGCTTTGTGAAGCTGCACCATGAACCTTACACTGATGTCTATGGTGTCCCTATAGTCAGCACCCCCAACAACATCAGTAAGCCTGACGGGGCTGCCGATAAAGGTAAGAACTGGTATGTGGCGCGATACATCAACGACATGCTAAAGGACGAGGCGGAGGCATGATTATAGCACATTCACATTGTTCAGTTTCAGTTTTCAATGTTTTTATTGACTCAAAATATTCATATCATATAGGGTAGATTCACTTGAAGTCAGACACATACCTTCAGACGGACACTTGATGTTGTGGTTATTCAAGAATTTTAAGCCCTTTATTTGTGAATAAAAGTAAAGTTTAAGTGTTATTCTTCCCCCAAAAAAAACAAATATTTGTAGTTGTAGTGTACATAAATAACCTCAAATTTCACTGTCTGTCTCAAGGTATGTGTTCGACTCATGGTGACTCTACCCTAAGTTGTTCATATCCACCAATGTTGTAAATGCAACCCAGCATATATACAAATAAGTGCATACAAAGTATGATAATGAGTTTAACAATCATCATTGATTGGTTTTCATGTGTAAAATGGAACCAGGAAATGGAATTTTAGGCTGAATGGATTTAATGGTGGTATGGTATACCTCCTCCTTTCTTAGTGTGTAACTGTGTTATCATTTCTATTGATGGAAAGGTCAACGCTATTTAACATAGTATGACTTAGTTGTGCATGAAATGAATTTCCTGCCAATTCTACACAATGCTAAATGATAATTTATACTTAATTTGGTAAATGATGTGAAAACAAAACTACATGCCACCATTCAAGGACACATTTGCCCCGGGACATTTGCTCGATGTTAATTGTTATGTTCACCAAGTAGACATGGGTTTGATTTCCAATGGATATTTTAATATCATAAATGAGGATAGTTTAGCTCGATGTTACGTAGTGTACGATGTAAAGCAAGATGTGATTTGATAGTGTGATATCCATTGTTCTCGTACATGCTGCTTACATTACCGGTACATTTTAAGTTTGTTGCCGAGTTATCAGCTCTCGATACAGCTCGATACCAGCTAGACAATAACGTTTTAGTTATAGTTCTTGAAAAATATGATAATGAGAGCATGCTTTTATGAACCTCAATAGTAGTTAATACATTTTATTCTTTTTCATCTTTACTACAATATACGACTGTATTTATATGTGTCTATGAGAAGGTTATATAATGGAAAGTGATCTCTTAAATCTGGTTATATTTATTGATATATTCTCATTCTGGTTGCCATACATTAATGTGATATCTAATATGATTGCGGTTTTTACATAATGATTCATGCAAGAACCGTTCATGGAATTGCGAACAAATATAGCCAATGTTAGCGGTCTTTCAATGAGGTTTATAGATCATATTGATTCATCTTATTGTGTTACTTTAACAATTATGCACAACAAGTAAAATGTAACAGTATTAATGTATGCTACATTCAAAGTTGCCTTGGAGCCATTGCATAGTGCCATCATATTGGTCTTCCAGATAATAAATATATGCATATAAACGTATAGACATGTGAATGACAGCATACTGCTGTAATGTAACACTATGGCAATAGCTGGTAGCATGATGCATGAATGCAGTGAGTAACCCGTCCATACCGCATTCATGAATATGGTTGATAATGATACACTCTCAATCAGCATGATGCACCAATTCAGTGTTGCTGAGTTAATCGCTATAAAAAAATGCTCAGGAACCTTGAGGCGCACCATGCTGTCTTTAAAGGGCTGTATATCCATGTTAGCTGAGTGGTAGCATATCAAGGTTTTTTGCTAAATAGGTGGAGAAATCTAGGTCCTCATGGAACTAAATTCATGTTTTAGTAACTAAGAGATAAAGGATTATGCAAGTTGTGAATAAGCATTTTATTTCTATCCCATCGCATTTGCAGCACTCTAAGCTTTAATCTCATATAAAATATGTCCATATTTTTCCATTATTATCATGTTTTTCTGTTAAACTTTGCAAAGAAAATAAATCTTTAAAACACAATTTTTGAGATGTGTACGGTGATGAAAAACAAGGATATTATTTGGAGTAGTCTTAGTATATTGTCAGTAAGGTATTTTGAGTGCCTGGATGGGGTATCGCTGTAGTGTCTTAGTGTCCCTCCTTACTTATGGTCCAGCACGATTGACAATGTGAAAAACATCTGATGAGAATGTTTTTAAAAGGTGGTTTTTAGATTGTTTTATTTGATTGATATTCAGTATAAAATGCATTTTATAAGATTATGCAAGACAGTTCTTGTATCGTTCCTATTAATTACAGTATTTATGAATATGATTGTATTCATTGTGGAATACAACACTGGTGAAATATCATACTCTCAGGAATGCTAGTCCAGTATGTGATATGGACATTATACATTTATTAAAACGATATTTATACCAAGAGATTATCCCACTGAAAATAAATAACAGAAGAATAAGAAGATATACTTCTTTTGTACTTCATGTGTTAAGTTACCATTTCAATATGTTAAAAAAAAAATCAATTCTAACTAGGTTAAGATAATACGTACACATTAATACATTGGTTAATCTACAAAACAGCACTAACACTTTTGTAATGTACTATTAGTTTGATACGCGATCTAATATATCATAATTCAAGTTATTTTAACATAGCCTCTTCCTCCATTAAGAACCCCCCACAAAACCCTCTAGCATCATTAATGCTCAACCTATATTAATATTTCCCTATTTTTCTAGGGAGAGTGAGGGGTGATGGCGACCACTTCTCTGGCTACTCTATGGAAGAAAACACCCATCTATAAGGACATATCAACTCTGTAAAACCTCAACATTAAGGTCTCTATATGGTTGAAAATTGCTGCTGCAAGGGAATACTCTACAACTGACATTTTGCCTTTCGTCAACAATGCCTCAGTTTCTGTGGAATGGGGCAAATCTGTAATTGTTGATGGAGAATTTAATGTAGGAACCTTAGAACTCTCTTAGATGTACATGGATGCTATAAAATAGCTCTATATAAACTCAACTCCTAGTGGATGCTTGGTGTCGAGAGCACTCCTATTTTAGTATATTAGTCAACTGGAATGGTGCTTTCTGTCCAGATAAGATCTCACAGAATCACATAATATAGATGAATGATCTTGCTTGGAGTGGTTTTATGTCCACATAAACCTGATTTCTAATGGTTTTATTGACCAAAACTCATGAAGATGATTGTAAAGGCGTCTCCAATTCACTCATATGAGACTACACAGAGGATTATGCAAACTGTGTAAATATAAAAGATGGCAAGAATCCTTTGTTAATATATATGTTATTTCTGTAGCTATGATATTTATAATAGCATCATCAATATGTATAACAGATAATGTTGCAAGTTTTAAATAATTGTGGACAGTTGAGGTAAAAGGGTCCTCCAAAGGTTAAACTCAATTATAAAATTGAGGTCGTCAGCTTTCCAGTGATATATTTCATTAGCAGGTACCACTTCTAGTTTTTGAGAACTGGCTCCTTGAATATGTGTAGTCACTGTCCAATCTCAGATGCCAATAAGCTCTATCTTACTTTGTTGTAGAGATATCTCTGTCTAATAAGCATAATTGTGAAAATTCCCAAATATCCAAACTTTTTCAAACATTTGGTCACAGCTTTTAATCTTAAAATGGGATTTACATTCCGTTTTCAGCATAGAAATCTTTGTGGGGCCTGTAATCATTAATTTCTTGAAAAATTAAATTTAGAATGAAAATTATGTTTCCATGGCAACCAACAAGTGCAAAAACACCAATTTAGGCCCAAAAACGTTCTTTTTACATTCCAAATATGGAAGGTTTTCACTAAAGTTGGAATTTTCTAAAGTGGCTTATTGTATTCTCCATCAAAAAGTACTATAGAACAATTTTTACGATATTTTGAACATTGTTGGCTATTTGGAGCCTCCTGGTGGCCAAAGTTGGTACTAAAAATCCCCCGCGGAGGTCCCTTTTCCCTTGTTGATCCACAATTTTAGAAACTGCATGTTAATATTGCATTTTGCGCTATAATAATGACTACTTAATACTACATAGGGTACACATTGTAGTATAGAAGTATCCAGACCAGGTTGCAAGTGCATTTATTGATAAGCAAAGGCCTACAACCTACCTTATAGAGACCTTTATGTTAAGATGGGATTTCTAATCCGTAATTAGAATGATAAATACAATCTCTTTCAATGGGTTTAATATTGCAATCACCTGTTCTTGAGTGCAATACATGGATTTAAGTGTTAGCCTAATTAAATTAGGCCTGCTATAATCATTTGATCAATACGACTGGGTGCACCTGATTGATATTAAGACTAATGCATGCCTTTAATACTAGTATTATTGATGTTAATATAATACCCAATCTACCTATGTGTAATTCAGTGTGTGATGCCTATAGTATGTAGTTTGACCTCAACTTGTCTATGACATTGTTTTCTGCTACACAAATACAGCAATTTGTAAGTTGTCAAAGTTGCCATGTCCAATTTTGTCCATATATAAAATGCTACCTTTATTACAATATCATATTCAGGGGAAGGGTGGCAGTTATCAGATGGTATCTATGGGTAATCACTTAGACAAGTTAGAGTACAGACATCCACAGTCCTATACAAACTATAATGCCCTCCAAAATGGAAATGTGGTATTGGTGAAAAAGCTGTCTTCAATTTATAAGAAGAATTCTGACCCCTAGTAATTGAAAATAATCAATTTGATGAATTTCGTGAAAATGGAGACATTCATGCTTAGGCATTTTATTTCAGAAAGATTTGACAATTCAGTTTACGGGCAGTACTACTAGTTTGTTTGGCAGAGAAATGGATTACTAAGATGGAGGCTATGCTTAATTTCCACCTTGATTAAAAGATTGACATCGGCTTCTGCTTTGGGTCTGTCATGTTAGCAGTTGTGAATACTTTCTACCTTAATCCTAAAAGCAGAGGGGGTGGGAAACAATAAAACGTCTAGGGGATGTGCAATCTGAAACTGTGATTTGTGACTTGCTCACAGGTGGACTATCATGATTGAAGATGTTATACCTCACATGCAGAAGGTAGTAAACTACATTTAAATATGGGGCACAATGGCAGGAGGATAAGAGACCATGTGGGTGAAATGGGATACCCAGAGGAATGTATAAAACCCTGGAGGAGACATTAGAGCATGCACAGAAGGCTTATGAAATGCCCAGTTGGGAACATTTGGAAGAGGTAGAGGGACACTGATGTAGCAGTCAAGCAGCATAGATTTCCGTCTTCCCGCAAGAGCCAGCACATTGAAAAAATGTGATAACTGCTGGTTTTAGGGTTTAAAACACAAGGCCAACCTGTTTCCTACAAGGGCATACCTAATAGAAGGGTATTGAAGGTGTTTGAGAGATGTGGCATAGCTCAAAGAGAATGTCTAGTGTACGTGTAACCTCCGCCACTTTTACTCGTGATTTAACCCTCTCCCTGCTGGCCTTGAAAAATGTCATTTGGGACTTAACCACCGGCCCTATGCCATAGGAATATGCAATTTTGCAAGTAGGTGCTCCTTGGGATAGTGGCTACGGAGTTAAATAAGTTGTGTTAGAAACAGAATTTACACCTTTCTGACAAGGGGATGTAGTATTCATGTTAAAATTTTTTGGATTGATTCAAAAATTCTTATTCTTTCTTCCATAGCAGGAGCTGTAATTTAGTGGTATTGCTGCCCTAGGGTAGCAATTTTGCTGCCCTAGGGCAGCAGCGGTTTTTCAAGGGCATTTTAGATGCTGCCCAGAGGCAGCAGCGGCCCTTAAAGGGTTAAGGCTCGCGACATGCGCTATCACCCCAAGATATTATTTATTTAGCCATAAAATCTTACATGCAATTGAAAGTATACATATTGCAGATAGTGCTCAGCAATTTTGAGGCTAATCAGGACACTTTTGAGCAAACTAGAGTAAAGTTGGTGATTCAGGGTGAAAATTTAGAATTATTCAAGGGTTCCGCAAAGTTTGACAGCCCACGAAATCCAAAGTTTTTGGCCGATGATGTTCAAACTTGATATTCTTGGACATACATATCATAGCTGCTTGCTCATGTAATAAGAAGTTACTGGGGCATTTTCTTGACACTCTATGAACTCACATACATTTTAGTCGTAACCTCCGCCACTTTTACTCTAGGTTATGTTCGCAGGGTGATAAAAACTGACATCCTGGGAGTTAAGGATTCCCTCGAGTGGTTTCGAGGACCCAAGATACTAGTCTTCCAATGTAATAAACTCATTTTAATGTAACATGAACTTGTTGGAATTTTTTTTTCAAATCCTTAAGGCCCCAGATTGGTACATTATTCGAATTTCTGACTCATATGCATTGGCTCGGAGACCATGGACTGTTGATCAGCCTAAATTAGGGGGGCACAGCACCGCAGCTCCGCCTGGTGTTAAATGCATGCGTAACATTGTGCACTGATCTGTTGGCTCTTCAACTTAGCCTGTCTGACAAAATGTCATAATACTCTAATAATACTGCATGTGACAGGAAGTCAATGCTACATCCGCATTAAAAAAAATTAACCCTTTGAGACTGATACATGTTAGAGGAATGTCAATGCATGCAAATAGAGAAATCTATGCTAATTGAGGTGGGATTGGGCTGTCCATGGAGTCAAAAATTAGTCAACTTTGAACTGTTACTGCAAACTTTTAAGAAAAGTTCTACTGATTCTATAATTGAAAATAAATAGAATGATAAATTCTGAATAGAAATATCTAGTGGAGCATATGGGAGCATCAGTGCTTCTGGTTGAAAAGAATATTTTATATTGTGTCTAATGAGCATATTTTAGACATGGTTTTGATCCAATAAATATGATACTATAGATGCAAATGCTTTAGATCAAGTCCTATTCAAGGAAAGTTCTATAAACCAGGATACATAAGAGAAAATGAAGAAAACATAAAATTTGCCAACTTTTTTAAAATCTGAAGTTTTGTGGAAAATTGTCAAAAAATAAGTAGGGTCGGCCCTGTTTAGCTAGGTATGGTTGGGTGACCGGAAACAGATCAAGTTATTTTGCTAGGTCTTAGCAGTCATTTCAGAATTCAGGACTGCCTTTTCTACTCCCTCGGGTAGATCTACAAGGTCATCAACAATACCTGCCATGGTCGCAGTGCGATGTACTCACCACTGCGTGTATTGGTACACAGAGGCAAATATCAGCGTCAGGGTCAAGGGCCATTCTAGTGAGGGTCAGGCTAGGCTGGACATTCAATAACAGACTGGCCCTTGACCCATCTATCATAGTCCAGCAGTGCCTGACCCTTGTCTGAGAGTAGTATTGGCGACATTGGGTGACGCTGATATTTGCCTCTGTGTAGTATAGCCTGTGTCCCTCGCGGCTGTCTTATTTCCTGCAGGGTTTCCAGGAAAACACAAGGTGGGTCGTAAAATTACTCTCCAGGGAGTCCCGGTACTCTTACACTCCTTGTGTGCAATATTCGAGAGTCCTACGTCAGTAACTCAGTTAGGTTACTCGGCTACTCTGGGTGCTGTTTCTCCACAAATTTGCGGACGTCCGCAAATTTGTGGAGGTCCATAAATACACTCTCCATATATCTATGGAGCTCTACAAATATATATGGATATCCGCAAATATATACGGAGGTCCATATTTTTATACCAAAAAACGATTTTAATCATCATTTTTATTTTCTCCACAAATATATGGAATGTCTATTGCAGGCCCCATCCATCTTGGAGATAGAGTTTTGTGAAACAGGTTGAACCCTGTCACCATTTCTGCTTACAGACATACAAGGAAATAACTCCCAGCAACAAGTTTTAGTTCCTGGCAGGCTCACTAAGGGACTCCACCTGCTATCAGCTCTCCAGTGCGCATTTTTGGCCATAAGGCTCATGTATTTCCAAAGGTCAAGGCCACAGGTAAAAGATCAAGGCCACGGGGTTAAACTATGAAAAAGGTTAGAACCATGATTGTAACTTGCAAGATCTATCATAACTAGAAAAACAACAACCCTTAGGATACTGCCTCTACACAGAAGAGCAAAAATGTGGGAAAAAGTAAATTTAAATGATTTATTTACAATGATCGAAGTGGCCTAGCCTCACACGACGAGTATGACCAAGAGACTCTAGGCAGCTCTCCTGTGTGTACCCAGCCTTCATCACTCACGCAAATACGGGATAGCTCTCCCAGGTGAGAGGACAAACGTTAAGAGCGTTATCTTTATCTTAAATCTTAATATGTTAATTCAGTGTCTTATTTTGGGGCAATATCTTAAAATCAAGTAGTAATACCTTTAAGATAGTCTAAGATAAGTCTTAAGATAGGATTACGATGGTTTAAGAGAGGATTGAAATAGAAGGAAACGACAGAAAAAACGGGGGTTGGGGAGCAGAGCCCCCCATTACATACTAGATAGTAATACTTTTAAGATAGTCTAAGATAATAAGTCTAAAACTGTTAAGATAAGTAAGATCATCTTAATAGTCTTATTAAGATAACGCTCTAAACGTTTGTCCTCTCACTTGGGAGAGCTATCCCGTAAGTGCATCACTCACAGACCCACAGGGAAATGATGTACTGCTTTTAGTTGCCGACAGGCTCACTAGGGGACACCACCATCTAGCGGGTCCCATATGTACCGGGTTGAACCTCCATCGTCCTGTCTCAACTTCCGCTCACTGTAACTAGGACAGGAAGTACTCCTTAGGTCAACAGTCAGTTCCAGGGGCACTTTCGCGTGAGGAACCTGGTCAATAAAGTTTAGCACTGGGCATGCACAGTGGGTACTTCCAGTTTTGCTGGTACCCATCAGAAATTGTAGAAAATAGTACTGGACCGGAAACCTACCAGCAAAACTAGGGCAGTTAACTTTGTTGACCAGGTTCCTCACGCGAAAGTGCCCCTGGCTGACCTGGGGGCTGCACCATCTAGGTCTTTACCTTAAAAACTTTATCATTAAAGGTATAATCACCGAGCATATCCCACTCACAATTCTAGTACTGTTCTAGTCTACTAAGTGGTTAAGTACAAGCGGTGAGAATGCCCCTTTAATAGTTGGGTAGGAAGCAGGGGGTCCCATGCACCCGAAGACTATATTTTTTAACCTACATTTTTGGAATCCTGAGTATCTCTAGTTATGGAATATCTTCGTACCCAAGGTGAAATCGTGTCCCATCAGGGTCATTGGCGGCCATCTTGTCGGCCATCTTGGCTTTTTCATGAATTATTAGTAAAACCTAACTTTCTCTATAGATTTCCAACCGTTTGAGCTACATGCATGACATTTTTATATGAGGCACATAACTAATCTCACTATGTACACAAACAACCATTTTCACCTTGATCAAGGTCAAGGTCATGAGAATCGACCTTGAACTTGAAAATTGATGAAATTACGTCATTTGACCATGTATCAACTGCTGTTAACACTTTACTAATGGCAATTTCTCCATCTTAGGATTCTTGTATGAAGGAGACATCAATATCAAGCTATTCAGTTCATTGGAATTGAGATTATATGAGATTTTGCCATAGTAACAATGCATTTTCAATTATTGGTATATTTCAGGATTTAGCTGTAGAAAACATGCTATTGGCTCTTGTGTGCCAGCTACTCATGTTCCATGGATTATTTTGGGCACACATATCCATCTCAATAGTAACTGTGAGAATTAGCTGCAACTATGACCTTGACCAAGGTCTAGGTCACTTAATTCACCTAGAATTTGGATAAATCATCAAATGACCACCTAAAGAACTTTCAAAGCAATGTTAGAGTGTTGAATATACAACATATGTTCTTTTATCCATTCTTTTCATGAGACACATTTTATGAACATATCTATGTCATTAAAACATAGTTTATATATACATTTTTGCCATGACAACCATCTGTTGCCAATATAATTCTGCATGATAACAACAGCTTTCCGTCATTGGACACATTGCAATTTTCCCATAATATAACATGTTTTCAGCAATTTCTCAAAGATAGTGGATTCCCATTGTTTATTATTGTTTATCTCTTTGGAAAACAAATGCTCTTTTATATTCTAGGAACCAATCAAACATTAAAGTTACCTTGCTAGCAAACACTGTCCACTGTGTACATGATCAGACTGAGGCAGACACAGACAGATTGTGTTTGCCTTCAAAGGGGCCAGACTTTGAACGGCATGCCTGTTAATTATCAATACAACTCTGCCTTGGTGACCAAGCATTGTATCGACCACATTTCATTATAGATAATCTAGGAGGTACTTAAAAAAGTTAGAAGCTTGGTTAACTTAGTGACAGACAAACAGTGTGACATAGTGTCTAGTGGTGTGGAGGCTGTTTGAGTCGTTTGTTGATTCCTGATTCTGTATACAGAGGAATAAGTTACACTCCCCATCATCTGGTGCCTGGATAAACCCCTGGGGTAAGCTGTGAGGATTCATTAACATGTGTGTTTTCCTAGGTTCTACTAGTAGCTCTAACAACAGTTAACTTTAGGAGGTAAAATAATCAATATACCGTAAAACCTTGTGTATAAGCCTAACTTGCATATAAGCCACACCCCGACTTTGGGCTGATCCTTTAATTGCCACACCAGAGCTCTGATTATGGTGACTTTTAGTACTGTACCATAGTAGCAAAAACTTGGGTATAAGCTGCACCCTAATCCTGTAAGCCGCACCGCCAATCTCACTCGCAGAACAGCCACAGCTTTGACGCAAGGTTTTACGGTAGGTTGTGGCATACACTGTGTAGTGACATGTCAAAGGCAACCACAAATTCTTTTTGCCCCTTTGTAGCATAAACACGCGCCAGCTTTTTCACTCAAAGTAGGCGTCATATTTTTTACCCCCATCATGGAGTCCAAATTGTTTACCCCCACAAAATATACCACCCCTGTAATTAGAAAATAAGCACTCAATAAGCTGCAGAGGGTGAATGACTAACATATTGACTCCTTGACTCCATCCTCGAATAACAGGCAACCAGACATGTAGGATGCAGGGACTGCATGGTCTATACCTACTCCTGCCTCTCATCTCCAATATTCAACACGGTACGTCAAATTCATTCAGAAACTTTCATTAACATTTTAGATGTAGGATGCATTCATAATGTCAATAAAGTCAAGAAGACAATATTAAAACTCTAATATCAGTTTGCTAATAATACACATTGTACTGATTATACATGTTACATGGCCTACTACTATATACTGCATTGATTATCTACTGTGCTGTGTGGATTGTCCTTCCTATATTCCTGTTATACATTATTATTGATTATCCATGTTACAGGGCTGTGTGTGTCGTCCTACTACTATTGATTATCCATGTTACAGGGCTGTGTGTGTCGTCCTACTACTATTGATTATCCATGTTACAGGGCTGTGTGTGTCGTCCTACTACTATTGATTATCCATGTTACAGGGCTGTGTGTGTCGTCCTACTACTATTGATTATCCATGTTACAGGGCTGTGTGTGTCGTCCTACTACTATTGATTATCCTTGTTACAGGGCTGTGTGTGTCGTCCTACTACTATTGATTATCCATGTTACAGGGCTGTGTGTGTTGTCCTTCTACTATTGATTATCCATGTTACAGGGCTGTGTGTGTTGTCCTACTACTATTGATTATCCATAATACAGGGCTGTGTGTGTCGTCCTACTACTATTGATTATCCATGTTACAGGGCTGTGTGTGTTGTCCTTCTACTATTGATTATCCATGTTACAGGGCTGTGTGTGTCGTCCTACTACTATTGATTGTCCATGTTACAGGGCTGTGTGTGTCGTCCTACTACTATTGATTATCAATGATACAGGGCTGTGTGTGTTGTGCTAGTACTATTGATTATCCATGTTACAGGGCTGTGTGTGTCGTCCTACTACTATTGATTATCCATGTTACAGGGCTGTGTGTGTCGTCCTACTACTATTGATTATCCATGTTACAGGGCTGTGTGTGTCGTCCTACTACTATTGATTATCCATGTTACAGGGCTGTGTGTGTCGTCCTACTACTATTGATTATCCATAATACAGGGCTGTGTGTGTCGTCCTACTACTATTGATTATCCATGTTACAGGGCTGTGTGTGTCGTCCTACTACTATTGATTATCCATGATACAGGGCTGTGTGTCTCGTCCTACTACTATTGATTATCCATGATACAGGGCTGTGTGTCTCGTCCTACTAATATTGATTATCCATGTTACAGGGGTGTGTGTATCGTCCTACTACTATTCACGTTATGCATCAACGTTTGATGGTGCTGAAGCTGACTGTAACCGTGTTGGTGGAAACCTCGTTAAATTCAATGATGCTGCTGAAATGTCATACGTTTATTCTTCCGCGTGAGTAAAGAAAACAATATGGACTTATAGAGACATTTTGATACGAGCATCATGGAGGTATTAGCACGTTAGTTTTACATAGTGCTGTGTGTAAAAGCTAGGGATGTCATTTCCACATTGATTATCACTGCTTTGTTTTTGACCAACTACTGCTGTCCCATCGATTTAACCAGGATTCCTCTATTGCACAACTCCCATGAAATAACTCATGGCTGTATTTCACGGCCCTGTGGCATCATCAAAATGGCGGTTTCTTTACATTTCAATAGCCTAGATAAAAGCCATTTCATCCAATTTAGGCCCTCCCCGCTATGATAATTTAATTTGAATCTAAAAAGGTAAAAAAGATAAACAAAACCTTCAACTCATGAACCCCAACAGACTAAAACTTGTGAACCTTTGACTATGGTTATGCAATTTCTTCAAATTCCACTTCTTGTACTAATATATTAAGTCAATGTATATGTATTAAGCTCGAAACACTCTAACGTTTGAACTCCAAAGTCTTTAGTTTGTTGTATGGGCTCTAACCTCCAAATAAACATTTTACCAGGTAAAAATTAATCAGCATGGCCAGAATGGCCTGAAATCTGCTTGGAGAGCTAACAAATATTTATGACCTATGCTAGAGTGGAGCCTGTTTGTGTACAGGAAGTGAGGTCACAATCTGAAAACCCAGCTTTGTGATGGGTCAGAGCTATGGATAACCATGCATGGTACTATATATGCAACAAGGGACAAACCTGCCAAATCACTACACCATGTAACTTTAAAGCAAATCTTCACATGTAGAAGGTCTCAGTGAGGGTAATCCTGCAGAAAACTGAGAGTCATATACGATTCTGGTCAGAAGTGAATACTGCAGGGGCACTGAATGGTCCATAATTAAGTTGGAAATGATGCCAATATTATGAAAACTTGTATACATGCTGCTTAATGTCTGCCAATTTCAATCAAATAATAGGAAAGGGATTCTCAGTGAGTTTACATTTTTTTCAAAGGCTAAATTGGGGATCAGTGAAAATGCAAATTATTCAGTGCAAATTCAGGTGGAATTCAGGTGGTTTTACGCTGCAGACCAGTGCTCAACTTTTCCGCGGTCAGTAGCTAATTTTAGTTGGAAATGTTTAGTAGGAAAGATGTATCTTTTAGGTCAAGGGTGATTTTCAGAAATTGTAAATGTCCTGGTAGCTGTTATTGCAATTTCCGCTATAATAAAGTATATAGAAAAGGATTTCCTTCGCTGAGACCTGAAGTATAAACATGCCATACCTTCCCCTGCAGGAGTCAGTGGATCGCAGACAACTTGTTGATGTGGGTGGGGCTGTCAGACCAGGCTGCGGAGGGGGCCTGGCGGTGGCGGGATGGTACCAGCCCCAGCTTCCACCCCTGGAAGTCTGGTGAACCCAATGGTGGAACGGTCATGAACTGTGCCATATCAGACACTACTCCCAAATTACATGATGTAAATTGTAACGTGCCCCGTCACTTTATTTGTGAAATAAAATCAGGTATGTTATATTTCAGATATTTGAGTTCAGTAATCTACACTTTTTGAAGTTTCTGTGATTTTAGTATTGCAACTTCTTTCAGATTTGTATGAATATAATTTCATACAATTTGTACACTCCATATGAATATGGATGTATAACACTAACGAAAATGGGCTGATTCTATGAGTCCAGTTCGAGTTTTGAAATCCTTTTTATTTGTTTTATCACAAAAACAAAGAACACAGAAGTTATATAAGTGTACACAGAAATGTATTACTAATTGTCTAGTATAAAATATTATATAATACATGTACTACAATTGGAGGTATTTATCATTTAGTTTAGCCACTATACACTTGTTTCATCAGTGATAGACAGTAGATGGCGCTAGTCTCGACCTGGCCAGTTTGCCCTGACTGCAGGGGCTGATCTGGCTACCCACTTTTCACCCCTTCCTGCACCACTTCTCTTGTCATGGTTTTAGCTTCAGCAGTTATAAGGACACTCATATTTACCATGATCTAAAACATTTTTGACATAAGTTATTGTTCCAATATCAGAGGCCAATATACTTACACTATTTCCCTCTAGACATGAGAAATTTCCAAGCCGGGGGAGTATTATTTCTATATGATTATTGACATATTGTGAGAGGTGTCTCTGCCCCCATGTTAAACCTATGGGGCCCAGGGGCAGGGTTAGGGGTTAGCCCCTGTAACCTGCTGCTCTACAGGGGCTCCCCCTAGTGGAACATGGCTGATGAAACAAGTGTATATGTGTGCCGTCTGAGGGGACTGGCAGATGAGGACAGCTGGGCGACCCTTTTGCTAAAAAAAATGTTTTGCAGAAAAGGACTCAACTCCACGCTTGATGCCTGCCCAGCTAACAAAAAAACGCTATTTTACGTCAAAATAACGTTTTGAATTTTAAATAACATTATATCATACTAAAGAGCCTTAGAAAAACGTTATAAAATGGTGTATAACGTTATTTGTTTACTGGGTGGCTCCCTCGGTACCCTGTACCATCGTAGGAAGTCAGACATTAGGCTTGGGAGAGTGAGAAATTGTCCCCAAAATATTATAGCGACCATGTGACTGAAAGTCTGCTTGTATTCCTCTCTTCCCCAGGCACAATGGAGCAGCGTCTGGGGGCTGACACCTTGTCCTGTTGGGTGGGCAACGATCTGCTGCGTTCTGTCAGAAACGTGGACACCGAAAGTAGGTCCCTGAACTCAAACAGTCTATAAAAAAGTTTTTCGCCTTGCAGGACATTCGGTCCTGCAGATTTGTTATTCTACAGGCCTGGCTAAATGTTTGCAGGCCCGGATACCCAGAGGAAATGATTGTATTAAGAAAAATTGTTATAAAGCTAGAATTTACATAGGAATTGATCATGAATATAGGTTACTGGTATATTCAAATTATTTGGATAACTACAACTGTCTAATTTTGGGTAACTTTCTACAAAATATCCAGGCTTTCTAGTTTACTCTCTAGAAACCTTAATAATGGTCCGATTTACAAGCCGTAAAAGCTGGCATGTAGACTAGGATCATAGCCAGCCATTGGGGCCAACAGACACTGAATTTCTGCCGGAGCAGCGGGCTTTAAGCCGGCTATAGCCGGTGTCCGGCAGGTTTTCGTATAGAGTGCTCAAAGCTTTCACCACTTTAACATAGAGACTGACAAAGAGTCAAAGAGTCTGACATGACACCAGTAGTGTGTGGTGACTCATGTTGTCTATGAGTTATAATGGTATAGGATATACCATTATGGGTCATTGTCTGCTGCTGGCGGACGTCCACCCACCAACACCAATACAGGTGCTGCCACCACTGGTCACCTTGTTCCCTACCCACCTTCCATAACCTCCTCAGTCTGAAGGAATCGTCCATACCCTCAACACGGTTTTCCAATACGGGACCGGAGAAGTGGACACCCACCTCCTTCAGGCCTGCACTAAGTTGGTTTTAATATTACCAATTTTATTCTGCACCACACACAGGAGGCCCAAAATGTCGACTGGAGGATATTCATCCAGTTCTAGCGACAGCAGGGTCACTTTCAACCACCGGTCATACCGACGCGGTGACAGCAACAATGGCGCCTCCACGTCACGAGCCTCACAGGCCGCCGGCAGGTCGGCACTGGACTCGAGGTATGAAACTTTACTATCGGCAGCCAGCACCCTCCCCTACACAAGCACAGAACGCCTGGGCTCTCTGGAAAAAACTGTTGGGAAGTTGGCCGACCAGTTTGGGACCCTCTTGGCCATTGTACAGGAGGGTGGTATTCCACCTGACACGAGGACACGTGACCAAGCCGCCAACGGTCAGGGCACCGCCCGCACACGGCAGGACAACACCGGCGGGGTACTCACCGACACCCCGACCACTACTACAAGAGGCCGGGTAGGGGACAGGAGGAGGCACCACACGGCCGGAGAGGGCCACTATGCCTCACAGGACCCCCTACGCACCCCTCACATGCCCAACTCGCCGCCCAGGGACCACTCTACAGCACGGCCCAGGACCCGGCAGTCGTCACACCGCCCGGCCGCTCAAGGGGCCGACCCCGTCAACACCCTCTCACAAGCGGCGGCGCAGGGCTTCATCGCACAACAATTGCTCCAGGAGCATTTTAACCTCCCGAGATCAGAGGGTAAGAAACTGTTTCCTGATTTTACACATAGGGACGCACACCCAAAACCCTACATGTATCTACACCGGGCGGGCCTACATACAGTGGCTGAAAAGCTAGACGCACGTGACTCTATGTCACAAAAAGAGTACACCAGTGCATACATCCGCATGATGAGAGACGACAAGGTTAGAGATAAGATTGACCCGTTCTATGACCAGTACATGGAACACCTGGAGGACGTCATAGAGCACGCCTCCCCAGACTGGCATACCATACGCGCCTGGTCCCAGTTCACGCTGGATCAGCTGGAGTCAGGCGCATGGAGATGGGAACAATACCACAGCCGCATACAAGGTGACAGGAGGGACAGGGTACTCAATGCAAAACAAGGTGGTGGTTCCTCCAGTAAGGAGGGTCCACACCACAACAACGTTGTTTGTTCCCTGTTTAACTCACACAGCGGCTGTCAGCATGCGAGTCACCATGAAGGGGCGGGGGCCAGATACGTCCACTACTGCTCATACTGCTTCAGTCAGGCTGGTGGTTGGAAGAAGTTTGGTCACCCCCTACACACATGCAGACAGAAGAACCCACAGCAACAAGGGTTCACCCCACAACAACAACAACAGTTCTACCCGCCACCACTCATGCACCAGCAGGCAGGGGCGGCGGCAGGACTAAGGCCACAGGCTCCTACATATGTCCCAAAAAACTAGACTCGAGCACGCATCACACTCAGCAGGGTGTCGTGCTCCCACAATATGCACAGGTCAGTACTGTCAGTAACCATGTGATTCCTACATTGTCATTTGATCATGATGTCAACCATCCTAAATACTGTGATATTAACCCTGTACAACTCCCCAGGTTCCCCCATACAGCAGACGCTCGGGGTAGTGCCCGGGACACCGACGTACAGCCACAGGCGCACCGCCAGCGCGACCCGCGCAGCCACACGCCGGGCCACGCCCCCCACACACGTGACCCGCATGTTGATAAACAAAGCCACGTGGGCGGCGCGGGCCACGTGGCGGCGGCGACGGGCGCGGCTGTTGATAAACAATGCCACGCGGGCGCGGCGCGGCACGACGCGCCCGGCCCCGCGCCGCAGCACATCAGCATACAGGCACATGCTAACCTCCCACATCAACATGATGCACCCCCAGCACAGGATATTGACTTTCAGGCTATACGACACATGTGTGAATATGACTTTGTTTTGCATGATACTGATATTTCACCTGCTGCTTTCGCTGCACACAGGATGAAACATTGGCCATCCACGTCCCCGGCCTGGGGAGACATGGGTACAGAGGCTGTGGAACTGGCGCGGATTTATAATGTGGTTCGTGATACAGGTCTCCCAAATTGCCTTGCTGCCCGCCAGACTCTCCCCACCTCACTCAACCTGCCCGCATGGGATGCTTATCTCAGACATGACCCCAATAACCACAGATTGCTTGACTATTTGTATTATGGTTTTCCATTAGGTTATATGGGGCCGGTATCAAACAACTCAGATGTGGACAACCACCCAAGCGGAAAAGACTACCCAGAACAGATCAGTGAATTTCTGAACACCGAAATTGCACATGGCGCTGTCATAGGCCCTTTTCCCGCCTCCCCCTTTCAGCAATGGTCACATGTGGCCCCACTGATGACCCGCCCCAAATCTGACCCCTCAAAAAGGAGGGTTATAACTGATCTTACTTTCCCGCAGGAGAAGTCGGTGAACGCTTACATACTAAAGAACACTGCCATGGGAGAAATACGCGAGCATTCTCTCCCATCCGTCGACCATTTGGTCAATCTCATGATACATGCTGGCCCCAACGCACATCTCTTCACGGTTGACCTAGAAAGAGCTTATAAACACTTCCGGTCGGATTGCTTGGACTGGCCTTTGCTCAGCATGAGGTGGGGCCAGCAGCATTTCCTAGAGGTTTCCATGCCATTTGGCGCTAGGACCAGCTCTGCACATATGCAACGGGTGGCGGAGGCGCTGGTGTCAATATTGAAAAGTGAATCAATGCAAGCAATCATGTACCTGGACGACTTGGTCGTCATAGCAACAGACTTCCAATCTGCCATGTCACAATATAAACGTGTAAAATCTCTTTTTCTAGAGCTAGGCCTAGTAGAGGCCATGGACAAGGCACAACCACCAGCCCGCTGTATAAAATGGCTAGGCATTTTGTGTGACGCTAAAAACATGACTCTCTCAATCCCACAGGCAAAACTCCTGGAGGTCGTGACGGAGGTCAACTCGGCTGCACAAAAGAGGAGTCTCAACCGCAAAGTGTTAGAGTCACTCCTGGGTAAACTCTTGCATATATGTAAATGTATACCACCTATGCGCCCCTTTCTCTCATCACTTCTGGAGGCGCTGAGGAAGATGAAGGGGTGGTGGTGCCATATTAACACGCAAATGCGCACTGATCTCGCCACTTTTGTTGACTTGTGTAGCCACTGGAATGGGGTGGGCCTCATCCCCCCTCCAGTCCCCAACAAAGAGATCTGGGTCGATGCCTGCCCCACAGGCATAGGGGCGGCGGATGACGTACAAGCATACAGACAAGAACTCCACCCCACCGACCCACATGAGTCCATCATAGCGGAGGTGGAGGCTGTGAACGTCGTGGTAGCGCTCCACTCCCTCATAAAAACCTCCCAAAAGGGTACTCATATACTTGTACACTGTGACAATAAGGCCACGGTGGATGCACTCAAATGGGGTCGTGCCAAAAACACCGTCCTCAATGAGTGCTCCAGAGCTGTTTGGGCCACCCAGGCCTCATTACAACTCCACCTTACCTTCCAGTACATCTCCACCCACGACAATAAGATAGCGGATGCATTGAGCAGATCCCACCTGTCTGCACATCATAAAATGCTGGCAGATAAACTAATAAGTGATAACAATCTGTCACTCATTAAACCATGCATGTACTTCCTGACCTCAATTCTACCTCACTTCGCTTCCAGACCCACACAGGAACAGAC
This sequence comes from Harmothoe impar, assembly GCA_947462335.1. Classification (NCBI taxonomy): domain Eukaryota; kingdom Metazoa; phylum Annelida; class Polychaeta; order Phyllodocida; family Polynoidae; genus Harmothoe; species Harmothoe impar. Next base: position 17,022,900 of record OX381718.1, on the reverse strand, counting down.
TGTCCAGTCTGGCAGAGGTGAGACAGACCCGTGCACGCGCCCCGGGCACCAACACCAACCACACTGGGGCCATCCGGGAGTACCTCAACTTCTGCCTACTCATGAACATCGAGGCACTCTCCCCTACAGAGGTGGATATATGCCTCTATATCGAGCAGCTCGCCCTAAACAAGAATGCTCCAGGGACAATCCTCAACAAGGTGTCACATGTGAGGACCTATCTGTTGTTGGCAAAAGGGTCACCCACGGGCATCAACAACATACGGGTCGCCAGAGCATTGGATGGGATAAAAAGGGACAAATCATACAAAAGCAAGGCCAAGGTGTTCATCCCGGTCAGGTACCTACGCAGGGCCCTGGAGGCCTTTCCCTTGGACATGCTATCACAAACTTTCAAGACGGCAGTGCTGGTGATATACTATGCCGGCCTGCGCCAGTCAGAGGTTCTCCCACCATCAGCCCCAAGATTCAACCACCTGTATCACCTCACCAGGGCAGACGTCATGGTGGGCGAGGTAGTGGTGGTGCATATAAAACATGCCAAGAACATGCAACGCCACGACCAACACAAGACTGTTACTCTTCACCCGTCCCACAACCAAGAACTGTGCCCGGTAGTGAAGTTAAGGCGGGTCATCAGCACCACGCCTACAAGGTCACCCAACCAGCCAATGTTTACATACCCGGGGGAGCTCGTCCCACTGGCAGTCCCGGCCCTCAGGACTGCATGGGCCGAGGCACTGGAGCACATCGGGCTGAACGCAAGTGTATATAGTCTACACTCCATCAGAAAAGCAGCATCCACCACAGCCTTTAGGAGTGGTTGCACAGAACTTGAGATACAGAACTTCGGAGGCTGGTCCTCACAGGCTTATAAAGCATACATCTCCACTAAACATTCACATAAAGTCAACAAAGCACTGGTCAAATCAATAACATAACCATGTAATGTATGTCTTCCCACCTCTCCCACCCTCTTCTTTTCTCTTCCTGCGGTCTTGGCACTGTTATTTTATACATTCATAATTCTACATACATTCAATCAATATTAATACCGTACATTGTAATACATCGTCTTAATAACCATTGTGTTAATTAATTAATAATAAAATTAATTAATTTATCCCAAGCCGCCTCTCTCTTTACACTCCTTCCACTTTTACCTCCTACACGTACGCATTAGCATAGTATACAATGATGTTGTCATGGATTCAAATTAATACATCTCGAACAGTCTATCTAGGAGTTTTTACTCCAAATTATGCATATACAATGTGGCTATAGGTGGAATAGCAGCAATGCTATACAGATACATAGCCTGCCCCTTAGTGTGTATACCCGTCACCGTGATTGCTTGATGTGAAGATAACACATATTGTGCTACAAGTAGCATTATTAACAATGTTGACCTACATACTCTCCCCCTTCCAGTGAGTATCAAATGTCCCAGAAACAAGATTTACTTCACCCCATCACACCGTGGGAATCCCCGGGCCTGGAGTGTGGGAGAGGCATTCTGCAGGCAGGCCAACACCAGCCTGGCCAAGATAACATCTGAGGCCGAGCAGCTGAGGGTCGACAGGTTCAGGTAAAGCTGCTGGACACCCATTGCTAGGGACGAGTCCGTTATTGCTAGATGGGGGTGGGGCTTAGTGGATACAACAAGGGTCATACTGAATAAAAGGGCAGAAACAAGAGAAGCCGCCATGCTTGGGGGGAGTCAAAGCATAAAACGATCCGACTAAGTAGGTTACCCATAATTAGGGGGGGGGGGCTTTTGTAAACAAAAAAATAGTGAAGGTTTTCGACCATTTTCTGCTAATTGTTAGGGGAGTCGGAAAAAGATTTGCCAAGAAATACCCTGAACCAACCTAATCATGACTTGGCCTTTTCCTGTAAACCTACCAAAATACATCTTCACATTTCTCTATAATCAGTTCAGATAATTGGATTTATTTGCACAAATGCAATATAGTCATTCCCAGTCCATCCCTTAGTAATTCATCTTTCATATCAAATGTTGTGGTTGTTATGTCATCCCCCAGGCTTGTGACAGGGCATACCGTGATGTGGATAGGTGGGAGTGACATCAGTGTGGAGGGGCAGTACACCTGGACGGATGGCACCCCCCTGACATGGGGCCCCTTGACCAGCAGCAGTCAGCCCACTGCTGACCCCTCCCTGCACTGTGTCTCTGTGAGCGGGGTCGGGGACTGGCAGGTCGAGGACTGTACCAGCCTGCACCCCATCCTATGTGAAATTGATACCGGTGAGAAACATCTTTATATCTGTCTATATTAAAGTTTAGGGAGGAGTGCGGCTTACATAGTAAATTTGCTCTTTTAAAGATCTGATTCAACGTAATAAAGCATTTCACATTTTGAATATTCTTTACATTTTTATTGATGAGAGCATTTGGCATTGATGATGGAATATATCAGAGATATTTAAGATGTTTTTAATCAATATCTATATACTTGACAGACACATGCGCAATCAGAAAGTGAAGCTTTGCGTGGAACCCAAGTGTGTACATGTAGCATCCTTTTATAAAGATAACCAATTCTATTTACCTTCTGTTAAGTTTATGTTTGACATCCATTTTATGCAGATTTGGTGCCCAATGACCAGACATGCTACTTCCAATGCGGGGCGAGTAGAACTTGGGAGAACAACCTGGCAGCCTGCCAAGGTTCTGGAGCCACCTACGCCAAGATCAAGACTATCCGTCACTATGAGCGCGTCAGACGAGTCATCCCTGGAAAGTAAGAGGGCCAATACAAGAACTGTATTTGTGCCGATAAATAGACAAAGGTGCATAAGTCGAGGTCCTCACTGAGGGTTATTTCACGAGGTGAAGCCGAGTGAAATAATCCTCAGTGAGGACCTCTACAAGTGTTCCTTTATGTTTATTTCAGGTCATTATTAACAATATTTGTCAAAATTCCACTTATTTGCTCTGAAAAAGCTAATTTACAGTGGTAAAATCAACAATTTTGATGATTTTACAGGCTGTAAATACTGGCAAGGGTTATTTCATGGGAGGGTGTTAAATACGGCCTTCCTTGATTAAGTCAATGGGAGTGCCGTATTGGCCATGAAATAAAGGCAGTTCTGCTGCAGCTCTGCACATGAAATTATTATCAGAGGTATTAAGTCGATTCAAACATTCAGCTTGCAATGTATGTGCCAGTCTATGATACTGTTACAATGTTATATTTCATTAATACATACTCTGTAGGATTTGTCATATAGGGCCATCATTATCAGATGATCTGCTAGATATGTATGCATGATCTAAGTGACGACAATAGTAGGCAATAAGGTCTGTAGATTGAGTTTATTCGTACATACATGCAGTGTAGATGGTAATACACCCGTAGTATACCCATAATGAGCTCTTGAGTAAGTTGCCAAGGGGGCTCATATGCACCCAAGCGGTAGCAAAGCACCACACAATGGTGATAGTAGGTATGTACATGTATTCAAGGATATAGCCAGTATTGCATGATTGGGTAACGTACAGCCCTTACCAATCCGAGATGCATCTGGCTTTATAAGATCTATTACCTGACCAAAAGACAATTTTCCAACCCCCTACCTTTTTGATTGTTGTTTACATGGCCAATTTAATTGTTTATATCCTTAATTTGCATCATTCACATCGTCGTCTGCTTTGTTTACATCGCCGCCATTGTTATATCACGTGACCAAAATGCTGTCTTCTGATTGGTCTAGAGCAGCAAAAAGCGTACCACACACCTGGGTGGTATGCAAAAACGTACCAGCCCCACCCCCGTGTGGTACGATTTTATTGATTAAACAAACACAGAATCGTACCAATACTCTTAGGTCATGTAATAAAGTATAGTATGTGTTATACTGATATGTACATGTAAATTAATAGCGGTTATGTCTTCATAATATTACAGATTGTGTTTGTCCTGAGAATGTGTTTTACCATGTGATGCACCAATCTATGTGCGTGTACTTTCTACACCATATTCTTGTCAACTTTATGAGTCTTTGTTTTTGTGTGTACGCAGGCATTATTTGTGTATTCATGACAGTGTTTGTCAATCTTTGTGCAGCGGATACTGGATTGGAGGTACTGACACAGCAACCACCTGGGACTGGAAGTGGATCGACGGCTCTATCATGCTTTGGAGCCGATGGGGCATACATGAACCAAATCACGGGGGTGGATATGAGCCCTATATTCTATATGGTGCAAGATATAATGATTACGTAACATATCGTGAACGTGACGGAATATGTGAAAGAACAGGTGAGATTCTGCTGAGGAATAAATGAATAAAAACATTAGTACAAAATATCTTATTTTGTCTAAGTATTATAATTGATACATCAATACAATAAAAAATGCTGACAATGCTAGTTTTCTGTTGGTAACAATTGTTGATGTTATTTTTTGTAGTTTTTGTTTTACATAAAGCCTAAAGTTTTTTCTGATCTTACTGCTGCATTTTGTAGTACCCAGGTTCTACGATGCGGATGTGACTCACGGTATTTCCAGTCTAACAGTAAACTGCCACGACCACTGCTACTTCCCTGATGGCACCCAAACCAAGACTTGGAGCTGCGACGTACCAGAACATCAGCCATGCTTGTGTGAAGGTTATTGACCGCTTCACTGTTAAACTAAATTAAGACAACAACAATAATAAAACATGTAGGGTGAGAAATATTATACAGGGAGGGGTGCATTAATGTTTTTGATAGCGATTTAGGTGTTGCAGAAACAAAATACTTAATAATGAAACATGACCCGTTACAACTAATAGATGACTCAACCTGAGAACGTGTTTGCTGCATATAGTAAAGGTTAGGGCTAATCATATCTACTTGGATTAAAAAGAGGAATAACAGTCACAGTGTAAAAATGAGAGTGAAAATTCAAAATTCTAAAAATCTAATTCTCACATTGTATGATAAGGTAAAACTACCAAAAGTGATTAATAATTTAATTTAATTTTCATCATTACTACCATATGTCCCTCGAGGGTTTGTAGGATTCAGCTTAGGCCAAAAAAAAGGTTTGTTTCAGGTAACATGGGAGGAAAATGTAGGGTCGGTAGGTCGGATTTTTTTATATTTTTTTATATTTTTTGTTCACATGAATATACTACCCAACTTATTTGAACCCCCCAAAATTGACCAAAAAAGGGTAAAAAAATGAAAATTTCTTCAAAATTGCATAAAAAACGTAGGGTCGGCCCTCTTTTGATAGGGTCGGTTAGGTGACCTGAAACAAACTTCTTTTTTTTGGCCTTACTTGGCCTGAACCTATCCCTGAACTTCTTGTACTGTTTTCTACCAGCTGCCACATGGACCATCGTAGAAGCATCCTTGGTTGGCCTGAATGTGTCGCTGCTACAAGACGATGATGACGACTCCTGCCTCACCATCAGCGACTCCTGTCCTGTCCTGTCCCTGTCCTACGGCCGGACCCTGCAGCGCTCGGTGCACACTGAGGTGGTCCTCCCTGCAGAGCTGGAGGCCCGACGTGCAGACATGGTAACAGTGTTCACATCGACTGACCTCAGTAACCCTAGCGCCACCTGCCAGCTGTCTGGACACCTGGTCAAGTGTGGACACCTGGACAGTCAGACCTACGTCTGTTCCTGCCCCAGTCCCTGTCACGTCTACGTCAAAGTGTTCAGGCCACCGGGGGGCACACTGTCACTGTGTGAGCTACGTGTCATCTAATGGGGGCACACTGTGTGAGCTACGTGTCATCTAATGGGGGCACACTGTGTGAGTTATTTGTCATCTAATGGGGGCACACTGTCACTGTGTGAGCTACGTGTCATGTAATGGGGGTACACTGTGAGCTATGTGTCATCTAATGGGGGCACACTGTCACTGTGTGAGCTACGTGTCATCTAATGGGGGTACACTGTGTGAGCTATGTGTCATCTAATGGGGGCACACTGTCACTGTGTGAGCTATGTGTCATCTAATGGGGGCACACTGTGTGAGCTACGTGTCATCTAATTGGGCACACTGTGTCAGCTATGTGTCATCTAACGGGGGGCACACTGGGTGAGTTACGTGTCATGTAATGGGGGCACACTGGGTGAGTTACGTGTCATGTAATGGGGGTACACTGTGTGAGCTATGTGTCATGTAATGGGGGCACACTGTGTGAGCTATGTGTCATCTAATGGGGGCACACTGTATGAGCTATGTGTCATCGAATGGGGGTGCACTGTATGAGCTATGTGTCATCTAATGGGGGCACACTGTATGAGCTATGTGTCATTTAATGGGGGCACACTGTTTGAGCTACGTGTCACCTAATGGGGTTATCATTTACCCCTTCGGTGAGCATTTTGCATGAGCCTGACACAAATATTCGGATCCTCAAAGTGTCAAAATCTTTTGATCCCCCCAAGGGGTGGAGATTGTTTGTGCTGGCCCTTTGATTAAAAGTAATTTGCTAGCTTTTTCACAGAAGACAGTTGACACCAAGAAGGGTCAAGTTTTTGTGTTTGCTGAAATTGTTTAAAAAAAATTTGCTGATTTATATTTGTTGTGCAATACTTAGCATGAATGATGGCTTCAAAATACATGCTACGTACCTTCTATGTATATTTTTAAACTATGTAATTCTTTACTCTTTGTTTAATTAGGCAAATATACAGTACATATATGTGTGAAATACTTAAAATTAGTTTGAAACCATTATCTGCATATTGACCACATTACTATGATTACATCAAATAATTTGGTGAACAGTGCATGGATTTGAACACTTAACTTCTGCTCCATCAAACATAGATTTATCTCGAAATAGAATGGCATATATATATTTTTTTTAACAATTTAACCTTTATTGGCCATTTGTATATATTACAGTTGCATTAATTCCCTTGGGCACTTTTGAACATTATTTAAAATGGCATGATCATTATTACAAATAACATAAATTAGATAAGAGTTGACCAGGTTTTCTTATTGTGTGTATCGATAGATTTTCATTAGACATTCAAAGATTTTCATTAGACATTCAAAGAATACCAGTACACCAATATGTCATCTTCAGTAAATTTGTCTAGCATCACATGTGTTCATGTATATATCACAGACCTGCTATTTACAGTTAGTAAGATATTGGTTATGAGAAATGTAAAGATAATAACCAATGATATATCATAATGTACTGGGCTAAATGAGTTAAGATGATCCTCAGCGTAATGAGTTTTGAACAGACATGATTTTTGATGAATATACAATAAAGTGTGTGTAAAAAATAAATATGAAAAACAGTTTGGATAACATAAAATACAGGTATTTATTTTGACTGACTATTTGTAGTTTACTAAAAAAGAATTTGAGGAAAAATAGTACAGTGTATCATACAACATAAAACACAGTTTCACATAAAAAATCTTATCATTTGGGTTAAGAATATTCACTCATTAATATTTATCTAGGTTTAAGGAATAGTTTTTTTAAAGCCAAAATCTTGAATTCTTTGTACCAAGTACAGCAGTTATATCAAATAACAATGGAAAGATACATCGTCATGTTTTATTTATTCTTATTCAGGGTTACGCTCTAAGATACATAAACACAATCAGGTCACATTTGAATAAATAATCAACTAGTCATGGCATCACCACTCTAATTGACTTCCAGTTTATTGACCATAGAGTTTTAGCATTTAGCTTTTAGACTTGCTTTGGTGAGACACTGTTTGCACAGCCACAGATTGCAAATAAGCCATAAAGATGAATCAATATAACAAATATGTTCTTAATGGTAAAGAGGCTATAATTAATGCTCAACGGGACAGACAAAAATCTGTTCAATCTTAAAAGGCCACTCTTAAAAACGTTACCATCTTAAAATTAATGGACTATCTTGAACAAAACATCTATTTAAGATAATCTTAAAAGTTTACCTTAAAAGTATTACTGAACAAATGAAGATGGTGCCACTAGTAGCGATAAGCCTACACAGTCCATGGTAGGACGGGCTAGTTATCTGGTATGTAATGGGGGGCTCTCTGCCCCCCAACCCTCACATTTTTTCTTATTTTTCTTTTCTTCAGATGTTTATATTGTCTCAGCTGGGTGCAGGCTATAAAGGCAAACAGTGCTTCCCTCTGGAGTAAACCGGATGAAGTTCTGAATTATCTTTTTATCCGGATGAAGACATTCTTAAATCAATGTTATTATCTTAAATTGAATATTCTAACGTTTTTAAGATTGGACAGTTTAAGACTGGACAGATCGTTTGGTTGACACTCCCGCATGAGTCTGTCCACTTGTGCATAATTAACTTTGTTCTATGAGAACACACAGAGGGTATACAGCCCGCTTTCATAAATTGGTTATGTAAAATAGGCTGATTACAGCTCTTTTTCCACACTGTTTCCTGTGAAATTCCAAATTTGGAACAGAGACTGCTATGGTAGAACTGGGAAATTACATTTTTTGAAATATTCTAGTCACAATTCTCTGCAGTAACATCCAAACTTCGGACTAAATGTTGTTAGTTGACCATGAGCCAATGAGAGTTAAGCTATGTCAAAGGAACCTTTTATAGTCAGGCTGGTGTTCTGGACGTAAAGTAACAACAATAATAAACATAATATACACCGTGCCCCTAGAGTACGGTCCCCCCACTACTCCCCCGCTACCTTGACCTGGTCCTGAGGCTTAGTTCCAATCATAAACCTCTGCTGTACAGACCCCACCACATGTATCATGTCACCACTTCATTAATTATCAATGTCACTCTGCCGTCGCGACAAAGCCTCATATTGACCCCGTTTTATATTATAGATTGTCTAGTCTAAAGTTAGAGGCTTGGTTAACTTAGTAACAGGCAAACGGTGTGACTGTGTGTCCAGGACTTGGTGGAATGGAGGCTGTATGAGTCTTGTATTGGTTCCGACATCTACAAGAAAATCACATACACCTCGCATCATCTGATCGCTGGATAAACATCTGGTGGTGAGGTAGAAGGATTTTCAATATGTGTGCCTCCTAAGTTCTGCAAGAGGCCATAACATCAGTTAACTATAGGAGGGAAAATAATCAATACAACATAGAATACGGCCACCAGTGGGGCTATAGAATGGTACATCTGTGAGTAGTAATAGCAGCTATAGTTTACTATAGGAGGTAAAATAATCAATATAACACCTGAGAGCACTAGTTCTAATTGTAGAATGGTTGGCTGTGTGTTATAGGCTCAGTGTATTATATACATATGCTAACTGTACTACAGAAGCCCAGGAGGGTGAGAGTTTATTTTTATTTTCCAAAAGGTTTTTTTACTTTAAATAAATAAAGATGAACTTTAAAAAAATCAAAAACAAGTTTTCTTTTCTATCAAAAAACAAAAAAACAATATTGGTATCTACAGGAGATGTCACTACAATGCAGAGACGTTTGGCAGGTGGTGCGGGTGGTAGTGTCCCGCGCCCTGCTACTGACCCATCTTGTATTCCTGTACTGGAGAGTCATGGACGTCTGCGGACCATGGTTCTTGGTTCTCCCTGTGGCTGTCTGCATCGGCCTCTTCACAGAGAGCTTTGTTCTGTTATACAGCAAGAAAGAAGTTACAAGGCAAGTATGGGGTATTGTACTGCTACAGATGGATGACTTCTAAGTAGGTGTGGATGTAGCTGGTACATGACTTCTAAGTAGGTGTAAATGTAGCTGGTACATGACTTCTAAGTAGGTGTGGATGTAGCTGGTACATGACTTCTAAGTAGGTGTGAATGTAGCTGGTACATTACTTCTAAGTAGGTGTGAATGTACCTGGTACATGACTTCTAAGTAGGTGTGGATGTAGCTGGTACATGACTTCTAAGTAGGTGTGGATGTAGCTGGTACATAGCTTCTAAGTAGGTGTGGATGTAGCTGGTACATGACTTCTAAGTAGGTGTGGATGTAGCTGGTACATGACTTCTAAGTAGGTGTGGATGTAGCTGGTACATGACTTCTAAGTAGGTGTAAATGAAGCTGGTACAGACACATGACTTCCAAGCATAAATAATCCATGATTTACACATGTGCAGAAGTATGAATTGATTTCACACACAAGTTACTTCAGAGGATCCCTGTTCACTCTCTGATGCTGTGTTCTGTTTTTAGGATAAGTATCCCTGTGCTGTTATCACTCTATGATGCTGTGTTCTGTTGTCAGGATAAGTATTCCTGTGCTGGTGTACCTGTTGGCGTTCATCCCTGGAACCTGTTTGTTACGTATCAATCAAATGAAGCTCTTCACAGATAGTTGTGGCAACGTCGCTGATATTGTGACCTGCCATGCCAATTTCTCTGATGTCAAAGAAGCGCTGGCAAGCAACTTTGGGGTAATTCATATAGCACACTCTCAATGTAGGATGGAGGGGTGGGGTTAGGTATTGTATATAATAAATATAGTTGAACTCTAATATAAAAAAAATTGGCCTTTAAGGTATTTGCATTTTAAAAACAAATGCCTCTGATACCAAATGTTTCAAGAGTCAAGACAAGAGTTCAATACTGGCTGTTGACTACACTCTTTAAGCCCTGATCCTTTGCAAGACCAACAAAAGAATGATCTGGAGAAGCCTATAACCCAGTTTTGGATCTGAAAATGCCTATTTTAGCACTATGGTATAGTAATGAAATCCCTCATATAACCCGCACCCTATACAGGCATGTTTGGTATCAAATAAGAGCAGAGGTTTATTCTCATACAACCCTGCAGGTAGTATGCAGGAATGTATGTATACATCATTTCATAAATCAACTTTTCCTTGCAGACAGGTTTTCAGCTTCTGCTTGATTACAACACGTGGATGATGGTCCTGGAGCAGGGGATGGTGTTCATACTGATCGTGTCGCGCTGGATCGCCCAGTTTGGGCGGCGGGGGGACCAGCTGAGGCTGTCTGAGCTGCTCATGGAGTACCTGCTGCTGGGCACAGACATGGAGGAGCTGCTCCTCCTGTTCCACGACCCTCACGTGTTGGAGGAGGACACGCTGGTATACAGCATCCTGGCCGTCTGGTCCCTCAGTGTCTTCCAGTTTGTAACCCCGCTCTCATGCAGCTTCGTTATCAGTAGGTCAGCAGGGGCAGACGCAGGGGCAGCAAAGGGGCAGGAGGGGTTCGACGCAGGGGCAGCAAACGGGCGGGAGGGGGCAGATGCAGGGTCAGGAAAGGGGCAGGAGGGGGCAGATGCAGGGTCAGGAAAGGGGCAGGAGGGGGCAAATGTAGGGGCAGCAAAGGGGCAGGAGGGGGCAGCAGGGGAGCGGGTTGGTACTGGTAGATTAGTGGAGACTCGAGTAGCAAAAGGGCAGGAGGGGGCAGAAGCTAGGGCTCCTGCAGCACAAGGCCAGCAGGGAGCAGGAAGGAAGTATGTTGCATTAAGCAAACCCCTTAAAAATTTACTAATGCAGGACCTACCTTTCCTGATATTACGTGTATATATCCTTAGCACCAAGGGTCCTGTCAATTATAGCATTGTCTTCTTTACCATTAAGAACATATTTGTTATATTGATTCATCTTTATGACATATTTGTAATCTGTGGCTATGCAAACAAGGTCTCACCAACCCAAAACAAGCCTAAAAACTAAATGCTGACACTAAAAGTAAATTAGGGTGGTGATGCCATAACTAGTTGACTATTTATTCAAATGTGACCTGTTTGTATTGAATATCATTTCATTTATATATCCTGCAGCGTAACCCTGATTGAGAATGAATAAAACATGACGATGTATCTTTCTGTTGTAATATGATATAACTGATGTACTTGGTACAAAGAATTCAAGATGTTAGGAAAAGAAATGCCTAAAGAAACTATTCTTAGAATCTAGACAAATATTAATGAGTGAATATTCTTAACCCAAATGATAAGATTTTTGAGGTGGGGTCTTTATCCCTCAAATTAGTACTACTATGAGGGATAAAGACACCCACGGGTCTTTATCCCTCAATTATGGCGTTAAAGCCCAAGTGTCTTTATCCCAAAAGTGTCTTTATCCCTTCTGCTGTGATAGTCTTTATCCCACAAAGCCAATGATATGGGCTTTATCCCTCAAAGCCTATATAGTGGCTATTATATGGCCATACAGTGACCAGGTTTTATCCCACAAAGCCATTACAGTGGCTAAACATGGCCATACAGGGCCAGTCTTTATCCCACAAAGCGTATATAGTGGCTATATATGGCCATACAGAGCCAGTCTTTATCCCACAAAGTCTATATATTGGCTATATATGGCCTTACAGTGACCAGTTTTTATCCAACAAAGCCTATATAGTGGCTATACATGGCCTTACAGTGACCAGTCTTTATCCCACAAAGCCTATATAGTGGCTATATATGGCCATACAGAGCCAGTCTTTATCCCACAAAGCGTAAATAGTGGCTATATATAGATATGGAAGAGGTAGAGGGACAGAGTAGAGTAAGTGGGATGAGACACTCCGGAGGAGGGTAATGTCCTACAAAGGGTGGGTGAGACACCCTGGTGGAGGAATATGGCACTATAGGAACCACATAGGTTAGGTAGGATGCCATGGAGGAGGTATTAAGCACCATATTGATTGGACGGAACACAGGAGAAGGGATAATGCACCATACAGGTTATGCAGGACACCCTGGAGGAGGTATTGGGCACTATACTGATTGGATGGAACACCTCAGAAAAGCTATGACCTATGCTATAGGGCCTTCAGGGGCCTACACCGAAAAATCAAAAAAATTAACGTATGCGACAGTCAGTGATGTAAAACTACTCTAGTGGTTGAGGACAATTTTGGAAAATCATTATTCAATTTTAATTTGCACCATATAAATATTATGATTATCTAACTAATTTACATTAGCCAGATAACAACCTTTGCTGTAGTCGTAGGGGGTTCCCTCTTGTTGGTCTTTCAGATGAGCTATAGAGCCTAATTCAACTCCCAATATTAAGCTCACAGTAAAGCCCAGAGTGAGGGGTCTCCAATGTGCCTGGAGCACTCCTGCCCTCTGCAGAGCCTTCACACCAGGGCGCCACCTAGTTCAATACACGGTCCCTACCAAGAGGCCTGAAAATTACCCAAACAGCTGCTGATCACTGTTTTTTCACTGCCATGGGTATGGTAGTGCCCCCCGTGTATTGTACGCTCACTACCAGTAGGGGATGAGAGTAGTATAGTATGTATCGGAACGGGACTATAGTTAACTACTGTTTATTACTCAATCGACCTGCAGCCAATCAGAAGCCTCCATTTGACCGGAAGTGACGTCACATGCCCATATAAGGGCATACCGGATGTGACGTCACGTGACCTTGACCTAGTTAGAGGTCAAGGTCATGACTCAGCCAATCAGAGGCTTCCATTTGACCGGAAGTGACGTCACACGCCCATATAAGGGCATACCGGAAGTGACGTCATGTGACCTTCACATGTCCATATAAGGGCATACCGGAAGTGACGTCACGTGACCTTGACTTAGTTAGAGGCTTCTGATTGGCTGGTACACCGGAAGTGACCCATTATGCAAATGAGGGGACTACTTCTGGTCAAATGGAGACCTCTGATTGGTTGGGTCATGAAGAAATGTGTCTCTTAATTTAATTTTGTTTAGGAAGTGATCGACTTTAGGATCACGTGACCGGAAGTGACCTGATGAGTCACGTGACTAGAAGTGACGACGACACATGCCTTAATTAGGCGATCAGCAGCGACCGGAGGAAGTGTCACTTTAAGAGGACACGCTAGTTAATTGTTATAATTTTTTTTACTTACTAATAAAAGAAGACGTATGAAAATAAAACACAACAATAATTTTATTTATTTTTTTATTTTCTTTTTTTTCAATTCTAATAAACATGCTATTTTTGAAAAGATGCGCTCAATCAATCAATAACACACTTTTTTTTCATATTTTAAAGGACTCGTTGTCACACCATTAGAATGCACGCGACGCTTATAATACAAGTAGCGCACGTCATCTTTCTCTATGGTGTAAGTGTCCATTTTTGGTTCGTACCACTTTGAAATTTCTATTTACCGCAAGGAGAGTTTTTCGTTTTCGAAAACATCTAAGAAGACGACTGGTTCTTTAGGGTTTTGTTACTTCTGTACACTTTTTGCACGCTATCTTTTTTTTGGGATTTTCTTTCACCGGTGCCGCTGACTCGATCGTAGCAAATGTAAGTCTTAGGGTTGAGACTTAGGATCCCGTCACCTTCTCACGCCGCTTTCATAAGCCCCGAAGTTCTCAGATCGTGAAGGTAACGTCTTTCACAACATCCGCCGGGCGGCGGACACCATTTTCGCACTTTTTTTCCGTTTTTATCTTCACGAAAAGCTCTAAGTGATCGTCACACACCGATGTCGGAATCCGCTTTCGTTTCTTTCTGAAGTATGTCTCTCTCAAGGGCTATTCTAGTGAGGGTCAGGCTACGCCGGACATTCAATAACAAGCCGGAGTTTGGCAAACTTGCTTGAAAGTCTGACCATGCGGGATCCTCATGCCATAGTCTGGCAATGCTGAACTCTTGGGAGAGTATGCTAGACTCTTGCTGGCCAGACTTTCAAGCAAATTTGCCAAAGTCCAGCTTGTTATTGAATGTCCGGCGTAGCCTGACCCTCAGTAGAATAGTCCTTGACCCATCTATTATAGTCCAGCAGCGCCTGACCCTTGTATGAGAGTAGTATTGGCGACATTGGCCGACTCTGATATTTACCCGTGTGTACGGTGGGAGGAGGGGGTTCACAGCCACAGCTTGCGCTTATAGAGCGCTACTAGCGGAGGTCTGGATGAGGAGACTACGGCGTTTGTCTTAAAAAAAAATAGCCATGGCACATGTCGATGTCGCTTAATTATGCTCATATCTCATGGCGATTTTAAGAATTGCTCATGTCACCTGTCACTATGTTTTTCAAGCTTCATGTCAAATGTCACTAGGTCTCATGTCGAATGTCGATGCTAAGAAACAGACATGACGTCATCTCGAATTTAGCGGTCTACACTACCGCTGCTGCTGCTGCTGCTGCTTGTGCAGCTCGTGCAGCTGTTGCAGCTGCTGACAGCTGCAGCTGCTGTAGTTGCTGACGCTGTCACGGATGCTGTTGACAGATGCTGCTGCTTGTGCTGCTCGTGCAGCCGCTGCTGCGGCTGCTGACGTTGTCACGGATTCCGCTGACAGATGCTACTGCTTGTGCTGCTTGCGCTGCTCGTGCAGCTGCTGCAGCTGCTGACGATGTCACGGATACTGTTGACAGATGTGGCTGCTTGTGCTGCTTGTGCAGCTGCTGCTGCTGCTGACGATGTCACGGATGCTGCTGACAGATGCTGCTGCTTGTGCTGCACGAGACTGAGTAGCCGCTATTACTAATGCTACTAATACTAGTATGAGAAAATACATTTAGTCAGTTGATTAAATCAAGGAGGTTTTCTGACTTCAGTGGATCATTTAGCCATCGGCCACGGGCAAAACTTGAAACCATTTTATACATGGGACAATTGGCAGAGTCGAAACGTGTTGGTACGATGGGGTCGATCATGTTCATCATCAGTTCAGGCAAAGGAAGTGTGTCGACAGCACGCGAAAACTTCATGTCTGAATGTTTCAACACAAGACTTTTTATCACACTCACACAGCTGCTTTGAAGAGTGAATCCTTGACCAAACTTGTGCTTTTCCAACACAGCTTTGGCCTCTTTCTGTGCAGTAAGGGATCTCTCTTTCGGGTTCATCTCAGTGCTGTCTAGCATGTCCTCAAAGTCTTTAACATAATGTTCCAACGGGCTACAAATGATGGACTCCAGATCATCGTCCGCATATGTCGTCTCCTCGCACCATATTGTGTCTTCGCCTGTTTCGAATTCCGTCATTTTCTTGACAATCTCCTCCTGAGTGCCTTGCATATATCGAAGCTCCTTCAAGGAGTTGATAACTTGTATGGCGAAGACTGACAAACTTGAAGGAATTTCACCACAGTCAGGCCAAGTATACGGAGCTAAGAAAAATAGCTCTAACAAAATCTTCTCCCTCTGTCCAAATGAAACTACTGTTCCGATGAAGTTGAAGCATGCTTCTATCCATTGCTCCTTGGTGACGTCCTTCCAATGTTTCTTTACCTCACATGCATCATAGGGCACTGTTTCTCTTCTTGCTTCAAGTGGGAGTTGCTTTTTCTTTCTTGGACTCATTTCGAGAGGGTTTCGATGCTCTGTAGCGTCAACACTTTCATAAATAAAGAAAATAGCAGAACTAATCATCGTAACGTGCTGAGCGAGCGTAGAGTGGACGATGCTACGAAGATGAAGGGCGGGTGGAGAAAGTGTGACTGGTGAGAGCGGCGTTTCACTCCTTATGTACCCTGTCCTAGATAAGCCTCTTAAACGGCTGAAAAGACTCTCTCAGTACAGAGCTTCTACCGCAGGTGGGTTTAGACTTAAGCAGCTTAGTTCACACACGTGTCTGTTAGAAAAAGCTACTTGCACACCTGCCTTCCCTTTTCACTAGTATTCACCCTCTGCCGACTTATAAGACACCTATACACTCCTTCTCGTAAAATCTATGGAAGATGATGGAAGGACCACTGACTAGATTTTCTTTGATCAGAGCGTGGAGGACGGCGTCGAACGGAGGGAACGTTGTGAACACAGCTTATAGGTTTTTGGAAGAGGACCTGTAAAGTCAAACTGGCGAGAGAGATCTCGTCTTTCAACATGACAATGCTGCTATCTTGGAAAAAATTAGCGTGATTTTTTCAAAAGCTTCTATGAAAGGTTTGACGTCTTCGTTGTTGTAGTGGATCAAGTAATCTCTCATAGTTTGCTTCTTCTTGTCATACTAAACTTTCTGACATGTGGCGTAGTCGGATTTCGGCCATTTTGACGCCCGTCAGTTCGCTGTCAAAAGCCGATCTCGGTGGCAGGGTTCTGTTTACCAGTTTCTTGGTATACGTCATCCATTCGTAAGGAAAGCAACCTTTCTCTTCGTTTCTGGTGAAAGCTCGCAAATAATTCGCGTAGCTGTAACCAAGTGCCAAATAGTTGACTACTACGTCCAAGAAAACTGTGTGTAAACCGTCAAGTATTGATTGCTTCTCTTTATGACGCTGAATTGTTGGTTTCTTCGGTCTCCGGAGGCAAAGAACGAGTGAAGGCGTATTTTTGATCAGGTTCAAGTCGTAACGCTCCGAGTTGAAGCCTACGACTGGAGCTTGACGGATGTATCTCAGAAGCCGCTTCTTCAGTTGAACTAACGGTTGTCTGGTGTGAGCTGCAGCGAAGCCGCCTGGAGAAGGGGTGAATGTCGCTTCCTCTAGCAGGAGAGCTTCACCTATCGCCACATGTAACTTCGCTAACGTTGGTCGGTAAACTTCTAGCACAGCTTTCTCGATGACTTTGGCGTTCTCGTTTATGTGATTTTAAACTCGGTCTAACAAGGGGTCGGAATCTGCGTCGGATTCTCTGACGTACACTGCCCCTCCTACCCCGGAAAGTCGTATGCGACGCTAGCCGACAAAGGGACGTGATCCCACAGCAGGGACACGTGTTCGGTCGACGGTCATCTGCACGGTCTGAAGAAAGCCTCGAAATCGAAGGTAATGTTGTAAGGGTAGATTCTGGAATGTCCGTCGGGAGGAAAAGTTTCACGTGTGGCAGCGGGACAGAACTGACGTAACAAATTTGAAGCGCGCTTGCCGGTGTTGTATAAGTGAAAGGAAATGTGGCGGAAGACGCAGAGGTTGTCCTTGTTGGGAAAATCTAACACACGGCTTCTCTTTCCAACTCGACCGTCCTGACTGTTCCTACCGCCTATGGGAAAACCCCCCGGTCCCATGTAAACGCAAATGTTCAAAATTAGTAGGAAAAAGAGCGCACCGCTTGGTGTCAGCGTCGCAAAGTTTCCGTACTTCCTCGCAAGCGACGGTGTTTTCCATGTTTGAGAGGAGCTCTTCTAAAGTTTCTGAATTAGTTATAGTAGGGAGCGGTTGTAATGAGAGTTGCGTTGTTCTGGGAGACGTGAAAGTAGCGCAGTATGCTCTTGTCTTCTCTGTGTTGTAAGAGTAAGCCTACCGAGAAACCCACTTTTATCATTGTGTGAAGCAGATTGCGACGCATAGTATCTACAGCGTCACTCAACTCGCCGGTTGGTAGTTTGACGTTTGTTACACTCACGCGAGTCCCGTGCATCCTGACACTCGTTCGTATTGCAGGCCAATTCGCCGTGAACGTTTCCTCACCGTTCGGTACAGCGCATGTACGTAGAGGGATAGTCACCTCGTCCAGAGATTCGCGTCGACAGGTGATCTTTTCAGCAATCGACATCGCCGCATAGAGGGCAAAACTTAGGTATTGTTCTTCATTTTTCTACGGGTCACTCGTGATTGTACGGTCTTTTAAAAATTTTGAAACACTTTTCGCAAACGTCTTGCGTCATGTTTTTCTTTTTTTTTGTTTTTTCACTTATTTACCAATTATTAAAAAAAATAAACGTTATTTATCACTTCGAATACTAGACGCCTCTTACCACACGATACTATTAGCATAGTGAAAGGCGACTGTAGTCTAGGATCGAATTCAACAGATGTCCATCTTACTGCAGGGATCAGACGAGAGTGGTCAACACTGGAGTGTCACAGCTCACTTTTATGTCTTTGGGTACAGCTGCATACAACCCTTGAACATACATTGCGACGTCGCTGCGACCCATGTCGTCTTGCAACACTTTCATCAGAGCCATAGGCTCAGATGTCTCGTTGTACTTCCAAGCTCTCAGCACTTCATAGACAGGGTTCTTCACAGTCCTGTCAGAAGGCACAGGTTGAGAGATGAAAGCTACTTCATGAGAAGTCAACCCTAAGTAGATCCCTATGGTCTTCCAGTCTCTAGGGCAGAGCTCAGCTAAAAGAGAGAAATATTTCTGCACTTTCCACTCCATGTCTCCACTCTCTAAGCCATCCCACATGTCATGCTTGTCCATGTACTCACGTGAGAATTTGATGAGGTCCATACGGTAAGATTCTTCCAAGGCGGCGGCTAGGTCCTTCCACCTAGTAGTACAACTTTTCTGGTACCAAGTAGTGAACATTTCTCTAGCTTGAGTTATGACACTTGTCTCACAACTGAGATATCCCATATCCTTCAAGTTCACTTCAAGGTATGAACCTAACCGTATGTAATCTGATGTCGGCAACTTACTACTTATTTTCAGTAGCATAGCGTCTGACAAGTATCCTAACGGCTCTGCTTTGAAGTATGATGATACAGGTACTACTGCAGCAGAACCAATAACAGGAGCAGCGTCTGCGCTGGTATCAGACGACTCGTTGTCGGAACAGGGCAACCACACGACTTCGTAAGGTGGTGGTGAGGGCAGTCGCCACGGACCGGACGCGCTACCAGTGGAAATGAGGTCGAAAAACGGACTGTGCGCCCGTAACCCTTCGGGTTCCTCGTACGCCTCGTCGTCAGCGTCGTTCTCTGTCTCACGCTGTTGCTTTAGGGCATGTATGTCTACTACGCGCTGCTGGGGCTGAGTGTCCGAATAGCTGTAAGTCTCAGCGCGAGCGGCGTTGATGGCGTCGGTTGATGTAGCGGTGGAGAGGTTCTGTGCAACGTGCTGCGTGTCAGTACTAGTAGCGGCAGTCGCAGCAAGAGGTGTAGCAGCAGCAGCAGCAGCAGCAGCAGCAGCAAGCGCAGCGCTAGCAGGTGCAGCAGTAACAGGCGCAGCAGTAGCAGGCACAGCAGCAGCAGGCGCAGCAGCCTCAGCAGGCGCAGCAGTAACAGGCGCAGCAGTAGCAGGCGCAGCAGCAGCAGCAGCAGCAGCAGCAGTAGCAGCAGCACTAGCAGCACGAGGATCACCAGCAGCCGCAGCAGGCGCAGCAGTAGCAGCAGCAGCGTGCTTAGCAGCAACAACCGTCGCGAGTGTAACAACGTCGCTACCACGACGACTACTACTACCACTACTACTGCTGCGTGCGCTCGCTACAGCGGGAGGGTGATAAGACCAAGCGGTTGCGGCGGTAGTCTCAATTTCAGTAGCAAGAGGAGACGCTGACGGTAAACGATCACCGTTTTGCGTACTCTTCTTGTTCTTGAACTCGATTAGATCCTTGGACGACACTAGTTGTTGTGTTTTGCTCATGGTGGTGACTGTAGAGAGCAGCAAAAGACTGAGTGAGTGAATGGGTGTTTCCAGCCCCCTTATATACTCCTTCTCGCTTCTAGAGCTAAGCTACTTACGGCTCTGTTCAGCTGCCGCCGGCTGACCGGCGGCCATTCACAAAGAGAAACAAAAAGACATAAGGCATGACGTTTTCAGCTGGAGCCCTTTCCCCCTCCCCTTTGAGAGATCGACTGACATGAGCTAAGCTACTTACTGCCTTGTTCAGCAATTCAACGTGCGTTAGCTGTATAAAGGATTAAGCAGTTGCTGCCGCCGGCTGACCGGCGGACATTCACAAAGAGAAACAAAAGACATAAGTCATGACGTTTTCAGCTGGATCTCTTTCCCCCTTTTTTTGAGAGATCGACTGCCATGAGCGGGCGGTGTACCGACTGTGCTAATTCAACGCGCATTAGCTGTATAAAGGATTAAGCAGTCATGAGCTTAGAGTGTGTATACAAAAAACTACAGGAGGCGTGTAGTGTGAAGCAGGACCCCCTAAGACGGGTGTGTCTGTCTGTGAGTAGAGTCGTGTGCATGTGGTGAGCGACTTAAGTGTAAAACAAAAAAAAATCACCGCCTCCTGCCGTGGTGAGTAGACCGGCCGGCGGCGGCCGGCTAGTTCAATAGGAGTGACAGCTGACTAAGGCTGTGCATGAAAATCCGATTTTCACCTGACCTCTGACGTTTGTTACAATGAATGCCAAAGGGGGAGAGAGTCGTCCTCAGGTAGGGGGTAGGAAGTAAAGCTAATGGATAAAGAAAAAACACCATTTTCAGCTGGCCACCACAGATGGCGATGATATACCCCTCGTCATCTAAGCTCTTAAGAAGCTCTTACGGAGCGGAGCGGCTGCTGGACAGCTGGGGTGCTGTTGGAAATAGGATTAAACTCCCTCTGTATAAAAGCTCTGATTTCTGTTGGAAAAAAACCATATCACCTCTGACCACAGTAACGTCTACTACCACCACCACCAGCACCACCGCCGCCGCTACCGCCGCCGCCGCCAGTCACAGCTGATCGCCTCATTAAAGCATGTGACGTCGTCACTTCTAGTCACATGCTTCATTAAGTCGCTTCCAGTCACGTGATCCTAAAGACCCTCACTTCCTAAACAAAAAAAAATGAAGAGACACGCTTCTTCCTCTCGAGAGGAAGAAGCGTGTCTCTCGATTGAAATCTTTTTCTTTTCTTTTTTTCTTAAAAGAGACAAACGCCCCTTAGAGTGCCCCCCCACCCCCCTAGAGTGCCCCCCTCCCCCCTCCCCCCCCTCCCCCCCACCCGCCCCATGCATCCTAAAAGCGCCCCCCTCCCCATGCATAAAGTCACTTCCGGTCCATAAGTAGGTCATATGACGTCACTTCAGGTCACGTGACCAAATGGCGGCCTCTGATTGGCTAACTAGGTCACGTGACGTCACCACTAATCCCCTAAGTAGGTCACTTCCGGTCACGTGACCAAATGGAGGCCTCTGATTGGCTGCATGTCGATTGAGTAATAAACAGTACTTAACTATAGTCCCGTTCCGATACATACAATACTACTGATGAGCCAGGGGGAGCATAAGGCTGTGTCTCACGACCTTGAGCCAATGTTTTTGTCTCTGATCGGGTGCCGTCTCTGACCGGTTGCCGTCTCTGACCTGGTGTCAGAAGGAAGTGTTTTTTAATTTTTAACATATACTCATATATATTATGATTTGTAAAAACGTTATGGCAGTTGTTATGTAACTATAATTAGCCTCCTGCTGTTGGTAGAAGATAACTAAACTCCCAAATGACATCCGGTCAGAGACGGCACCCGGTCAGAGACGGCACCCGGTCAGAGACGGCACCCGGTCAGAGACGGCACCCGGTCAGAGACGGCACCCAGTCAGAGACGGCACCCAGTCAGAGACAAAAACATTGGACCAAGGTCGTGAGACACAGCCTTAAGTGTCATTTTGGAGGGCAAGGTCTCTCAGTGATTTTTAGTAAGGTATATATCTAAAGAGTTGGGAAAAATGTGATAGACCTGTAGAAGTGGTAGCTTTTGCTTTCTAGCACCATGTATATGCACCAACTTCTGCATGGATATACTCCTCCCCGCAGTATTTAGAATGGCTCTGAATTTGTCAATAATTGAGATAGAAACTTCAGAATGGAACCAAATGAAAGCCCTCTATACATAATTATCCATCTTACTAAATATTACTGATAGACCTTGCCCCCCCCCCCCCCAGGAGACTCATGTCTCATATAAGGGGCTCATCCCCTATAGTGAAGCATACACTCCAGAGTTAGCCAACACGCTTATTACCTACACTGTAACCATTACTCCAGTATGTCACCATGCATATATGCCCCTTTGAACCCTGACATGAATCAGGGGTGTTGTCTAGAAACAGGAGACAGGAGAAGAAAGGGAACCCCACTTACTAGCCACCCCATAGACACTTGATCCTGTATACTATTCACTGAATAGACTGTGTATTTAAGGGAAGGCCCAAAGTGACTAATGGCTTTTATCATGATTTGGCGTAGTTGATACATTAGAACAAAGAGGGACCCGCATACTATGCTGATAAAGATTCTTGTATTCACCCTGTCCACCCACAGGAAAGTGGTCCGCCCTAAGTATAAACAAATCAGAGGAGGGGATACTGATATACATACTGGACAACCCCCCCCCCCCCTCCCCAAACACTTACACACTTACTACCCTATATGAGTGAGCTGCAGCAGCCAACCAGTTGGGTTAGGGAGTGTTCATTTATTAGTTACAAGTGGGGGGGGGGGGGTAAAAATTTCCGACCCCTCCTGAGGGGGGGGGGGCGTAAAAAATGCTGCCCCCTGTGGAGGGGGGGCCTAAAAATTTAAGCCCCTTTTTAGCATAAAGGCCCGTGCGTTACTATAGTTCAAAGGGGGGGCACGAATTTATGGATGGTGTGTGCATAAATCACACTGGATTTGGATCCCTTATAGTGGAACCTTCGGCGAGGGGGGGCACGAAACGTTCCACGCGCTCTCGAGGGGGGGGGGCGTAAAAAAGTTTCATCCCTCCGCGCGAAATCTCACAACCCCCCCCCCCCCTGTAATTAATAAATGAACACCCCCTTAGCCTTAGGCCGTCTCACCTGATTGACCACCAGGCAGGTCAGGTGTAGAGTGACACTTGACAGAGACCCACAGCATAGACCAGTCGGCACAGATAATTACCTCCTCCCACTATGACCCCCAGGGGGGCACTCTCACATTTATGGATGTTGTGTGCATACATCACCCTGGATTTGGATCCCTTATAGTGGAACAAAAGTCCACCAAACCATGTCAAACATCCCCCCTTCGGAGGGAATACCCCCCTAATATGTGAAAAATCAGCCCCCCTTTTACTGGGACACCACCCCAGGCCATAATCTGTCTTTTTGTGTACACACCCACATACCTATAGATCATGAATATAGGGAGTGCCCCCCTGGGTATGCTGCGGGCTCTGCTGATAAAATCACTACACCCTTCATAAAGGGGTGTGATAAAAATAGTTGTATTGGAGACTCGTATGTTAGTGTGTATGTAACCAACACAGCGTGCAGAACAGTATATTTATAAACCCTTTCAGTCAAGCGCATCAAGAGATAGAAGGCAGATGGGTGAGGAAGGACAGGGACACATACTGTGGTGACGTACCTGTAGATAGAACTTAGCTGTTGGAGAGTATACAAGAAGACCTTTTACCAAGGGATAAACTGCAACCATGGCTGCGGTGAAGTGGAAAATCGCCAACAAGTTCAGGATCAAGAACATGGTAGTGAGACAATGCATGGCCGAGTTCTTAGGGACTCTGGTATTTGTGGTAAGTACTGCATATGATTTCATTCATATTTGAATCCCGCGTCTATTATGCTTAGCTCACACAGAGAAGAAAGTGGGAGTCAACTGCACTCATATACCAGAGTCAGGCATGTGTCGCCAAGAGCACCCCCATGTGAAAGTCAGGCTGACATTGACGGTATTTAAAGAGGGTCCAGCATTGCTTGACTTTCATGCCAATGTGATTATAGCCCGGGGATTATAGCATTGTCCCTCCAAATTTCCCTCCAGACAAAGTCCAACAATGCTAGACTCTCTATGGTCCCAGAGTAGGTCAGAGTAGGTCAGACCTATTATTTAGCTATAATTCATATTCATTAGCCCCTTACTGGTCAAAGCACTCAAAAATCTCAATAGAGAACTGTTGTCCGGAATAGGGAAGGATGGGCTTTCACAGACCACCAGTCATTGAGATATGTAGCAACATAGAGGTACATGTACCAACATATGTCAGCGGTGATCCCAGAATCTCAATGTTTTTAACTTCCAAATTCACAGGAATGTTGTCTTATATCCTACCATTATGCCCAATACTACATTGTGTCCCCACCTGGTAGAAAACAAAGAGGGCTCCGGCAACTAACCCTCATGACAGAGTCATTGCTTGACTGTGGAAACAAAGTCAGGCAGACTCTAATATGAAGAATTGTCTTGCCTGACTGTCATTCAGGGAGCAGGCTGACTCTCAAAAGGGAGTCACTTTATGTGACTATTGATAATAGTGTTCAACATGTGAAATCATGAACACTAACTGTCTTATGAATTGTCAGCTTTTAAGTGATTTCCAATATTCAGGAGTTTAATTTAGTTAGCCATGATACATTTGAATGCAATGACTCGGTCATAAAGTTCATGGTCGGCCATCATGTGTATCAGTACTAGCACATTGAGAGTCAAAAACTGACACTCACAGGTTTGCTTTGAGTATGAAAGGACACAGTGTCATTGAAGTACAATGCACAGAAGGTCGTGTGTCATTGATGGAGAACTACTGGTCTATATCAGAGATATATATCCTTGCTGTCTTTATCACAGTTTATTGTGCACTAAATTAAAGATGTAAAAAGTAAGTACCTGTATCTCTTTTTATTTTACTGAGTACAAACGTACAAAAGTAGATGTTGGTAGGCATGCGGATTTGATGTAGATTGATATCAACATTTTGACTAAATTATGTACATTGCCCTCTTCAAGGTCATGAACTTTTGTAAGAGGTAGGCCATGCGGAAAGGCTTTGTTCATCGGCTGAAGATGGCTAGGCCAGTAATGTTCATCATGTTGCCCTCCTATCCACTCTTATGCTCAGGTGTTGTAGTGATAAATCTATGAGGCTAACATTGCCACTTTGAAGTCAACCATTACAGTTTAACAGATTGATATTTCATGTTAAAAAATTGATGTTTTCAGTGGGAGTTGACGTTGAACATAAGTATTGACCCACTTGTGATGCGACATTTTATACACCCCTGCTATTGGATTTATTAGGGTTCTCCTACCGTTTTCTATATATGTAAGTCCCCTTTGGCTAGGTCTCACCAGCTCAATACAAGTCGATAGTCTCTGACCGGGTGACATCTTTGACCAGCAAATGTCAAAATGATATGTCAGCATAATAATAGCCAAACTGAAATAAAATTAGTAATATATAGTGTAAAAATATAGATTAACTTTTTACCGGCATTTCCTTCTACATAGCCCCCATTTCAGTCATTATGACGCTTGCCTATCAAAGAGGTCACCCGTTCAAAGACTATCAACTTGTACTGATCTGGTGAGCCTTAGCCCTATAGTATAGGCATGTCACTGTATCCAGTCATAGGGAATAGGTTTATACATTTTACCCGACTTGATGTCGACCAAAACGAGAATAGCCTTGCAGAAGAAGACAACGCAGCTGTATTCAAACGTATGGACCTAATTAATTGATGGCCATAAAGTCCCAATATAGCACCTGTCCATCACCTAGTCTCAGTGTGATCATCAATGGGGATATCATGATCTTATAAGTGTTGGGATATACCTCACACATACTTATTTGTGGATGAACAATTCGCTTTCATTGGCCGAGATGATACTGTGCATGTCTCAGTGCATATTTAAGCATATCATCAGTTTGCAGCCCTTTGTATCCTGGTTTGCAGCACTTGGCAGCTGCAGACTGTCTAATCATATCATCTGTTTGCAGGCCTTAGCAGAGGGCTCTGTGGCGCAGGCGGTGCTGAGCGGGGGGCAGGCTGGTAACTACCTCTCTGTGGCACTGTGTTTTGGCATGGCGGTCACTATGGGTGTATATGTCTCTGGTGGAATAAGTGGTAAGCAGATGAATATAACATCTTAAGGCACAAGCATTTATACATAATTATGACATTCCGAACTGTACTATGCAATGTCATTCTTACCATGGAGCTAGGAGAACTCCCTCACAAGTTAATGAATTTTTTTTAAAGAGAAAAAATAAGTTTTGACTTATCTTAGATGCACGTGGGGACGAACTTGCCAAGTCACTAGACGCCACCCATTCTACCTGTAATCTTAAAAGACCCATTTTTCCAGTAATCTTAATCAGTTTCCAGGTCTATCCTCTAGAGGGCACCACTGTAAGTTGGTAACATTGCTATATATATCGGTGTCTGTGCCCCCGCAACCCCTTTTTCTTTATCTCTTTTTTTCTTTTTCTTTTTTAAAACTGTAACAGAACTATAACCGAATCTATTTACCACTAAAGGATGGGGTGGTTATAACTAAGGGAAAGGAAATTCATATTTGCAGCCTTACAGTTGCACCATCTAGAGAAGAGCGGGGAATTATTAAGATTACAGGGAAAATGCATGGGTTTTTAAGATTACAGGGAAAATGGGTGGCGTCTAGTGACTTGGCAAGTTCGTCCCTTGTTGCATCTTAGATAGGCCTTAATCTATACATGTATAGCAATATCTTGAAGTGGAAGGATTTGTTTCTAAGCAGTTCTTATACTTCTGAAATACCAACTTTATGCTGCAAAATCTTAAATGAAAGGTAGAACTTGAACCATAAACCTCTTAAGTCTCAGGTTTACATGACAGTAACTGAATAATGAAACATAGCAGAATATTTCAGTGTATAAGTGGCTTGCTTCTAGGGTAATATGTAATTCATACCTTGCAGGAGGCCATATCAATCCAGCCATTAGTGTAGCCATGGCTGTGATTGGCAAACTCAAGTGGTGGAAGGTGCCTCTCTACTGTTTCGCCCAATATTGTGGTGCCTTTATAGGGGCAGCAACTGTCTACGGTGTCTATTATGGTCAGTATAGAAACTTTGTATCAAACCCTCAAAATGATAATTATGTCCCAGGCATATAGCATACCATCCACCCAATCTAAGTAGAAGATAAAAAAGATAAAGTCAGACCAAAAAGAAAAAGGTTTGTTTCAGGTCACCCGACCGACCGTATCAAAACAGCGCCGACCCTACTTTTTTTAATGCAATTTTGAAGAATTTTTCGTATTTTTACCCTTTTTTGGTCAATTTTAGGGTCTTCATGTTAAGTAAAAAAATAAAATAAATAAAAATCGGACCTATCGACCCTACATTTTCTTGCCATGTTACATGAAACAAACCTTTTTTTTGCCCTATACCAAAGTTGAAAAGTATAGAAAATCACATAATGAAGGCAGCTTTTGAATTCAGTTCACAGATCGTTCAGTAGCTTTAATCTGTTAACATAGCATAATGGCCTCTTACTCTCTTAAGGAGTGCATTATGCCTTAAGGTTAATGTTCATTTCTTATCATGTAACAAAAAAAGGACACAGTGCATTTAAACCCCCAGCACCCCTTTGTATAGGGCTGAGTACCTGTCCCGGCCCCACTCCAATTGTCGCTGGAGGTCTGGGCCTTTAAGCAATATGCTGCCCTATTCAATTGTTATTTGGAAGGATTAATCATAATTATTAGCTATCCCCTTTTCAAAAAATTCACTATTCAAAAAACATACTATTATTTGCCACATGGATGAAAATCATTACTCCAATTCCATTATACCTCACAGATGCACA
This sequence comes from Harmothoe impar, assembly GCA_947462335.1. Classification (NCBI taxonomy): domain Eukaryota; kingdom Metazoa; phylum Annelida; class Polychaeta; order Phyllodocida; family Polynoidae; genus Harmothoe; species Harmothoe impar. The sequence continues at coordinate 16,994,855 of OX381718.1, read as the reverse complement.
CAACAACTTTGAAGGGCAAAACAGAACGACTCCGGGCACAGCAGGTATCTACGCCACCTACCCTCAGGAGTTTGTTACTGCCAGTGCAGGCATGATAGACCAGGTAACTGAGCGGTTATCAGATAGCAGTTTCCTTACAAAACTCTCTTTACTTTAGCCTCTTCAAATTCATCCCACCCTTATTGCTAATAATACTATATTTAGACTGACATTGAAAGTGACTGTTTTCCTTCATTTTACAGGTCATTGCCACTGCCTTATTTGCTATCTGTGTGCTGGCTATCACAGATAAGAAGAACTTAGGAGCTCCTAGTGGTATGGAGCCCTTCATGGTTGGTCTCAGCATCACCATGTTAGGACTGTCCTATGGCTATAACTGTGCCTATGCTCTTAACCCTGCCCGTGATTTAGGGCCACGCATATTCACTGCCATATCGGGCTGGGGCCTGGAGCCATTCTCGTGAGTAGGATATAATTATGTTATGTAATAAAACATTGGATTTATCTACTCTCTTTTATGAGCATGGTCTCTTGGAATTATTGTAATTAGAAGAGAATTGCTTGTTCTTGATCATTTATGATAATTTGGATTGCCACCATTATTATCTATAGAAATAAATATAAAATTGCAAAAGTGCAATAATGGCATCTAGAATGAGGCATGCATGAGGACATAGTTTCTATATGATATTCCCGTAAAGAAGGAAAAATGATAAATAAGCACTCATCACTTGAACCATTCGGGGATTCACTCTGTCATTTTGAGTCATTTACCATTTCCTTTGTGTTCCTAACTAGAACCCATGCATTTCTCCTACATTTCAGATACCGTAACTACATGTGGTTCTGGGTGCCGATAGTGGGGCCCCATATCGGTGCTATAGTCGGTGCCCTGGTGTATGTATGCTTCGTAGAACTCCACCATGAACCTGATTCTGATGCTTCCGATGAAGGTAAGAGCTGGTACATGGCATGTACAGTGCCCAAGCAGGGTCAATTTCTTTTGTAAAATTGAAATTGAAAATTTACTTGCAAACTTTACTTGCAAATTTACTTGCAACTTGCAAAAGACAACTTGACTTGAAAGTGAAAACTCAACTTCATCCATCTACTGTCACCTGTCAATTCAAGTAGACTGCTATCTTTCAATACTACATGAAACCAAAAGCAATGCAGATATCGAAGTTGAAGGTAGAAAGAGAAGTAAAAACTCCAACTTCAGTTGCTTACTGTCAACTGTCAATTCAAGAGAAGAACTTGGCCCTCCTGGGCCAATGTAGGCATGATACATCAACGCTATGCTAAAGATAATGAGTTGAACAAAATGATTGCCAAGATTTGGTAATTGTAGGCCGAATTTAGATGTTTAATGGAGGGATTGTCCACCTTCTTATATCCTATATACGAGTCTATTGCCTGTTGTTTCCACAGTGCTACAAAGATACCATTTCTGCTGAACATAAATATATTGATATATCCTTATTTTTCTAGAGAAAGGGAGCAGTAACGGCGACCACAGCTACTCAAAGGAAGAGAAAACCCAATTATGAAGACATATCAGCTACAAGTTTAGGTTTATATGATTATGGACAGTGAATCTCATTACAGACAAGGAATATTCTACAACTGCCATGAACTACTTTTCATTAATAAAATCTCAGTTTCTGTACAGTGGGGGAAATCAATAGATGTTGAAGTAACTCTTAAAACTCTCTTCGTAGCATTTGGACACACAGAAATACTTCCACATAGATCTAACTGTTTCCATCTAGAGCATTCACATATTAGTCAGTTGGAATGGTCCTTTCTGTCCAAATGGCATCACAAATTGTAGATGGCTGGTCCTGATGGAGAGGTTTCATAAACAAATGTGAATCAAAGTTACTACTCTGCCTAGGCACCATCATGGTGTATTACCCTGGGTGTATAAAAGCTAATGTTGTCAGTATTGCATGAATTTGAAAACTGCAAGCTCAATGTTTGCACAGCATCTTCCAATGCTGAGTTCAGCCAGAGGGTCCCATGGGACCTAGCCATGGTCGGAGTATTTTCAATTAGTGCTACATTTGATGTTCACTCCAAAAGCAGCATATTGAGCGCACATAGAAATTGTTAGATGCTAATTGATGAGGGCTTCGACGGATTGCTGCAGTAAGAACAGGGTTATACCTCATTGTCTTTGATTAATGGATATTAACGTTGGTTTACTAAATTCGGTTTACTGTGTATGCTGGTTCCATTGGAACTAAGGGGGCTGTCTGAACAACCATTTTCAAATTCTAAACAGAGAAAACAGAAATATAAGTCTTAAGTTTTATTTTGAAAATACACTTTTATTTCTAGACACCATCCTGGGTGGGCAGTAGTTCCATAACAGTCACAAGACTCTTGAATAATACAAATGTATACATATCCATACATGCAACTCATGTCAGAACAGACAAAACCCAAATACTATAGCACAGACTGATGTCTAATTCATATGGGTTAATCTTCAAATAGAAGCAAATTATCACCAGTGTGGTAATTTCAAGGCTGTCATGGAAAAATATAATTCTACCCGATAATAACGAAGACAGAAATAGTATCATGACAATGGCTGCATAAAATTAAATGCAAAACATAAAATAACTTTTCTCCAATAACTATACAACATAAGGACAAAACCATTGTTAACTTCTGGTGGATTAATGGTCGTCATTTCCATTAAAGCCTTTTCCTATCTCCGCTGACCGGAGAGTTCCAGCTTGGACAGCGTCTATGAGGGCACCCCTGAAGCCGGCCTTCTCCATGGCGTGAATGGCGTGAGCTGAGGTTCCTCCTGGGGAGCACACCTCATCCTTAAGGGACTCAGGGTGCGACTTGGTATCTATGATCATCTTAGCAGCACCCTAAGGAGGAAAGATGATGGCAGATGATGAGGAAGATCAAGCCACAGCAGTGCATTACCTTTTAGTTCCAGCTTAGAATATGCTTTACCAACCCTTACAGCTCAAACTTCATTAGCATGGCAATTATGACCATCACCAATAAAATCCAGATGAACTGTTAATATTCTATCCCTTAGACTTCATTATTATTGATGAAACTAAAATTGCTTGAGTTGAGGACCTAGCCCTGCCGAGTTTTGTACGCAAATGACGTCGTGGGTTCAGTGCGCCTTTAAATTTACAGTGTTTATTATTGTAAAGCCACACTACAAAAAAGTCAAAAAGATTTCCAACTTGAAAACGTGACTCTCTAAGTATTCATTATCAAGCAAGACCAGCCAGGGAAAGGTACCAATTTTTCCGATAATGTTTTCTGGATATTTTCAGGGAAATTACCCCCTCGTTTCTGATTATTGTGACACCCTGTGCCTTATGATCCCTGGCAGTGAAGACCCACAGCGTCCTTGACTATGGGGTGATGATCTCGGATGATGATATATGATGTTAGAAATATTGATAGTTGATGATACAAGAAGTGAAAACGAATACCTGAATCCATTTTAAGAAAGTGAATGACCAAGGTTTTCTGAGGTTTATAGTATGGTGCTATAGCTCGCACACTCAATAACAACCTCAGGGATCTCAAATGTTCACTCAATGTTCATTAATACTTACCAGTAAGGACTGGGCAGCCAGGCGGATAGACTGGTCCCTGTTCAGACCCATCTTCACCCCACCGTCCGCCAATGCTTGGATCATCACAAAACCCTGAGGGAAAGGACGGGAAATCGACATTAGTTTGGCAGAGACAGAGAGTATTCTAACTGCAAAGACCCATATTGGCCTAAAATCATATCCTAACACAGGCCACTCACGTTCCTGAAACCGACTCATGGCGCTTACTCACAGAACAATCCTTCGTCCATGGACCATTTTACTAAAGTGACCCCGAAATAGCCCCAAAATGCCAATGTAGACCCTTAAATTCGACACGGCGACATGTTCTTTTCTTAAAATCAATATGCGACATGATCGAGGCCTAAAAAGATAGTGACAAGGAACATGGACATTTCTTAAAATCGACATACGACATGAGCATTATTAAGCGACATAGACATACGACATGGCCATTTCTTAAAATCGACATGCAACTTGAGGACCCCCCCCACAATTTATACCCCAATGTAATAAAACCATGCACTCATAATAACTATAGTACTAGTGTTCGGGAGTGTTCATTTATTATTTACAGGGGGGGGTGGTGGGTTTGGGGGGGGGGGGCGTAAAAATTTCTGACCCCTCCTGAGGGGGGCTTAAACATTTCTGACCCCTCTTGAGGGGGGGAGGCGTAAAAATTTAAGCCCCTTTTTTAGCAAAATAGCCAGTGCGTTACTATAGTTCAAAGGGGGGGGGGATTTTTCGCCGCCTTCGGCAAGGGGGGCTGCGAAACATTACGCGCACTCTCGAAGAGGGGAGGGCGTAAAAAATGTTCGCCCCTCCGCGCGAAATCTCACCACCCCCCCTGTAATTAATAAATGAACACTCCCTAACTGCCACTCACATAGGCAGGCCCGTTGCCACTGAGGCCTGTTACAGCATCCACCAGGTGCTCCGGCATCTCCTCCACCAGCCCCACACAGTTCAGCATCTCCGTCACTCGGTCTGCGTCCTCGTCCTCCACGTGCTGACCACGTGCAAACACACAGCACGCTGATTGGACGACAGCCGGAGTGTTGGGCATCACCCGGATCACCCGCGTATCAGCCGGCAGGCTCTGTACGGAGAATTGTTTAGAACAAATTAATACTATAATTATTCAATCTTGGAATATCATGTGGAAAATCAATTTCCACATGAGGTAGAATAAAAGTTATATTGTGATATATGGCTTAGCATTTAACCCCGACGCTGTTATAATTAACACAGGTGCTCTTCTATGGTGCGGAATAAATTCATTGACTGAGTTTTTTGACAGTATAGAAAATATCAATGTTTGACCAGCATGAAAGAAAATGGCTTAATCAGAGCAGATGTGCACAGAAAGGTTCACATTTGTTTCCCTATAGGCTCTTTTTCTTTCATGCTGGTCATAGATTGCACCCGGTCATAGATTACACCTGGTCATAGACTTTCAACTTGGATTGATCTGGTGAGACTAAGCCATGTATATGAGATAATCTTTGAGCACTTAATAATTTCATGACCAATAGGAATAAGAAGCATGAGGCAAAAACTCATATCATTAGAACAAGAGTCAATATAATTATCCGCTATATTGATATAATCTTCTACTTTCTAGCCTGACACTAACATGCAGTCTCTAAAGGCTGCTAAATGAGTGTAGCATATTATCCCCCACCTTCTCTATGGTCTTGATGGTGACGCCAGCAGCTATGGATACAACCAGGTGATGCCTGCCGATGGCCGGGGCGATCTCCCTCAGGATCTCAGGTACGATGTAGGGCTTAACGGCCAGGTAGATGATCTCATTGTTCTTCACCACGTCAAGGTTGTCTACAGAAGTGTCCACCCCCAACAGCTGTAGGTGCAAAGTACAAGAGAATGTTGTTAACTGAGTTGAACTGCAGCGAATTATTGGAATAATTACACTTATTCTATATGAGCTATCATATTTTGACGTTTGATAGTCAATGTTCATCAAGCATCACTGTCATCCAACTATTACTATGTCTTCTAACTAACACTATATGTCCCCAATCATCACTATGTTCCCCAACCATCACTGTATCCGCAATCCTCAGGACAGCGTCAACCATCACTGGTTGTCCTCAACAATTATGTCCCCCAACCATCTATACTCCCAAAAGCACTATGCTCCCAACCACCCCTATGTCCCCCAACCATCATTATGTTCCCCAACCATCACTTTGTGGTTCTCCAACCATCCCTATGTCCCCCAATTATCACTATGTACCACAACTATCACTATGCCACCCCCAACCATGCCTATATCCCTCAACCACTACCATGTCCCTAATCATGTCCCCCAAAAATCTCCCCAACCATTATGTCCCCAACCATCATTATGTCCCCAACCACCACCATGTCCCCAACTATCACTATGTCCCCAACCAACACTATGTCCCCAACCATCACTATGTCCCCAACCAACACCATGTCCCCCAACCATCACTATGTCCCCCAACCATCACCAATATCCCCCAACCATCACCATGTCCCCAACCATCACCATGTCCCCAACCATCACCATGTCCCCAACCAACACCATGTCCCCAACCAACACTATGTCCCCAACCAACACCATGTCCCCAACCAACACTATGTCCCCAACCAACACCATGTCTCCCAACCAACACTATGTCCCCAACCATCACCATGTCCCCAACTATCATAACAGGGTGCCTGGATATGATCGACATGTCCATATACTACTGATATATAGATGGATAAAACAGACAGAGTGAACTAATTGAACGTTAGTGTATGATTTACTACTTACCCTGACTGAGCGCAGTTTTGCTCGATTAATGTCACTTGCGAGAATTTCTGATGGTTTTACTAGAGCTGAAATGTATTTCAAAAGATTGAGTTGAGTTGAAATATATTTTTTTGGCAATGCAAACATTACATTATGATCTCTTCTATATAAAACAGGAGACCTGTCAGAAGAGTTATGATTCACTCATAGTTTCTTACTAATGAAACATAATATGATATTCAAAGGGATAGGTGTGAAAACAATAAAATTAAATATGAAATTCAACTTTTTAGAATTTGAAATGATAATGAATAAAATGAAATATGAAATTCAACTTTTTAGAATTTGAAATAATAATGAATAATGAGTGGTACGAATAGCTTGCTTTAAAATGAGAAAAAGGTTACTAACATTTTTATTGAACATGATCCACACAATTTGTGAACAATTAAAATGTGCACTTGTTGTATAAACTGTGTGCAGGTAATTTCATCATCACGGTCCACCCGACAAGCACCCTGAGTCCCCCATTGAGAAAAGCACCACGTAGCAGACCATAGTAAATCTCCACCACAGACTGTTCTCACTCTCACCCATGACTATGGGCCAAGAGTTCAAGTAGTGTATCATTTATTATAGCTTATTATGTATAGCAGATGATATCTAAAATCCGAACCTGTACTTATACAATTACAAATAGATGAATAGATGAATGACAGTATAGTAACACTGAGATTTTAAAACATGAATTTATGATAATATGATTGAATGTGTGGCATGAGTTAACCATACATAATCAAAATATGCAGTTGTAATGGCAATCAATTAGGCAGAACACTCAGTAAGTGGCATAAGTAAAGAAAAATAAATGGAGGCTTAACTTAATGCATAACTCTCATAACTCTCATTTCAGGAGGAAAAATCTGGTAATGAAATATGGGGTGATTTATGTTATGCTATGATCTATTTCTGGGTCACATGGCACCGCATAGCACCAGACATTATTGTAATGGTAGACATGGAGTCAGTCGGGTGGGTGGGTGTATGGGGGGGAGGGGGTGGGGGGGGCAGATGATGCAAGACACTTGATGCCTGTTTTGCTCCTGATGCATGTTATTGATGCAGTGATGGTCTAATTCTCAACATGTCAACCGTAACTGATTATTACCAGTATTAAAGACTGATAATTTTATCAAAATAATACCAGTACAAAAGGCTCTAATTCAGCAGTTTCTATTAGAATTTAAAGGCCACAACACAAAATTATATTGCATTCAATAGACATAGCCCCTGAGATTAATGGAGAATAGCCCCACCTCCACACCTATGGTAAACTATACAGGGTATCCCAGGTCAGTAATTGGCGTGTGCTTTATGTGTCAACATACAGACGGGTGTCAACACGTGGCACCGGCTGGGTGTGTAGGTTAACCACCTACCCCCAATAACCACCCCCTTATTACCTGACACAACTCTCACCTGCTGAGATGAAGCCCCTACACAGGGCTGTAGCCATCCGGCCAGCACCAATGAAGCCCACCTTCATGATGGATGAGAACAAGTGTCGTCTGCTGTTTGTAATGTACACTCTCCTTATTCTGTCCCTACACTCTCCTTTCAATGGTATTCCAAATGTCGTCTGCTCCTGCTCTGAGGTCTCACTCAATGCCTCCTGCTGTCGTCTGCTACTGCTGCACTCGGTTTTACTACCAGCTGCCTATACCTTGTCTGGGAGAACCTGGCGAGGCTTATAAAGGGCCTGGCTAATGGGTTCTCTATGAGAGTCTTATAGCTGTGGTCAGTGGTTAAAATGATGACTCAAATGAGCAAGCCTTCTCACCTCATTAGCCCCTTCCTCCAGTGTGTTTAATTGCGGTGCTAATGAAAGTACCCGCTCCTGTTCCAAAGTGTTATGGCCTACAATGATACTATCAAAGGGATTAGACTAGCCACCTCCTGTCGGTATTAAAGTGGCATCATCACTGAGCGTATCCCACTCACAATTCCAGTCTACTATGTGGTTAAGTGCGAGTGGTGAGAATGTACATTTAACATAAGGAAGTGTTCATTTATTAATTACAGGGGGGGTGGTGAGATTTCGCGCGGAGGGGCGAAAAACTTTTACGCCCCCCTCCCTCGAGAGCGCGTGGAACGTTTCGCAATTTTTTTGCCCCCCCCCTTTGAACTATAGTAACGCGCGGGCTTTTTTGCTAAAAAGGGGCTTAATTTTTTACGCCCCCCCCCTCAGGAGGGGTCAGAAATTTTTACGCCCCCCCCAAACCCACCACCCCCCTGTAATTCCTAAATGAACACTCCCTTATAGCTAATAAAGGTCTTCCTGCTCTGACAGTCTGGATGCTTGCCATGTCCTCCCAGACATGGTATATCGCCCCCAGACACAATCACACATGCCCTGACCGGGTTACTCAGTCCTCTTGCCGCCTCAATAGTAGATTCACCATGAGTTGGACACATGCCATAGGACGGACACTGAGATCACTCGTTATCTATGTACTATAATAACTTCTAATGGTTTTTATTGAAAAAAATGAGACGTAAACTTAACAATTATTCCGAAATAATAACAAAGAGGTTAGAATGCTTGAATATAATACAGAAATCCACGTGTCCGACTCCAGGTGAATCTACTCTGATGCATGCAGAGAATGTTTGGTACACGTCGGTCTGTACCAGTAACCACTGGTAGTACCAATATACATGTATATATAGGGGTCATTCATTAAGTATGTCACGCAAATTTTGGCCATTTTCTAGACCCCCCACCCCTTTGTCACGCTTTTCCCCACACCTCTATCATTGGGGGACCAAGAACCCCCATGTGTGGCGTACATCACCTGATACACTAGGAAATATACACACCAGAACTGGTTTGGATGTGATTGTCCTTGATTCAGAGCTATACGTTTTTTTAAATTATAGTTTATTAATTGCTCAATTACCCTGCTAATTATGGGATGTTGACACACATCGCATGATGCACGTGCCCTCTATACCCGGACTTCTCCATAGCTTATAGTTATACACACTATGTCAATGGTGCTATATTTATGTATGGTCTTTTTCTGTGAACAGAAAAAAGAAAAGCTCAAATTAAACCATGTCATGACCTAGTGCACTAGTTGAGACAGAGTGCAGGACTGAGAGGGGAGATGGCAGGGCAGTGGGGTGGTCACTAATAATAACTCAGCCCTACCAATGAAAACCAGTGAGCAAGGTGGGAGATGATATACCAAATAGGGAAAGTTTTAGTTGCTTGGTTCTTTCTATTTATATGAGAGGTGCGGTGGGAAAAACATACTGTGACCCCCATAGGTAAATGCACCACGAACCGGCCACATTTGGCGTATTAATATTAAGCTAAAACATAACGAGTGAGCACATGAGAAGCATTTTGCCGGGAGTGTATTGTGAAAGCTGCAGATTACTCGGACAGTATATTCCAGCGACAATTAGAAAATAAAGTTTTAGAGAAATGACCCTGGGGTGTGGGTTAGATCCCACCCAGCAAATTAGTTTGACTTAGTTTCTGGAACGTGCACTTTGTGTGACTGTGTCCTATGGAACTAATTGGCACAATATGACACAATACCCCATAGGACAAGAAGTGACACATACTCACACATATTCACACATATTCACACAGCATCGTGTACCATGGCACAAAAATGTTTCCAACCATATTGTTTTACCTTTTTGATTTTTTTTAAAAAGAAAGGAAAGTCTGTTTAGTTTGTAATACTCATTATATTTAGAAGGTGGCATAGGGCACCATGGCAGAAATCTATTAGTGCACTCCTTGCTGTATATGGGCATCCTATCTCATTCAACAAGATTTCTACCATGGTAGTGTAGGCCTGATGAAGTTGTGTACAATTCATGCCAACTATCAGCTGTATACACATGTAACAAAAGGTCAGACCTTTATCCAAACAAGATTACCAGAGGAAAGGTGTCTGTGGTCTGTCCCTCTTAATGCCGCTTTAATCAAATCATATGGTGTGTTTTTCAATCACTAATGGAACTTGATAGAATGAGAGGTGTATAGCTAGGTCTAAGTTGCATTGACAACATGTTATTATGGTTATAAACAATGAAAATGATTCCATTTCACCCATGAGAATAACAAGGAACAACACAGATGACACCTGGTGTCAAAACCATGCACTATTCCAACCTGACAAAGTGATAATGGTTATGTTTGAAGATGTGTGAGTGTGTGCCAGAAGGGAAACTAGGTGACACTGCATCACACAAACACCTGTTATGTGTGACACCAGGTGTCATCAAAGTTGATTGTACCCCTTTTCCTGATTAAAGAGAATGATTTTCTTTAGCTATAAGTATCTAAACAGGGTCCCAATGTATTTTGAATCAGACAATGCACCTGTCCTTCTATTAACATTCATTATGTAAATAAATAGATGCCATATCATTTTAATGAAAGCAGCATTAAAGACCACATCCGGAGGTTTTTAATTGGCAATTTCGCTATTGTAATCAGGTACCTATAGGTATGTTAACTGACTTCCTATCTAAAGGTAACTCCTGTAGAGATATATTTATTCATTTATTACTTGGTTTAGTTGGGGGCCAATCCATGAGACCTCATATCCTAAATATCAGTGATTGTGGTGTCCCCAGTGAGAAGCACATGAACCACAGCCCAAATACCCAATGTGATCTCATATTGGGTGACAACCAACCCAATGGGGAGGCCACCCCATATATTTTCTATAGAAACTACATGCATGTGCAAATATCACTTCAAACCTGGTATTCTTATTACAAGAGGTAAATCAACAAACTAGCACTAATTTGATGAGAAACCCCTCCTAATCCCTATCTATAAAGGGCCCCAGAAAGTACCCTTTCCCTTAGAATCATGGTCACACATGCTAGCCAAAACTGAGGGAGTGGCCCCCCTGTGCCCCTGCAGTGGTCAGTCTGCCTGAAGCACTTACCTCCCACTGGCCCCCCTCCCTCCCCCCCCTCCCAATCACTGAGCACTTGCCCTGATCACTCACCATACTTCAATACAGAGTGTAACAACGGGCAATCCATAAGGTAGTTAACAGTTGTTAGTTTCCCTGCAAGCAGGTGGGGGGGCTCTCACAGCAGACCATGTACAGCAGTGCCCCCTTGTGCAAAGTGAGGAAAGCACACATTGACCAATTCAGTATTTGGAGGGATTTACTATTTCTGCTAAAAACACCACTTTATTCACATATTTATGTCACATATACCAAAGGATTATTCAAAACAGTATGTCTGCAGTGGTATATTCTGGTTATCTCATATTATTCAAAACCTCCGGATGTGGTCTTCAAGAGGTCCAGATGCTAGACACCTTTCCTCTGGTCATCATGTTTGGATAAAGGCCTGGCTATCTCCTGCTGCTCATGTGAACTTTAATGTTGATGGTTATAATGGTACATATATTCATCAGCCTATGTTGATATGCTAGGAACCTGATCGAATGAGTTTGTACAAACCAGCAGCACACACACCAATAGTGTGCTATGACTATCTATGTCAAATACTGCTGGTTGTAAAAAGTATTACAGTATTTCCTATCTTTTAGTAATTCATAATAAAACTAAAAATACATGACTAAACATTTTGGTTAAGGGCATTATATTTTGTCATTTGGTGTGAATAAGCTTTTTAAAAATCTGTCAGAACTGTGTGAATCTATTCCATGGAACACTGTGTCAGTGTGTGCGAGTCTGTTACACGGTATACATGTCACACAAAATGCACGAAATGAGCACACAGTTCCAGGGGTAAAACAGGGTGAAACAATCTGGAACTAATTTGCTGGGCAGTGGACGCTGGGAATTACAAAAATATCGTAATGATAAAGCATGCATTGCAGCTCTTCTATTCGTTTTCCAGGACATAACTTCATAAGGCAAGACAAAACGATTAAAGCACACAAGGATTTCATTTATTCGACAATATTTTGATAATATAAAGTCGCCATATGAACGCATTACACATCTTCATTTCAAAAGTATGTAAATATAAATACATGTAGCATGCGGTCATTGAATGCATATAAGTTTTCATCTCTAACTCAAGCTTTAATAGTCTTTTTAAGACCAGAATTTCTACAGCGCAAAGGATAATGCAGTAGGGTCATCTACTATAGGGAAACAGAGGTTGGAACTTTGAGTCCTATTCCGTATGTTGCCACTATCACAGGACTACGAGTGCCATTTCAATTATGACAAGGAGACTCATATTGTGGGCAAGACTAGCAACTGACCAAGTTTATCTATATTAATACACATGTATTTGACAGAGTGCATAGGTAATGCATAAGGCCAAAAAAAAAGAAGGTTTGTTTCAGGTCACCCGACCGAGCCTCTCAAAACAGGGCCGACCCTACGTTTTGTTATGCAATTTTGAAGAAACTTCCGTATTTTTACCCTTTTTTGGTAAATTTTAGAGTCTTCGGACCGGCCGGCTGGTATTTTCATGTTAAAAAAAAAAAAAATCCGACCTACCGACCCTACATTTTCTGCCCATGTTACCTGAAACAAACTTTTTTTTTTGGCCTAACTAATGCTGATAAACCTGAATCATTCTCTTTTGCATTGAATTGTGACTTCATATTGATATATATTTTTCAATTTCGTTATTCCACATTGTTAGTGATTTCGAGAACAATGCATTTGATTTCATTATGTTACCAGCTGTATTTGACTCAAGCCGTAGAAAATTCTTACTATCATTATGCTGTCTATATGTCGGTAATCATGAAAATAAGGCACGTACCACAAAATATGGACTCAGACTGGTATAGAAAGAATATATACATAGCACTCTTAGAAAAATGCATGCGAGTGCACTAATCGTGACTAAATGCGTTTTCATATTGCATTGAATATCATGAAAGGCAACCCCCGCCCCCCATTTATATTTTAAACCCAACAAAGTTTTGTTTATACTTCTTTGATAATTTGGTTAACCCATCAATTGGCATTTATTAGTGTTCTTAATATAACTTCACAAAACATTTATTATTTATCATTGTTCATTGTAAGCATGTAAATAAAAACAGTCAATGAAACACCTTTGAGGAAATCATATCTCTGTATTCTGAAAATATCTATATAAATTGACTCTCAACATGGAATGATTGATAACTCATGAGATCTATAAGGCCAGGGGTAGACACTAACGCTGGCCCGGGAGCCAATGGCCCATAGTTATTGGTCCGGGCCCGTAGTTTTCTGCAAAATAGCATTTCTACAGGCCCGGGTGGCCCACAGGATTATTTGGGAGACATTTAAAGAGAGATTGCCTGACAACTATAGTCATGCAATATATCGTTGAGGGAAATGTGCCTGAATCAATCATATTGATTTCAGTCTTTTATAGAACAATCAGAAATGTACATGTTTTTTCTCCAAAAGAAAACATAATTTTGACCATTGGCCCACAGATCTTGGTCTGGGCCCGTAGTTTTCTAGAGCTACGGGCCCGGGTGGCCCACAGCTGAAAAAGTTAGTGTCCACCCCTGTAAGGCCCCTCCAAATAATATCATTGTTTCTCATCACCGCGCGCATCCCAAAAATAGTGTTTTGAGGATTTTTTGTTGTTGCAAATTTTAATGAAAAAACTTGGTATTAATGGACAAATATGGGCATATTTTATATCAAATTGAAGCTTATAGTGCTGCAAATGCGATGGGCTAGAGAAAACATGCATATTCGCAACTTACATAGATCATTATCTTTTGATTTAAACATGAATGTAGTTCGGTGAGAGCCTGGATCTCCCTACCTATTTAGCCTTCAGCAAAAAGAAAACAAGTCCTCGTCACATTTCTCATGGCTTAGTGATGAGAAACAAGGATATTATTTGGATTGGCCTACTAAAAATATGACACACCTTTGCCATTCTAGCATAACATTTACACTAGTATCAGAAATATATAAATTTATAAAAAAAGAATTATGGGTATTAAAGTGGATTAGTATTCAAAGTGAAGAATGGCCATAGTTAGAAGTTCTTCATAGTTAACATGAATAGAACCCTCCATGTTCATGTCTCGGTCTTTAAATGTGTCGGTAACTGCCTTAAGTTGAACGCATGCTTGGATGAAGTTGTCAAATGTTAGCCGCGACTTGGTTTCTCTGTCATATTTGGTGAGAACCAATTTGATGAATTCTGGTGACAATGAATACCCCATCTGTTGAAGAGCTGGATAAATAAATACAAAGGGACAAAAATGAGCATACATGTATTATTTGAAAACTTATTACATCGACAATTGAATTTTTTTTTTGAAACGCATTTTAAACAAACTTCTTCACACTGACCAGAGCAATTGAAACGTAACCAATTACTATGATTTGAATAAATGAAAGAAGTATTATACAAATAATACTCTAACATTAAATACGACCTTATTTCACTGAAAATAATATTTGCATCAGGAGAGGTATTTCTAGAATGTCTCACCTATGGTGAATTCTCCAAACTCTATGGTCCCTGACCGGTCACTGTCAAACTGTTCAAATATTTGTCGCCACTGTTGGACATATCCCCACAGAGCTTTAAATCCATCAAGATCAACGTCTCCGCAGTCATCTCTATCGAACATACCTACAACAGAGTAGTACATATTTGGATACTTTAAAAAAAGCAAAGATATTTATGGTAGTTTTGGCTACATTATGGATATCAAGGAACTAGACAGCTGCACTCTTGTGCTGCTAGAATGAAAGTATATATCGAGAATGCAAGCCTTTATTAATTGAAAGTCAAAATAGACGTTAATCATCAGCCTTAATTCTCTCCAACACAACAATCAACATGCGTGAGATGTTATGTAATCGATAGACTATGGTTATGAGAGGCTAACTCAAAATAACCACATAAACTGGCTGGCACCCTTATAGGGTGCCTGCCACTCTACAGTAGTCATAATTTGAGTCAGCCTCACATAACCATTGTCTATCTCTTTTAAACCACAGCTGTGAGGTTATGTGAGTCTACACAGAAATAACCAAGGTGTGAATTCCTTTGTCTTAGCCCTCCGCTGTGGTTTAAATAACCTGACTTTCATTTGACTTTTGTAACATACAAAATGACACATAAAATTAAAATGTTATTACAAAAACAAAAAGTAATGTACATTTGATATTGTCGATAACTTACTGATCATGAGTCGACATGTCTCATCATTAAAGTGTGACCAGTCACTGTTCATCAGAGCCTGTTGGAGTTCAGTGGCGTTTATTTTCCCTGACTGATTCTCATCTAGAACAGCAAACCAATTGGCTGCCTCTGCTTCCACATCTAGGGATTAAAAAATGAAAATGAATAGATTCTCATTTATTTGGGATAAGTTTGGTGCTGCAACTTGTAGGGGATAAAACGCCTTGAATATAGCTCTAGGTTGGGCTAAACAGAAATATTTTCATGTTGACTCACTGACATATAATATATAAGTGAAGTGAAACCATTCTGTTCAGTGTCTCAAATGAATTGGCCAGGGACAGAATAGACTATTTTCGCTCTTTGGGGCGCTGGTACGCCCTCAGTGGGGAAAGTAGGACTACAAGTACCAGTTCACCTTTAAATCACCAGATGGTGTGACCAATACGGGCAACACGGCCAAACAAGTATAGGGCCTTAGCAAGATGATCAGTGGATAGCGCCATTCCCACTGGTACTAGGTCTATTCCCAGTACTCACAGCAACCAGCTTGGTCAAATCTCGTGGCCGAGATTAGGGTACAAACAGGGCTCAGATATTGTGAATAGGTTGTACCTGGACACTCCTAATGTCACCTGTGTCCAGTATAGTGTAGTGGTTAGCACTGTGGACTCATGATGCAGAGTACCTGAGTTCAAATCTCTTCCAGGCAATGCCTGGTAATCAAATTCATAAGTATAGCAATTTTGGAAACAGAATACATTATTCACAATACTAAAGAAAATTTAGAAATATGTATTTAAAGGACATAGTGTTATTTGGCCTGGTAGGGATTTGAACTTGGGCTCCCAGTATTATGAGTCCACAGTACTAACCACTACACTATACTGGACACAGGTGACATTAGGAGAGTCCAGGTACAACCTATTCACAATACCTGAGCCCTGCTTGTACCCTAATCTCGGCCACGAGATTTGGCTGAGCTGGTCCTTGCAGAGCAAAGGGTTATGATTGTTACCAGTGGTCCAAAAGGTGGAGCCACTGTATCTCGCTAATGCGGAATAGGCCTATCATAAAAGTACATAAAATCTGTTGTCTTTTCTCCAGGAATTTTCCGAGTTAATTGCATATGAATACAAAAATAATGTCAAAACTCACCATCAGGTACCCGGCCTCCGCCTGCCTGGAAAAGAAAAGAATACAGACTTCAGATTACCTATCTTTTTAGATTGCACAGCCACTGACATTTAGTAGTGACAATCCTGCTATCAAACACAACTCTAACCGAAGACTCTCCTCCCTCCCCCAACCCCTGCCTCTTCTCAGCCTCTCCTCCCTCCCCCAACCCCTGCCTCCTCTCAGCCTCTTCTCCCTCCCCCAACCCCTGCCTCCTCTCAGCCTCTCCTCTCTCCCCCAACCTCTGCCTCCTCCCAGCCTCTCCTCTTTCCCCCAACCCCTGCCTCCTCCCAGCCTCTCCCCCTCCCCCAACCCCTGCCTCCTCCCAGTCTCTCCTCTCTCGTCCAACCCCTGCCTCCTCCCAGCCTCTCCCTTTCCCCCAACCCCTGCCTCCTCCCAGCCTCTCCCCCTCCCCCAACCCCTGCCTCCTCCCAGCCTCTCCTCTCTCCCCCAACCCCTGCCTCCTCCCAGCCTCTCCTTTTCCCCCAACCCCTGCCTCGTCCCAGCCTCTCCCCCTCCCCCAACCCCTGCCTTGTCCCAGCCTCTCCCCCTCCCCCAACCCCTGCCTCGTCCCAGCCTCTCCCCCTCCCCCAACCCCTGCCTCGTCCCAGCCTCTCCCCCTCCCCCAACCCCTGCCTCCTCTCAGCCTCTTCTCCCTCCCCCAACCCCTGCCTCCTCTCAGCCTCCTCTCCCATCCAATCCCTGCCTCCTCTCAGCCTCTCCTCCCTCCCCCTATCCCTAGCTCCTCTCAGCCTCCACCCTCCCCCATCCCTGCCTCCTCTCAGCCTCTTCTCCCCTCCCCAACCCCTGCCTCCTCTCAGCCTCTCCCTCCCTCCCCCAACTCCTGCCTCCTCCCTCCCCCAACCCCTGCCTCCTCTCAGCCTCTCCTCCCTCCCCCAACCCCTGCCTCCTCTCAGTCTCAGCCTCTTCTCCCTCCCCCAACCCCTGCCTCCTCTCAGCCTCTCCTCCCTCCCCCAACCCCTGCCTCCTCCCTGCCTCTCCTCCCTCCCTCAACCCTGCCTCCTCTCAGCCTCTCCTCCTCCCCCAACCCCTACCTCCTACCAGCCTCTCCTCCCTCTCCAACGCCTGCCTCCTCCCAGACTCTCCTCACTCTCCCAACCTCTGCCTCCTCCCCTCCTCCCTCTCCCAACCCCTGCCTCCTCCCAACCTCTCCCTCCCTCCCCAAACCCTTACCTCCTCTTAGCTCTTCCTCTCTCCACCACCCCTGCCTCCTCTCAGCCTCTCCTCCCTCCGCTACCCCCTGCCTCCTCCTTTAGTCTCTCCCTCCTCAATGACCCCTAATGCCCTATCTCCCTAACCTGTCTGAGTGTCTCCATTCAGCCCCTTCTCAGTCCCTCTAGGCTCTACCGTACTGTGCTCTTTGACTGCTTACTTAAGTTACTATCTCTCAGAACTAAGCCTATTATCGCCCATGTAAACACTCAGTGCTGCATGCAAACACATACCTACTTCGTTATATGACATGTCTATCACATTGCTAGTTACTCAGTGTACCTCCAGAACATCTTGTTGAAGTGTATTGGGGCGTGGCAACTGCTACTTCATGACGTTTGATTTTAATTGAGATGTGACTGGGTGACTGGGTGACTGACTTATCCGAGTTCCTTGCATTCATGCTTTTTACGCCCCCTGCATTTTACATCTGCTGGTAATGCATCCATCACGTGCTAGAGTAATTACTTAACATGTCATGTCCCAATTTACACGCCTACTCACCTGACTATACCCATAGGAAAGCGCCATAGATACGTGAGCATGTGCCGTTTGTTTTGTGGTAAGCTGTTGTGACCTAATTTAATGAAGCCACGCCCCTCTATGACCTTTGACCCTCGGCCGGTTTCTAAGTAGGTCACGAAATAGCAAAACACGCACCTACAAAGCAAACGACATGGATTGCCAATAATATATCTCACTATTCATATCAAGTACCTTCGTATTTCTCCTCAATATCAACTGTATATTATAAGATATTATTAATGAAACACCCTTGTGTCAGAAGAATGACATTGAAGAGTAGAAACATGGCTTTTAGAAAAGGCGGAATCTTCGTATTCTGACGATCCGTATTTTGACGCAACAATCACGCGACCCGCGCTCATGGCGTCGCCCACTGATGAGTAACAAGAACTCGAAGCCGCAAGAAAATCACAGATAAGACAATCTAAACAACCACTTCCAATCAGGATACACTTCGAGGGCCTTACACACGGCATGCCAATCAGAAGACGCCAATGTTGATAGTCAACGTGGTGTACTTACTACCTGTTTCATTGAATTTGTGACAAGAGAGCAGTGATCTCCTGTCAAATTCTGGGCGGCGGCCACACGAGGAACTGGATTTGTGACTTGACAAGTTGGATCTTCATTCAAACAAGTTCTGCTAAAAGCGTAAATACGACAAGTTGTTCAACAAAACGTGGCCCAGCCAGAGATAACATACTGTTGTTACGATATAAAGCATTGGAAGTTTGCTTTCCTATGTTGGTTTAGGGCTAGACTCTAATGATGTCAAGACAAGTGAGGAGGGCAGTTTTGCTGCCGATTCTGCTGATGTGGATTGGAGTGTCCATCACAACGGCTACGGTGAGATCTTTGTTGACATAGAATAGATCCAGTTGTACTTTGTGTTTTCTTTTGCTGTTATTGTATGTAGCAACAAGGACCATGTCCATACTGATTAAGTCCATGTTAAACAAAAATAAGGCGCAAGATCTTTAAACGTCAAGTCTAGCCCGGAAGTCTAGACAACCCCAAATCCATACAAGTTCATTACAAGTCAAGACTAGCAGAAGTCTGACCCCCCCCCCCCCCCCCCACACACACACACGCTTTCACACTTACATTTAAATGTTATGAAGTTAAAATCTACCTTTAAAGTTGATGATATGTTGATATAAAGAAGTTGATATAAAGTTGCCTCTAATGATTAACTTTAATGATAATAGAGACAACTTTATGTTTAATACAAGTCATATCGATATCTAAGTCTGTAGGCCCTACATGGCTACATACAATGTATGATAAAGTACACCCCATATACTTCTCAAATCAAGGCCAGAAGGAAGACACATACACAACTCAAGCTAAAAACTAATATCATCAGTACAAACATGTATTATCATTCATATTCAGAGACGCCACTTTTCCTACTTTTGCAGGAATTCCTACTTTTTCACTGGCATTTCTGTAATGAAATATGGTAATTTCCTACAGAAAGTTGACCAAAACTCAAGATTTCCTACTTTTTGTTGATAAGTGAGTGGCTTCTCTGCATATTGATGATATGTAGCCCCATAACTTAAGTTGGCCATTACATTAGTCATCGCAGACACAGACAAGTTCATATTGCAGCTGTTCATATGTATAAATCAACATTGCCCCCTTTCTTTGGTGTCGCACACTCACATCACAATGCCTCATATCCTGCAGTATCATCATCACGAGGTCAAAAAATAGGACACCCCCCCTCCCACACCCTCACCCACACATCTAGGCCCCAGACGGACCCACCCCATATGATGCAGACCGCCCACCTCATCCCTGTATACAGACATACCGCACAGAGGGGTGGACATGAGTCATAGGTTATCATACACAATAGACACATGTTGTAGCTTTGTAGGGCTTATAGGCTATACATACATGGCCATACTATGTACAGAAATAAATCTTTCTGCTATATCTTTCTGCTATATTCATCCCAAGCCAAGGGGACATTAGCTTATGGAGGGTGTTGGCTATTATAATGCTCTACTTGCTTCAAAATATGTTTAAATATGCTTTTAGACCACATAAGGCCACACTTAAAAAAAAGTCTGTTTCCGGTGGAGCGGGCGGGTGACTTTTTCCCCCAATGCTACCCGCCCGCATTTTTTTTTTTTTTTTTTTTTGTCAGAGTTGCCGATTTTATTATTTTGGCCTGATTTTTTTTTTTTTTGGCCTGATTTTTTTTTTTTTTGGCCTGATTTTTTTTTCTCGGCGGCGGTTCCATAATACAAATTATTAGGATAAAACGGACTAACACCCAGCTTTCTTTTGATACCAAACATGCCTATATAGAGATATGCAATGCCCAGGCACCGGGTGGAAAAGACATGTTCAACAGATTTTGCGGCCTACCGGGTGAGTCCTTTTTAGCCCACCCGCTCCACCGGAAACAGACTTTTTTTTAAGTGTGGCCTAAGCTATGAAATTAGAAGTGGGGCCATCAGTCCCAAGTGGGGCCAACTTGACATGGGGTCAACTGTCCGTGGGGCCATCAGTCCCAAGACCCCCTTCTATATCTTCATAATGCATGAATGCAGCCCTGGCCAGTGGCAGTGCTGCATAAATGCTTCATGCCGACTTGCATATGATACGGGGAAACCTCGCCAGGGCTGCATCATGCTGACCCAGGCACTTAGCCACGCAGGCTTGGCCTTGGGTATATTATTTACTAAGCCCTATATGTGTCCCTTGAAATAAGGGGTTAATTACGTACACATACTTTATCCAAAAATAGTGCGCACCCGCGGTATGTATGTGATTAATCTATAGCCCCATGTGGCTAGTTGTGGGGTGCCCAGAAAAGAACGGATGGGAGGGATCCCTCTGGGGTAGAGGTATTTCTGCCATATTTCTAGTTTGCATCATTAAGAATGATGAATGATGAGTAAGTAATGGATGATCATGGAAGAAGGGAGAGTGGATAGAAGGAAGGAAGAGAAATACATATCTATCTATAGACTGTATTAAAATACATAGATGGACTACATATACTAAAAAAGAAGGATATGGTCAGGGGAGATGGTATCACACCCATAGGCATAGCCCGCATAGGGGCATGTGTCTATTTTTGGCCATATCCACAAATAGAAATAACACGATGATCAAACCCTCACAGCAGGACCTTGCACAGAGGAGAATACGTTAGAATATTTATTGAGTTGACAATAGGGGTCTATCTATTATTATAGATAATGGGTTGTCACATCAAAAGTTTGTATATCTATGTTAAAATTGTGATGGTCATCACTTAACATAGGACCTTAGCAGATAGCAACGTCTCTTGCATGTTGGAGTTACTATAAATTAGCCATACTACCGTAATTGAAATTAATATTTTCAAAGATTAATTGACTACACTCTGTAAAACCATACCACATCTCGACCTGAAGTTCCAACATATCAATTTAAGACAAAAAAAAAATCAACATTTTTTTCCTTGACGAGATGAGTATAACGGTTTTTTACATTAAACAAACAGTGAACAACTTGTACGAGTTCTGATTGGGATGTTTTGGTTTGTGTTTTCAGGATGACATCAACAGATCCGTGTACAGGAGCAGTCTCCCGGGCAAGACA
The DNA here is from genome assembly GCA_947462335.1 of Harmothoe impar. NCBI lineage: Eukaryota > Metazoa > Annelida > Polychaeta > Phyllodocida > Polynoidae > Harmothoe > Harmothoe impar. The sequence continues at coordinate 16,972,733 of OX381718.1, read as the reverse complement.
CAACAAACGGTCAGTAGTCCACTCTACCCGGTAGTCGTACATTATTTTTATTCTAAACCTTCAAAAGGTAGCAGTGTGGCAGTGCTGTATTACAATACTCAGAATGGTCAAGATGCATGGATGAAGCCATGCCGAATAACTTGCCCCTTCCACCGCCAGAGCTACTCATGAATATATCCCTTTCTCTTTCTACATCCTTTATTAAAAATAGAATGCTTCCCCTTTATTTTCTACTTATAAAATGGAATTTGACCTATTTACCCCTGAAATCACCCACCCCCATCCCTCTAAAAAAAAAATCAAAAAATCTGTAGAGACGAGTGCCGAAGCATCTTTACCAGCCACGATGCAACCTTGTAAATAAAAAATAAAAAATAAAAATAATCAAAAAGAAGATAATACGAAAGAAGCACACATAATACACACAAGCAACAAAAGTTGAGCCCTCCCTCCCGCTCCCATAAGAAACCAAACCAAAAGCAACTCCACACGTGAGACACTTGACAGATGGTTTTGAGCACATGACCACTACAAACCATCACGTTGTATTTGTCTGTGTAGTACCTCTCTAGTGGTATAATCTCCGTGAAGTAGTACTACTCATTGTCCTGCCTGTGTCAAGTCTTGTTGTTATAACACTGTAATACTCTAGTGGTATAAATCGTGATGTGTAAAGGTGTTAGGTATATACCCTTAGTAGTATCATGGACATGTACAGTGCCATGGTAGTATAGAAAACAAGGAAAATCACTCTAATACAAGGAAAATAACCGTATGTGTGTTGCACAGTCGTTGTGAAAACTTTTTCACCATGCAGGACAATCGGTGCTGCAGCTAGCCAATTTTGCAGGACCGGATACCAAAATCAAAGTTTTGCATAATATTTGGAATGAAATATAACATTTTATTAAAGAAAAGAATAACAAAAAATGCTTTAATTTGCCTAGAATATTAGTGCACACAATGACTTGTAACCTCAGTTCTAGTTGGAATATACATGTATTTGAAAAATGCTTTAAGTTTTGGAAAGCCTAGAACGTGCAGGACATCTCAGGGGTAGACACTAACTTTTTCAGCTGTGGGCCACCCGGGCCCGCAGCCCTAGAAAACTACGGGCCCGGACCAAGATCTGTGGGCCAATGGTCAAAATTATGTTTTCTTTAAGAGAAAAAACATGTATATTTCTGATTGTTCTATAAAAGACTGAAATCAATATGATTGAGTCAGGCACATTCCCCTCTTTTCAACGATATATTGTATGACTATAGTTGTGAAGCAAACTTTCTTTAAATGTCTTCCAAACACTCCTGTGGGCCACCCGGGCCCGTAGGAATGCTATTTTGCAGAAAACTACGGGCCCGGACTAATAACTACGGGCCATTGGCTCCCGGGCCAGCGTTAGTGTCTACCCCTGCATCTGGTCTTACACTAGTCTGACATTGTGCTGGACTAGAGACGGTTAAGGCGGACATTGCCACTGTCCGGCGTGTTTGGCAAAGACTGATTGTAGTGGGAGGCTCGGCATGATATGAGTTTAAGTTTAAACATTTTTCTTGGCATGAATCCATAAATATTATGTATTTCGATAACAGCAAGCTGTATAGATGATGCTCAACAAACAAAGTGATATCCGCCTAAAGATTTCATATTTATGGAAAAATACAAGTAAAAGACACCAGTATTGTTGAAACTTTGTAGTTCTCATAATCATAATAAACAACTACGGTAAATATAATTAACCCACGGTGGAGGGCTAACACAAAGGATTCGCACCTTGGTTATATTGCATACCCAACGGTTAAATCAGATAGACTACACCTGGCCAGGCTTCTCCCACATACCCACTGCCCACTGGTCATCGACTCGGTGTATAACACCTCGTCTTGACCCTGTGGGGCAGTAGGTATATGGAAGAACCGTGTCCAGGTGTAGTCTATCTAACACATGCATGAGGAGAATATTGTCAGTGTATTTGTAGATAAAAAATCCCGAAGCGCCTACACGAAAATCCAACAATTCCATCATTCAGTTTATAAAACCCATGTTTTATCAAATGACAATATCCATAAAAAGTTTGGGAAGTTTGTACATTTAAATAAGGCAAACATGCGTGCCATACCATGTCCCAGAATCACCAGACTGTATGTACTATAACCTTGGGGTGTCCCACTATATGTCCTATATATACAACAGTCTTAGTAATATCTAAGAAGGTCAATCTAGGTCCCCTGGCGCTGGGTAGAACTCTGGCAATGGTCCAGTAATATAAGCTACCAATGTTCAACAGTAGTGTTAAGTTGATTCTAGAGTATTTTTATTCTACCATAAATGATGACCGCTATATAACAGAAGTGTGGCTAGAACTTGAAGACAAACTCAACTAGGCATCCTGCCATGATCCTGGTATCGATTAAGATTATATCCAACCTATTTAGACTAAGGTTTAGTCCGCTTACAGACAAGCAAGGCCTCTACAATATTATACCAGGCATAAACTGGGGATCCAGGTATTGGCCTATCACTGACAAAAAGCGAAGGTAATTGTACAGTGAAAGCCACCCCACCTATTCCCCACTGACACTTTCTTACCTACCACCACCCCCCACTCCCACCCCCGCCATTATAAAAGGGAAGAAAATAAAATTCAGTTTCATAGGTTCAGGGATTAAGGTTACCATTCTCAAAAAAAACACTTGAAATGTTCAAAGGTCGCAGATCTCGATATATTTAGGTTAGGCTGTTTTATTCTGATAACTTGGATTACGGATCCGCCGATGGAATTTTTGGCATTTTTCAAAAAAGGGCAGTTTTTTTTCCTCTTTTTTTTTTGCTCCCCGCCCCGTTGGCATAGCCTATGATTGAACGGCGTTTTATATGCCTGCCTAATTCTTAGTTGGGTTTTAAAATGTATCATCACCCGCCCCCAAGCTTTTGCCTGAAAAAGCCTGTAATCCAAGTTATCAAAATGAGGTGGCCTTAAGTTAAAAAGAAAAATAAGTACATGGAGATGTCAATGTATTATAGTACATGTATACTTGAGGTGAGCGTGTGTCCCCCGCTAGGCCTGCTCCATGGTACAGACGCAGTGACCTCCTCCAGGGTGCACGTGTCCTGTACCCTACTGGAGGAGGTGTCATGTGACCTTACCCCATAGTGCAGTCAGGGAGTGGTCATATATTAAATGCTGGAGGGGGGTGGTGAGATTTCGCGCAGAGGCATGGACATTTTTTACGCCCCCCTCAAGCGCGCCTGGAATATTTTGTGCCCCCCCCCCTCGCCCAAGGCGCCGGAAAATGTTTTCCCCCCTCCTCCCTTTCAACTATAGTAACGTGCTGGCTTTTATGCTAAAAAGGGGCATCCTTTTTTTTTTGCCCCCCCCCCCTCAAGAGGGGTCAGAATTTTTTAGGCTCCCCCTCAGGAGGGGTCGGAAATCTTTGCATCCCCCCCCCCCACCCCTCTGTAACTAATAAATGAACACTCCCTTAGTCCTCCAACCTGTCAACTCTCTATGGAACCAGATCCCCATCCCCCACCCCTCCCCAGCCAGTACTTTATACACCAACATCACCTCCATCCATAAGGATGCAAAGAATGTCAATGTGGGTTAGTAAGTGAGACTATTGCCAATTTAATATGACATACTGGTAACCCAGATTAGTATTCTGAAATTGAAATAATCATATAGATGTTAAACTAAATATTGCAAAATGTCGACCAAATAGTTACAGTACGATAGTATGTTTTTTCTACCAGGGAGTGGTATCTCTAAAACTGTAGTTTGTGGTCAAATTAACTCTATGGTGTGTTTCAAAACAGTCAGTTTAATAGTGTGCATGTAAAGAATGGCCTGGTTAGATGGACACATTGTATACACAGACCAGGGTCGTGGGTAGGAACATGGAGGTGGTGGCGTGTTAGAGCCATGCCATGCTAGACTATCACATGTGTGGGGGGCCAAACACGTCCAAGTGCCAATGAACCGACGTGGTACTATTACTGGCACATAAAACACAACATCAGACAGCTAGGGAGACCTCGGTGTAAAGATCTGGCTTACTTAGAACTTGACCACTCTTCCTCACATATAGATTAACTTTATGCACAAATAAATATATTACATTTACACATAAATATATTTGGTACAAGTCACATCCTCTTTGCATATTTAACACATCCCAGGATACCAAAGTTCATTAGAGTGGCTCACCGGTGGTTTGGTTTAATGTTTCCAGTTGGTGGAATGCATACAGTCTAGGCCTACATCATATCAACTAAGTAACCCTTTAATGATAATGTTGCCATAAAGCAACAGGTATTTCCACCAACGCAGTGTCTCGTGCCGACCCATCAAACCAAGTTGACTCAACAGGGCTGCATTCATGCATCATGAAGGCAAGAGGTATTAAAACATTATGCCATCCTTAAATGGTTTATCATATGGAAAAATCAAAATAAGCTCCTGCTAGTTGGAAGGTATACATTTCTAAAGTGTACGGTACCTCCATTTCCCTTTACAAGGAGTTAACTAATATCATGTCTTAACACTAAATATAGGGATGCACGTCTAAACTTTTCCCCCGATTAATCATTTCAAGTGTTTTCAATTGAGCCCTTTATTCAGGGGCCTCAATTTGAACATTTCAAGTTATTTTTGCGAGTGGTCCACTTTCATCCTTGTCTTCACCAAGCCTCAGTGTTATTTAAAAGTGCGTGTTGAATACAGAGTAGTGGTTGGCAACATCAACACGTGTTAAGGTCACGGTGACCTTTAACTGACCTTAACTTGGGGTGGACCATGCCGTGATAGAGACTGGTCCCAGGATGGCACCCATTATGTAACCTAACGACGCAGTTTATCTCAGCACATAGTCAACTGCTGTCCGTTATCGGTGATTTTATAACATTATATTAAAAAAATTAAATGATGTAAAACATGTTTAGATCTGTTTCTAAGACAAGTGTTTGGTTTGTCAATGGAATTGATGAAATGTCAACATATATATGGATGCATGTTATTGTTAAGTTGGCATAAAGTCGTACACAAACAGGAAAGATCAATGCAGTCCAAGGGTTTGGTTGCACGCCGTAACACCATGTACTATTGCCCCACGGATTACAGATAGGAAGGACAATGTGTCACATAGTATAACATCTAACTGGGACTGTCGATCCAGAAACAGGAACCCACCCCCAAAAAGATAAAAGAAAGACAAAGACAAAAAACTGAGAATCAAAAACAAAACCACCACAAACAACAAAACAAAAAAACACCCCAAAACACACAGAACCAAGACGAAAAATATCATTTTAACCTAGATATTAAGTTGTAGGTATTACCCCTAGATTTGTGTGTGGTATAGATAGATTACAGTGTGGGTGTTGGGGATTAGATTCTTATTCTGTCCTACACGTGGTAATCCCTTATCAGTCTCACCAGCTGGCCGTCAGATAGCTGATACGCGGCAGATACGCCTCTTGTCAGCTGGGATCTCCAGTATCAAGTCGCTAAAAGATGACATTTGTCGTCATGATGCACCAATGCAGCCCCAGCGAGTACCTCGCTGGTGCTGCATTGGTGCATCATGCCGACCCTTTGGGAGTGTCTCGACCTCATAAGGTCGGCATGACGACCAAGGGCATGATGCATGAAGGCATCATGCCGCCCTTAACGGGTTAAGGTACGTCAGACAATTGTTATGTGACAGAGGAAGGGGATATTTGGCAAGCCTTCGATATGTCCAATTTTACCTGTACGATAGGAGAACACTTGATATTCTCCAGATAGATTTCATGAATGACGTACATTCTGACGTACATAGCTGCAACTGTGAACAGTGGAAACCGGTAATTTTCTCTTAGGATAAGAGTCTAAGCCACCAACTGACATTGGATATTATTGTTTTTAGGCCAAGAAAGTGACTGCTGTGATTTAACAGTAAATAGGGACGTGGGTTTGGATGAAGAATTCAGATTTAGGACAGTATTTGGCTTTATGCACTAAGTCAGCAGGGCGTGGCCTTATCCCTGGATTAGGGGATTATGTGTCTGTTCCCACACATCCACACAGTATGGCTAAATCCCTATATTGTTGCAATACATGCATGCTGTGCTGGATTGGATGACGTATATCCTCACATTTGACCATACACCATATGAAAATATACAATAATATTCATTCAATACACAATTCAAAGGTAGGGTATTTTGTGCTGCACAGAACATGTTTATATGATGAAGTGTGGACCAGAAAAATAAACCGATCAAAACGTTTCTATACAGTGCTACCGGTATTAAATATTATAATTTAAAATTAAAATCAAAATTCTGAGGGGTGGAGGAATATCCCAAATTTAGCATATAAAAACACATATTTTCAGTTTAATATCCTTTGGTCCTATAGAAATCACTGTAAATAATGATTAATAATTATTGAATTTATTTGCATTTTCAGACAGAAGATGAGGGACATTGTGTGTGGTACGACCAGTGTGGTACCGACACCACGACCGGTAAACCCCTTAACTGCCTCTACACCGGGCCCGCCCAGCAGCTCAACAACACCCGCGCCATCGACGTCCTGCGAGACCTCTGTCCGCAATACGCACCCGCTGGCAGTAAGTTGTTAAAAAAAAGGTTAAATTCATGAATAAACATACAGGTACACTATAAATTAATTAAGAAATACAACTTTTCCGAGTTTACAATTATAATTCCTGCTTTTTCATTGCTACTCATGCATAAAATCTTGTTTATTTCCTGCAATGGTTGATTAAACTCATATTATTAAAATCATGAGGGAGTGCCATCTTTAGTTTAGACTTTGGATCAAATTTTTGTTGAACTTTGATTTGCCATCTGACAACTGTAGCAGTTCTATACATAGGCTTAATACAACCTAAACTCACCATAATAATTATAACCTGTTGAAATTACTCGAATAATTAACTATTCACATCTAAACCATGTCCTGTTCTATCCACAGTTAAGAACCCCAAGACGTGTTGCAGTGCGTCTCAGATCCTCACCATGGATGCCAGCCTCACCTTACCCAGACAGATGCTCTCCCGCTGCCCGTCATGCTACACCAACTTCCTCAAAATCTACTGTGCGTTTACATGCGACCCCAAACAGAGCGACTTTGTCTACATTGACCCGTTGCAGACAAAACCCTTCGGCGACAAGGGTGAGAAGAGCATCACGGGGGCGAACTATACCATGACGCATTGGTTTGCTGACGGTATGTATAACTCGTGTCGCGATGTTCAGATGCCGAGCACCAACGAGCAGGCCATCAAGACTCTATGTGGGCCTTACAGTAACAACTGTACCGTCCAGAACTGGCTCAACTACATGGGGGACAAAGATAACAACCAGACACCCTTTGGGATTAAATTCATCCTCACCAACAAGAAGGTGAAGATGGGCAACGAGACTTTGACGCCGATGAACAAGACGACGGCGCCGTGCGACAATGTCTGCAGCTGTCAGGATTGCCGGGCGACGTGCGGCGTCCCGTTACCGCCGATCAAACCGGAACCGCCGTGTAAGATCATCGGGGTGGAGTGCGGTAATTTCATCGGTGCCACTTTCTACCTGACGTTTGTCATCATCTTCGGCACCTACCTCATCTGGTACTATCTCTTCTGTCGCAACGAGCCCCAAGACGGTGTCCGGTTGAACGAGAACGCCCAATCGCCGGCGGTGAACCGCTCGCCCGAGGACACCAGACCACAGCAACACGTCCGATTCCTTCAGCCGAGCTGCTGCGAGCGACTCGGTGCCAAGTTCGAGGCCAAAATGACGAAAGGCTTCAGTGCCTGGGGCCGGTTCTGTGCGAGGCACCCGTACGTCATTGTGGTGGTTGGTATTGTGTTGAGCTGTGTGTTGGTGGCCGGGGTGGCCATGATGAAAGTCACCACCGACCCCGTAAAACTGTGGTCAGCCCCCAACAGCCGCGCCAGGCAGGAGAAGAACTACTTTGACAAGAACTTCAAGTGAGAACCTTTCTATTGTCTGTATTTAACCCCTTAAGGACGGATGTCGATAAAAGATTTGTCATCATGATACACCAGTGCAGCCCCAGCAAGTAACTCGTCAGTGCTTGCATTAGTGCTTGAATGCTGCACTGGTGAGTTACTCACCAAGGCTGCATTCATGCATCATGACGAACAAGGAATGATGCATTAAGGCATAAATGATTCTGTAGTATTGCCCATAAAATGTATTCTATCTTTGATATAATCCTGATGCCAATGACCCTAAGTCTTTGCCTGATTGATATTTCTTTTTAATGTTGCAAGCCTGTATTTAACTATAGAGGACCTATAGTCAGGGGCCTGAATTTGAACATTCCAAGTTGTATCTTTTAGCTTGGGCACTTTTGTTCCTCTATCTGTAAGATAATCACTAGTCAATAACTCGATGCTCTTTCCTTCAGCCCATTCTTCCGTACCGAGATGCTGATCATTACTCCCACTAACAACGCTTCCTGGTCACACGAGAATACAGGATCCTCTACGGGAAGCACTACCTATGGACCTGTCCTAAAACTGGACATTCTCTCTCAGGTCAGTTTACATCCTTTAACGTTCTTTATATTTAACATATACAAATTTAACACCTTTTAGCCTGGCATTTGCTAAAAATTTAGATTTGTCGCCATGATGCTCAAGTGCAGCCGCGCCGAGTAAATTGCCGATGCTGCATTGGTGCATCATGCTGACCCTTAGGGAGTGACTCTCAACCTGGTAGGGTCAGCATGCTGCTTGAATTCAGCAATGATTATTTAGGCATCAGGGCTGCATTCGTGCATAATGACGACCAAGGGCATGGTACATTAATGCAAATGCCACCGTCCTTAAAGGATTAAGTGCCTAAGTAACTATGAAACAATAAATGTGGCCAGTCAGGCAGAATCACTGACAACTGGAACATTAGGCTTGTAGGGCCTGTATAAGAAGTCCAACAAGGATGCAAAACGAATAAATTAAAAAAGTTCTGAAATGTCTCCCTCCCCCCCTTGGGAATACGGTCTAAAGACATGCAACCGCAATGAAACATGGTTGAATAACTTAGGGTAGATTCACCATGAGTCGGACACATACCCTGAGACGGACAGTGAAATTTGAGGGTATCTATGTAAACTACGACTTCTAGTGTATGTTTTTTCGGAAAGAATAACACTTAAACTTTACCCTAGTTCAAAAATGAAGATCTTAGAATGCTGAAATGACCACAAAATCAAGTGTCCGTCTTAAGGTATGTGTCCGACTTAAGGTGAATCTACCCTAGTCCCGTTATGCCTGACTGACCCATATTGGCTGTGTTTATATCCAGGTGCTAGAGCTACAGAACCGGCTGGCAGCTCTCGTTGTCTACGATGAAGACTTAAAGATGAACGTGTCACTCCGGGACATCTGCTTCGCGCCCTTATCTCCGGACAACACAGAGTGTACCATTATGAGTGTACTTAACTACTGGCAGAACAACATGACGCGCCTCCACATGATAGACACCGACGGCTTCTTTGTCTACGCAGACCACATCAGCCACTTTGCCGAATGCGTCAAGTAAGTGCTCCCTGTGTTTCCTACAAAATTGATAGAAATTTAAGAAATAAAAAAAAACTAGCCCTGAATTTAAGTGAATTAGCCCAAATAAACTTACCAACCCTGCTTTGAAAAAAAGAAAGAAAAAAAAGAACCCTGGCTTTGTAGAACATGCTAGAGGCTGAATGTGATACATTTATATTACAAATTTAACTAAAAACTGTAGGTGTAAAACTTTCGAAAACTACACCCTTCATAATATATAATTATTTGATGAATTTTTCCTTAAATTATACAGGCTTTCTCTCGGAATGTTCTGGTGTTTAAATATAATATGATAAGTACACATACACCATGCACCTGTGTAGCTTAAATAGAGAAGAAGATACAAAAGTTTCAAACCACTACTCATACTAATATGCATGTATGCCCAAATCTCTATGTTTATAACGTTATCTTTGTATTACAGTTCCCCCACGTCCCCTGCAGACACCACCACACTACATCTACCGTGCATCGCGGCTTACGGAGGCCCCGTCATGCCCTACATTGCGCTCGGAGGTTTCCCGGGTGAGTCCTCACTTTCGCCTTAATAAAAGAATAGAGCTTTTATGGTTTTTAACCAGGAGAGGACATACTCAGAATGTCAATACTTGTGAAGGGTTGTCGAGCTTGTTTGAGTTCTAAACATATATATGTTCACTGCATCTAAAAGAGTCTTGTCAAATATTTAGTAAATTCATTTAGAAAATGCCACGACAAATGTAACAAGATTTAATAAACCTTTAAGTTTCTACCACGAAGGAGTTTAAGTGGTTGACGGGGAGGGGTAACCGCTTCAGTGAAATATTCCAAGAATTTTGCCTTTATTGATTAATAATTGAATGTTGATTAAATACTAATCGATTTAATCATTTTTACACGACAGAACAACAGTATGGTAACTCTACGGCCCTTGTGATCTCATTCACCGTCAACAACTACCAGAACGACACGTTCCAGGCCATGGCCAAGGCCTGGGAGAAGGGTTTCCTCAACATTGTCGAGACCTACCACAACCCCAACATATCAGTCGCCTACACCACTGAGGTGAGTCGGGTTAACAAGTTTACTATCAGAAATTAAATTCTGGTCCTTTTGTATGGGAAATGTCGTTCAAATTAATTTTTTAACCAGTGCACTTGGATTTGAGGAAAATACAGTTTGGAGAAGTTTGCCAATGTCGCGCACAAAAATATCCCCCCCCCCCGCCAAAAAAAAAGAAATCAGCTCTGCCTATGACCACCTGGCAACATACTATGGACCATATTATCTAGGCTCTTCATCTGCGGGGAAGACACTTGATTTCAGTTAAAAATCAGTGAGTAAAATATTTTCAGGAAAATGTGAGTTGTCTGCGGAATATTTAGTACTTGACGTGTCAGTTAAAAGAATTTCCATCAGTTAAATGTCAGTTAGAATTGTGACAAAAAAATAGTGGGCTTATCCTTTTGTCTCCTTTCCCTTTGCAGCGCTCCATTCAGGATGAGATTAACCGTGAGAGCAGCTCAGACGTAGCCACCATCTTGGTTAGCTACATCGTCATGTTCGTCTACGTCTCCATCATGTTGGGGCAGTACCACTCCTTCAGGACCATCCTGGTAAGTTAAGGCATGTAAGGAGGGTATCATGCCTTAATGCATCATGCCCTTGGTCGTCATGATGCAATAATGCATGAATGCAGCCCTGGCGAGTAACTCGCCAATGCATGTGAACAAAAGTTACCACAAAATCTATGTTTAGCACTGGCTCAATTATCGACTCTCCTTCAACCTTTCTTGGCAGATTATTTGTATCATATATTAAAAAGAAATAAAAAAAACCTTTAAAAAAAACTAATTGAATAACCCTTGTGCTCCCGCAGGTGGACTCTAAGATCATGCTGGGTCTGTCGGGCGTGCTGATCGTCCTCTTCTCGGTGGGTGCATCCATCGGGTTCTACAGTTACATCGGGGTTCCCGTTACTCTCATCATCATCGAAGTCGTGCCCTTCCTCGTCCTCGCGGTCGGAGTCGATAACATCTTCATTCTTGTTCAAGCCTACCAGGTATGTGTTTTTGATACTGGACAGTTATTTGTCTGATTTTATGCTGCTTTTAGGTTCCTGCCTGGAGGAATTGAGCAATAAAACACTAGCATTACAAAATATAGACTCATACATAAACATATTTCAAATCAATATATTACAAGCCAGGTATGAAATATTAAACTCATTTCTAATATGAATGTATAGCTGTAGACAATTTGTGAGGAATACAGTCATATTTAATGAATACTGTCAATGCTAAAATCAGTATATTTCCTGTTGTGTTGTAGCGAGAGGAGCGGAGCCCAGATGCCAACATTGAGCACGTCATCGGTCGTGTTGTCGGCAAGGTCGGCCCCAGTATGCTGCTCACCAGTTTATCTGAGTCACTCGCCTTCTTCATCGGTAAGTATCACTTGTCCGGTTTCCAATAATTAAATGGAAGCATATATTAAATGGAAGCATATATGCTGTGCCAACATATATAAACATATGTATTGGCACTTTAGAAATAATTGGAACTTTCCGAAATTGTATGAAAGTACCTCAGGGGCTTCCCTTTTTGTCAGACTTTCCAGCACTGGCGAGTTACTCGCCAGTGCCGCATTCAACCATCATGTCGACGCTAACGGGTTTGATACACTCATGAAGGGTCGGCATGATGCACCAAAACAGCACTGAGCACCGGCGATGAGTTACCCGCCGGGGCTGCATTGGTGCATCATGACGGCCAATGTCATCTTTTAGAGACACGTGTCCTTAAAGGGTTAACATCATGAATTAAAAAGAAGTAGACTTGAAACAATACCTTGACTGTCCCCCTTGCAGGTGCCATGACCCCCATGCCGGCTGTGAGGGTGTTCACGCTATATGCTGCCATGGCCGTATTCTTCGACTTCCTACTCCAAATCACCTGCTTCGTATCGCTGCTGGCTCTGGATGCCAAGAGGCAATATGTAAGTCAAACTTTCCTATGGTGAAATTTGCAATACAGTATTCGACTATAAATTTAAAGTTCATACGCTGTTTGTTTTACCGACTAAGTGCACGCCCTTTTTGGCGAAAATTGAAACTAGAAATTATCCCAAAGTGTGTTCTCTTAAGGCTGTCAATTATATAAACTCAAAAAATACTATTCTTTTGTACGCTTATTATGCATTGAATTGTCGATGAAACTATAAATTTATGATAAAATAATTTGCAGGCAAACCGTTTGGAGTGTTGTGTGTGTATTAAACAAGAAGTTGACGCGGATGAGCAGCGAGGGGAGGAAAGCGACGACTGCCTCTTCTACTTCTTCAAGAAATACTACTCCGCGTTCATCCTTAATGACATTATCAGGATCATCGGGGTAAGTAAACTTACAAATAATCTAAACTTTGAATGAGAACCGATTTTGGTGCCATACAGATAATGCTGAAAGAGACTGAAACATTAAATGCAAAAATTGCAAATTTAAGGGAAAAAATTGCAACATGGTTATTGAGAACTTATTTTTATTCTTATTAGTATGAAAACAATATGCTTTCGTTGGTTTGAAAACCATATATGTAGTCTAATATATACAAAAATTTACAAAATATGCAATCTAAGAATCTTACGTTCCTTTATAGATGTTCACATTCTTCGCCTGGGCCTGCTTGTGTATATCATTTGTGAATAAAGTGCCAATTGGACTCGACCAACAACTATCCATGCCCAGGGTAAGTTTTCCCCTTTATCTCCTAAAGAAATTACTAGTATGCTAAAGTAGGCCCACAATAGTATGGACAAAATTCTAAATAATCTAAACCTTCACCCAAAGAAAACCAATATCAATTTTAACCATATGAAAATTGTTTCATAGAAACATATTAGACTTTCTAGACAAAAAAAACAATATAATCGCTGAAATGTCCTTTCAAGTGAGAAATCTAATATATTTATGAATATTTCTCGTTGTGACAGGACTCGTATGTGTTGAATTACTTTGACAAGTTAGGCAAGTACCTGTCGGTTGGACCACCCATGTACTTTGTGGTAGAGAACGGGCACAACTATACAGAGCGACTCGGTCAGAATAAGATCTGTGGTGGCAGCGGCTGTCCTGAAATGTCACTCCTCGGACAAGTCTACAAAGCATCACAACAGGCCAATGGGTAAGTGTAGTCAATAATCAATATATCTCCCAATCAAGGGGAGCCGTTTTTCTTTTATGGTAGTTTTAACATTGATTTTAAGGGCTCAATAGCCCCATAATCAATAATGATTTTGGTTTTTAAATTTGAAGTTTTTATTTAGTCACTCACTTTCAACGTTGAAGGATTACCTGCAAATCTCAAATGTACTTTTTAAGTTATTTATGGTCCTTTATATTCCTGTTTGCAGTACTAGGATCGCACACCCTGCCTCGTCGTGGTTAGACGACTACTTTGCCTGGGTCGCTCCGGGCGGGAACCCTCCGTGTTGTCGACAGACCATAACAAAAGACCCCGACTTCTGCCCTGCCACCGGTGAGTACCATACAGAGATGCTACTTTTCCTACTTTGGCAGGAATTCCTGCTCTTTGACATGCTGTATTAGACTGTCCTTTTCATTCTTTTCATCTACCAGGAAGGGGCATCTGTGACCATAGATGTTTAAAATGTTTAATGATAAATGTAGGATCAATTTATAGATAGTGTTTTTTTTCATTTCATACAGTCAATTTTGAAAAAGAAAGAGCCATTTTAAAATCAATATAAAAATATGTCTGGTTTGGTAGAACTCCTGGTATATTGTACAACATTCCAAAGTATTCACTCTGTTCATGGCCCCTCCTACTTCTTAAATATCCCTAGTGGGATACAATTTGAATTTTGAAGTTTATAAAAAAAAAATTTACAATTTAAAATAATAAAATAATTCCCTGCTGAATACCTCGGGTACAACTGGTACCCTTTATGATAACTTATCAGTGCCCATATTGTCAGTCCCAAGTTGATTAATGGCTGCGCCCACTTGACAACATACTTAACCCCTATACTAACTGATTGCAGTAAAGGACCCCAATATGACTAAGTGCGAGGCGTGTCCACTGAAGGGTGGCGCCAAGTCGCGCCCGGTGCGAGACGACTTCCTGAAGTACCTGCCCTGGTTCCTGGAGGATAACCCTGGCCTGGCCTGCAGCAAGGGGTCAGTATACACACTTAACACGTTAACCCTTTAAGGACATGTGTCGCCCAAATGATGACATTGGTCGTCATGATGCAGCAATGCAACCCTGGCGAGTAACTCAACGGGGCTACATTGGGAGTGTATCAACCCTATATTGTCAGTATGATGCTTGAATGCAGCACTGGCGAGATACTCGGTACTGGTTCATATATGTACACTCACTAGTATGTTAACGTGTATATATCACTCACTGTGAAATTTTAGAATCTGAGTGCCTGTATTGGCTATATATATCAGTATAGAATATTTAAAACAGTCCCCCTTCCCTTACAGAGGTCACGCTGCCTATAAATCAGCGGTCCAGATGCTGCCGGGCCCCCACAACCAGACCAAGGTGGGCGCCACATACTTCATGACCTACCACACCATACTCAAGACGTCCAAGGACTTTATCGATGCACTCAAATGGGCGCGTAAAATAGCCGACAATATCACGCTCACGCTAAACCATTGGCCGGGTCAGAACGTGTCGGAGCTGAGTAATATCACAGATGCACATAGCATAGAGAAGGTCTTCCCATACAGGTAAGCTGAAGTCTCAGTGGTGGTTTTTGATTAAAATTAAATTTTGATATATTCATATTATGTACAAATAAATTGTAAATATAGAATTTAGCAAGTAGGGGCCTACCCGACTTCAGAGTATAATTGCCTCAGTTTTTCGCGATTTTTGGAGGCTTAAAAAGAGATCAAGATATTTACAAGTTCCCCAGGAACCAGCTATCAAAGTTGAATTAATGGTAATGTTTATTTGACGCAAGAAATATTAATATTTATCTTCAATAGTGCTTTGCCTGATGATCTTACATCTGGTTGCAAATTTGCCGATTAGAAGATCACAGAAATCAGTGGTCAAATGTGCACCATGAAATAATGACTTTACTAGTAATGATAATGCACCATAATTTGAGTACCTTTACTCCCTTGCAGTGTCTTCTACGTGTTCTACGAGCAGTACCTGACCATTCAATACGACACGGTTGTAAACTTGGTATCGGTCATCTTTGCCGTGTTTGGTGTGTCGATCGTGCTACTCGGCTTTGACTTGTGGACGTCACTCATCATCGTCTTTGTCATCATCATGATCCTTCTCAGTATGATGGGAATGATGTACTTGTGGGACATCTCCCTTAATGCCATCTCATTAGTCAACCTTGTCATGGTATGTCGACATTACATGTAGTTGATATGTAGCCTTGATGTTTCAGTTTAAACCTGTCTTTGGGAAATTGGTAGATAACAGATAAGTACTATCTCCGATATTTGATATGGATCCAGTAAAAAGTGGAAAATAGAGAATTCATTCGGTCAAATTTTCCTATAGTAAAGTTTAGAATAAGTTACTTCTGTTTTGTAATACTCTTTCCCGTTCAAATCTCATTTGTAATGAAGCGATTACAATTAAGTGATAGTTCTACCAAATTTTAAAATGAAATATGCCTCTTTTTTTCAGACGGTGGGAATATCCGTTGAGTTTTGCTCGCATATTGCTCGGGCATTTGCAGTTAGCACTGAGTCTACGAGAGTCGCTCGTGCTAAGGAAGCTCTCACACATATGGGTAGCTCGGTAAGTTACAAATCTTAACAACCTTAATGGCTCTTTTGCAATTTTTCAGACTAGAAAAACTAAAAGGTCTATGACTAGCAATTGGCTTTTAACAGAGAGATATACAGAGATGAAAATAGGTGTTTTAAACAGTTTAAAAGTTCACCCCTTTTTAAGTACACACCCAAAATTGAGATTTCCAATTCAATTGAGTACTTTTTCAAGGATTATGTCAAAACCCAACTAAACTCTGTGGATATAATGGATGGGGGCGGGGGGGACTACCGCTTGGTTTAGGGATGCGCCCATCATTTTAAAACGACTGGATCGTGGCTTATAAAAATTTGAAGTACAGTAGTCAAAACTGAGTCAAATCATGTAAGATTTAAAGAGAAACCTCCATATATAATATTATATCTTTAATATCAATTGATTAAAGCTGGGCCGTCAGGGAATAAGTTTAGCATTTTCCATACATAGACAAAAATTACCAGTTCCACCAGAGGGCAGCAGTGTTTGGACAGGGGACCATGAGCATATTCACCCTATCTTGTGCCTGTAAGAGCTGAGCCCCCAGCCCTTAAGAGCCCTCTTGTGAATCAAAACTGAACTATACCCAAAAACGGTTGATAAATAATCCTTTGTCTCTCATTCCAGGTACTAAGCGGTATCACGCTAACTAAACTGGGCGGTATCATCGTACTCTTTTTCTCCAAGTCGCAGCTCTTCCAAATATTCTACTTCCGTATGTACCTCGGTATCGTGGTGTTCGGAGCTCTCCACGGGCTCATCTTCCTCCCCATTCTCCTCAGTTATGTCGGTAAGTTTGTGTAAATTTATTCTGTTCTTATACTCTGTGTTTGGGTTTGAATTGAGGATAAATTCATCTGTAGACTGGCCAAAAATGTAACTCTTAAAACAAAGATTCGCCAATTATTATCATAATAAAGTATGCATAATGTAATAGATTATAATATCTTAATTATTTATAAAATCGCATGCACCTGATTTTAGTTTCACTACTAGTTGCGAGGGGTGGGTAAATCAACTATTCTTGATTTCATGGGAAAAAATACTTAGCCCCCCCCCCCCAAAAAAAGGTTTGTTTCAGGTAACATGGATAGAAATTGTAGGGTCGGTAGGTCGGATTTTTTTATTTTTTTTTAAAACTTTTTTTAACATGAAAGTACTAGCCGGCCTCTCCGAAGACAGGAAAAATGACCGAAAAAGGGTAAAAATACAGAAATTTCTTCAATTTTTTTTTTGGCCTTAAAAAGTTCAACATATTGTTAAATAATCGTACTGTTTCATCCCACAGGTCCAAGTGTGAACAAGGCCAAACTACAAGAGAAGCAAATGTCCTCTCGGTACACCGCATTAGGGGAGGAGACGGATGACGATCGCGCCTCAATTATCCGAAACGGTGGTTCACCTGCATTTGACAGAATACAACCATTTATGTAATAGGTAGGAGTAAAGAAAAAATATACTCGCAACCAAAATCTATCTTCCATAAAACGTCATTGTTGAGTTTAAGAAATCTAGGAAGATTAGAAAATCTGTAAATATTCTGAATATAGTTTTAATGGTTTTATCTACAATGGATATATACATTAATGGATATTTTGAGTCGGAAATAACTGGCTTTGAGCATTTGTATTGCAAATTTGCTGGCAGAATTTCACAATTTTACCCGTGGAGAAAATCTGGCAGAGTTGATCAACATTTGCGTTACATTTTTTGATCATCAAATTTTTCCTTTTCTTTTAACATGATAAATATCACCTTCCATGTGAATGTAAATGATTCTGAACAACGTAAACAATGCAATGTAATATAAGTAGTTCTAGCGAAGCTTCATTTTATATTAGCGAAGGTTTGATTATTGCATTAACTCTGGGTGTGAGTGCAGTTGGGTAAGATAGACTGTGCAATCTAGGGGAAGGATTGTTTTCTTTTTGGTGTGTGAGAAGGTCTTGATTCTCTCCTTTTATGTATTACAAAACTATATCTGGAAATAGTGCATTTACAAATTTACTCTTGGCCTGTATAGTTGCTTCACGGTAGTCTTGCCAAAAGACTTAGGGAGTCGCACAACTCATGTGATAAATACTCGAAAGGTTTTGTACTCGTAGAAGTGAAGGGAAATGCATAGGGGAGTAGTAGCTTTGATAAAGCTAAAGGAATGCTTTTCATATAGTACTATAGAGAATTCAGGGTATATTTCAAAGAGTGCTCTAGACATTTATTAGTGTATCAGTGTACACATTTGTAACTTGGTGAAGAAAGTTACCAACTACAACTAAAACAATACACAACACAATACCTAAACCCCGTTATTGACTTATCTTTAAGTAACACATTCCAGAAATAGTTTCCCACAGAATCCTATTTGTAATGAGTGCACATCAGTAAAGATTCTGGGATTACTATATGTGTCGTTTGGTTATCTAATGAATTTGTAATCTTACATGGTATGCAAAATTTGTTCAATGTATAGAACAGTGTTACAAATGAAATGGAGAATAATTGGGTATGTGGAAACCACGGAAATACTTGTAAAAGTAATGAATTGTTTTGGGGTCCAAAATGTTTATCTGTGAACGATATTGATCACAAAAAAGAAATAACCTAAAGAATATTTGATTTTATCACTGATGCTGCTTGTTCAATGTTTTCCTATTTCTATCCTGTATCTCTGCTAATCATGATGTAAAAGTATCGCGTTACAAATGAACGCTATGTTCAGAATAGGCGGGCCACTCCGGCTCCCCAACATAGAGGTTATAGAGCATATTCACAGATGTGGAACTCTTGTACATAGATATTAAGAAGCTGTAAAGATTTTGTGATAAAATGTGGGTGCTGCATTAGACTCTAATGTATGTATGTTTGTGTATGTAGGAGTCTCGCGCGAGTCGCTATTTGTAGGTATGAAAGTCAAGTATGGCTAATATAACGAGTCCTCGAGAACCGTATAATTACTCGATATACGACTAACATAAATACTTATTCAGACTGCGACTCAATAGCCCAGTGTGCTTGTTATGCTAGACAACAGCGTTCAACTATTTTTTGAAGGAACATGTTTTGATATAACTGAGAGATATTTGTAGATGACTAACCCTTTGAAGATGGCATGTTACCTTAAGGCAACCTGCCATCCTTAAAGGGCTAAAGGGCGATGTGCTCTGTAAAGTGGTGAAGTGAAGCAAAGGAGTAAAAACTGTTTTCTGATGTGAATTCATAACTTTGTGTTATGTACCTGGCCATGGTTTTATGAATACACCAGGAGAGTAGGCTCTACCATAGTACAGAGCTTTGGATGGCAATGCAGGGATTAGCTCTAACATTTAAAAACGATGTACAGTTAACACAATGTATAAAGATGTACATAGACTGGCCACCAGTCAACACTGTAAAAAAAAGACGTAGATAGAAAAAACCTTTTATAATTGATTCTGTTCTCTGACTTAGGACATATTTTCCATTATTTTTCTCTCTTTTATTCCAGGGTGTGTGACACATGTGGGTGGGGGGGTATTGTCAAAGCCACTTTAGGGAACTAGTTAGTTTCAGGTGCACATAGACCTCATGTCTAATTTAAGTTGTAGCTGTACTTTAGTTTTGCAGTATGTCTCTAGTCTTATGTTTTATATCTGATCAGATAATCCACTCTAAGTAGACACCAAGATTCAAGATTATCTATGTCAAAACCAGGTTTATAAACCATAAATTCCTCACTCACTTACTGACCATTATACCCAAGGTTTTTCCAAAATCCTTTCCCTCCATTTCTTTTATTATCCATTTTTCTTGCCAACAGCGCAAATATTTCATTATTCTCGATAAGAACAAAGTTGATCTGAGGTTTGTGCAATACTACTCTTCTTTAATACACCTGATATGGATTCTTACAATATATGGCTATGTATTTTTGGTGTAGATCTAAAAGGTATCTGACTCCACCGTTCTGTCCAGTACCGATAGTGAACGTTTCGTAAAATTTGTCCGCGTCTTGTTATTGTCGATTCCCGAGGCACCAAACAAGGGATGCTTAAATGATTAATAGGAAATTAACCTATAATGGTGCACTTATATAAATCAGGAATAACTACCGTATAAACAACATTCCGTTGAACCACCACTTTCCATGTATCACCAGTCATCCCTCATAATACATGTATGTATCAGTTTATACTATATCAGAATATATGCTAGCGCAGTCAAGAGAGATTGACTTGAAGATTGTGTTACAACATAGCATTATTCATACAAACTGTTAAAAAATAACCTTCATACAATGCCACTGAGAGTTGGGACAGTCACATCCCTCTATAATATTACTAAATAGAATGTCCTTGTAACAGTTTCTACTGGCATGGGGGCAGTGTGTTTTTGTGACATTGTAATTTATCCTTCCATTAGTGGCATAGACAATAATGAAGTGTGTGGGCCTCTAAGTTGTTGTGGTACAGCCCCCCTGATTTATGTATTCATTCAAAGTGACTGACAAATTATAAAAAGGTGATATTAAAATGAATTGTAGCTTTTGTTAAGAGGCAAAGTCGATCATGTAGATTGTGTTTTCAATATGAATTATCCTCTCCATTTAAAATGCTGTTATAATTGTAATCAATGATATATAGGAAGCCAGGATTTTGAGAATTGTCTCTCCCTTTGATGTCTCACGATCACGTGTGCCAAATCCTATATTAAGACATCACAAAATATGTGCATCACAATATGTTATAGATACACGCACATTCAGTGAAGGCCAACTAGAGTAATAACTTTTACTCAAGAGATAAAACCAGATTTTCAAACCGTGTCAATATGGATTACTACTCAGTGTTATCAGGGATGTATATATATGTACAAGTCAATAATTATGTAATAATCAACAATACCCATGAGTGCCCTTGAATGTACACACGTACACCAAAATAAATCCTCGGTAGAAATCTACTGAATATATACACTGTCTGTCTTCAATTATTTACTCATCTTTAGGTCGGCCTACCGGTAGTGGGAATGTCCCCTAACAATAGACGGGAGGTAAAGCCTAAAGAGTTATTCTGTCTCCAGCGAAAAGGCCTACGGTACCGGAACTCTGATATCGGAGTTTATTACTCTGATATTGTGTTTACTAACTCTGATAACAGAGTTCCTAACTCTAATATCAGTAGTTTATTACTCTAATATCAACATTTTAAACTCTGATATATCAAAGTTATGAAGTCTGATATCAGTTTTAAGTCTTATATCAAAGTTTAGAACTCTGCACCACTCTTTCCAGCTCCTTTTAGTCCTGTTATGCTTGACCAGGTAGGGGTTCCCACTCCCAGTCAAATTTGAGTGGAGGCTCTGTCCATTTCTTGTCAAGTCTGTTCTTAAATATGTTCACATTTTCCGCCAGTACACCTTCGTTTGGTAGGCTCATGGAGCGTATACGCTCCATGGTAGGCTGTTCCATGAGTGTACCACTCGCTGTGAGAAACTATTCTTGACTTTCTCAAGTTGACCCGCTGACTTAAATAGTTTCCTTTGGTTGCCCCTGGTTCTGCCTTGGTTTCCATCCAATTTTAGAACATCCCCTATTTTGTAAGTGTACTTATTGAACAACTTATATACTTCGATCATGTCCCCCCCTTCAATTGCCCCTGTAATTGAAAAATGACCACTCTCTCAGCTTCCCTATTATATAAGACCTAAAATAGGCTAAATAGAGCAGTTTGCATCGGTCACGTAGTGTCAACATCTATAGCGATCACAGATGGCAATCACAGATGGCAATCATCCGTGTAGGGACATGTAGGGACTGTTCAACTAGAAAGATTCGTCTGCTTGAGGGACGTCACTTGTGATGCCCACATGGATGATCACGTGGTGTAAACAAACTGGTGCATCATGAATATTCATATTCCGCATCACCTGCCACTCTGTCATTTATTAGGCCAATACGTCACTGTCTGACGTAAAATGCAACCAGTAGATAAGGGAGAGATCATATCTTTGTTTTCTTGCTTTGTTTGAGTGGAAAAGTGGGAGGAAATGTGAGAAAAGGGGATTTTAAAGGCAGAAGCGTAGTAGACCGGCCCCGTGCGCATGCGTCGGGAGAGTCAATAAACCTTCTGTCCTTGTGCCATAACAACATCAACAGAGAGCGGCGGTGGTGCACAGGACTCCACAAATATCGCTGTTTTATCATTTCTTCAGAGCTTATAGAACCACAGAAACAACGAAACATGATCAAAGTTATCACTCTGCATAGAATAAGATCGATTTTGAACAGAGGAGACCAAATCTAGAGACAGAATCGGCATATTTGCACCGACGAAAGGACGCGCCTACTTCGGCTGCCTTCTCCATCGACTTCAAACTCTCAGTTCACAGCATCAGTCCTCCCGAGAAAAGTCGATTACCCCAAAACCAAAGCAATTGTCCATATAAAAATAAGAATTAACTTAATATCTTCGAGCAATTTCAAGCAAAAGCCATGGGCTCAAGGGCAATCGATTCGGTAAGTACACCTCTACGCTCACTCTCTCCCTCGGCTTTGCAGTGGTGTGGTCTGTTTCAAATGTGCAGAACCACAAACTTTACTCAAACCTTGCTGTTGTTTTTAAAGAGTTTCTACTTTGAATGTCTGTAGTATTAAAATGTCTTTTACACTGTTTACTTTATAAGGCTCAATAGAGGCCCCATATGATTGTCTAAGATATACATTGTCTATTTGATGAGCATTTCATAACTTTACCCTGGAGACTAGGTTTAGAAAAGAAACAGTTCATACTCAGTCTAGGTGACCTTATCGCTAGTAGAGCTCTTGGAGCTATAAACATATGGGCTGAGGCATTTATAGATGGGGGGGGGGGGGGAGGTGGTTGTGGATTTTTCCAAAACGGAATTTTCCTGACTCCCCTCCCCCTCCACCAATTAGGCGAAAGTTATCTCGCCCCAGCTACCTTCAGATTTCGAGAAATGACACCCCTCCACCCCCCTCCCACCCCCCCAAAAAACAGCATGCACAT